>VWZI01014934.1:407606-500150 GCA_013396835.1 Psilopogon haemacephalus
ATTGGCTGACTCCCGCCTGCCGCTGCAGCCAATCGGCAGGCAGAAAGGCCAGTGGGGTGGGGTCAGCCCCCAAGAGAGGGGAAGGTGGGGGGAAAGCAGGGACGAAACCACTCGTGCGGGGAGGGGTCGGTTGGGCTCGCGGCGAAGCCCGTAGGATGGTAGCGCCCTTGGGCACGCGAGAGCACCGGACCAGCGACCTGCATTTCGCTGCTTAACGTAAGGCAGTTCGCTGGCCAAAGCGCACCGGGTCAGCATCTTCTGATGTCCTCGCGTTCAGGATGCTCATTCGCGTCAGACAGCAGCGCCTTTGACAAGTTTTAGCTTAGAGCAGAAGCGACAACCCTGGGACCACGCGAGAGGACACAGGGGTGCTCACAGGCCCAGCGACAGAACGTGGCCAGGCACATCAGAGTCCTACGTGCACTAGCAGCACAGGCAGCCATGGGAACCTTCACAGCTGTGTCTGGCTCCTCAACAATATGTGCTCCTTTTTTTTTTTTTCCCCTGAAGCAAAACCATCAGGAAAATAATACATTGCCTCTTCTTTGTGTTGCTCTCAGCTAACACAAGGATTTCAGACCTTTTGCTCCCACCATACAAGAGCCATTATACTTTGCAGGAATGGGATGCTAACGGGACAGTTGAGACAGGGAGCCTGGGGAACACCACAACTACCCCCAGAGTTGGTACTGTACAGACAATCCAACAGGATTTAAAAAAAAAAAAAAAAAAAAAAAANCCAAAAGATTTAAAAAAAAAAAAAAAAAAAAAAAAGGTGCTTCTCTGCTCTTGAAACTCCATTAACAGAGCACAGGTTTAGGATTGACAACTAAATCACGCTTATCCATCCACAACCTTCCAAGCGTGCTGACTTATTTTAGTTTACATTTACCGTGTTTATTCCGTATGAACTGCCTGAGGCCAGACACCCAATTAGAGATGACAGTCTTCCATTGTCATGTATTTTGCCTCCACACTCTTCCTAAAAAACTCAGCTAACCCTTTGTTTTCTGCAGCGCTGTAATTTGCCACTCCGAAGAGCCCAAGCACTAACAGTCCAGCACTGAGGGAAGCAAATACAGATTCCTTCTGCTTTTGTACTTTTGCATTGCAGGCTTTTCCCAGCTGCCTGCAAGAAAAGCCTCCTCAGTTAATAAACTACGACTTGCCTTTTGTAGTATTTTTTAACGTATTTCTCCAGTAGAAATACTTCTGGCTGAAGTAAGAGCCAAGTTTTCCTTATGTAAGAGCCTCTGAATCCGTTTACTGGCCCAGCACTGCATGAATCATCAGAAGTAAGTTTACGAATTAAAACAACAGTGATCAGTTAAAAGAATGTGCGGCATGATCGCTGTATTTTTAATGGTACTTTGCCTATAGGACAAATGACAGGAAAGAAAACAACCCTCTCCCTCGTTCCCTAAGCTGCAGACATTTTCAAGTCAGCACAGCTCAGCATGCTCACACAAGACTTTTCACATGCAGCCTTGAGGCAGCCTCGAAAGATGTTATTTCCCCATCAATCAAAAAATAATTTCTGCTTTGCTCTTTGCACCTCCGCTGACTACCATGTACCAAGCAAACCAGTACAGTGTCATCGCTGAGATTCAGAAAATAAAAAAATCTAGCCACTAACCTAATCGTGGAATTCAGCTTTCCCTGCGAGGCAGAAGAGGAGATTTAAACAGACTTTTCAGTGAAGAGGAAAAGGAGGTGGCACACAGACGGAAACGGTAACCAGAACCTCACAAGAGATGGCATAAAACACCACATCAGCGTGTCACGCCAACTACACGTTTTAAAGCATCGTGGAAATTTGCTAGATCATTTTTCTGGCAAAATTTAGGACTGGGTCACTTCCAAGAGGCCCAAAATCTGGGTCAGTAATCAAAAGAAGATGAAAACCCTTGCAACTTCCAGCAGACCTCCACACAAGCACACTGGTTTGGTGGGTTTTTTTGGTTGTTTTTTTTTTTCTTTCACTCTTTTGCTTCATGTCTCTACTAGCAGCTGGGTTATTAATCGTTGAAAATATCATCTAGTTTTGCCTGCACACACTTTCTGATTTAGAGAACACTGTGACCTGAAAAAAAGGGCTGATGTGCATGAAAGATTTTCTGTATTTTTCCATTGTTTCAAGCAGACTGCTAAAAGACATTGCCTCTTTTTTGCCTTTCTAACCCCAAATCCGACAGGCATCTGATTGCATGCTGATCTCTTGGAGCTGCAGAGACTTGCGTGCTCTGTCCTGGCCTTCCTTCCCCAACCGTAGTCATAGCACACACACCATCAAAATTCCCATAAAAACGAAGAGCAAAATTCCTCCTCCCATATACGTAAAAAAAAAAAAAAACAAACACCACCAAAACTATTGTGACCGTTTCTGGTCCATTTGCAGCTCAAGGCACCCAGCATGGGCTGCGCAGCTCCATGTCCCCACCCCTTCCCCGACGCCCTGAGTCTCGGCGTTACCTGTGCCCGGGACCTTGCCGCGCTGACCCGCACCAAGCGGGGACCCGCTGGCAGCTATCAGGGCCCTCCTGCTCTTCCACCCCTAACGTCGCCGGTCACCTGGAGCAAAATGCTTGCACAGAGGCGAGCAGATCACCTTCTAGCCGCCTTCCTTCCTTACAGCTTGCTGGGTTGTTTTCAAACTCTCCCCTCCCTTTCTGACATGCTGGCCAAGCCCTCCCGTAACACCCAGGGGAGGAATCCATTGGCTGAAGTTGCCCAAAACGCGTGGAGCAGCCCTTCCCCCTAGTCCCATGTGTAGCGCACAATAGACACGGCGTGGCTCCGCGCTGCCCCGGTCAGATTGCTGCCAGCCTTTGCTTTTCATCAAGGTTTAGTGGAGCTCTAGCTGGGGTGACACACGTAGGTTACCCCACCTCCAGCACCAGAGCTCTGAAAAGCAGAGAGGTTGGAATCATGGCAGAGCGCTTTCATTCTGCTCCCCCTGCTGCGGATGTTTCAAAGTTTTACTTTCTGCTTTAAATATTTTCAATAGGCAGCATCTGTGCTCCTGACACCTCAGCAGTGCTGTTGGTGCCTGTTACTGTGTCGCTTGGAATATAAACTTCCACACATAATGCAGGCAGCAAAAATGTATCGTATCTGTGGCATCAATCTGCTCTGTTCAGTTGCCTGTCTCTTGCCCTTCTGCTTTCTTTTCCTTCAGCCTACTTTTATTTTTGCCTCTTCTGCACAGGTGCCCTCATAGAATGAACTGCAAGCACAGCAAACCCAGCGTCGGCTGCAAGCTGAAAGGATACTAAAGCACACCTTTGCTTGTTTTAATGCTCAGTAACTACAGTTGCTTTCGACCATCCTCCTGCAGCTCCGTCGGGGGGCTGGGAATGGGGCTGTGCTGCCGACATGTGTGCGCAGCGCCTGTCCGAGGCTGGGCACCCTTGGGAGGTGGAGGAGGATTGGCTCACGCTTGCTCAAGCGTGGAAACTGGAGTCACCCACTGCAATGGCTTTGGATAAACACTTCCCCGAACCACACAGCTTGCCTTGTCTCTATCGTGGCTTTCCAGGACTTGCCCCTCGCATTGCACAAAACGCCTTCCCTCTTTGCATTTGTGAGAACGCCCTCCTGGCACAAGCGTTACAATTGGGTTTGCGCTGTTAAAAAAAACTGTTCCGGGCGTGTCTGCCCTGTGCTGCAGTTGTCATCTGTTCGTTCTTGCCTTAACAAAAGGCAATCACGCATCTGAAAAGATGCTTTATGGGGAAGGGCTGAACTTGTGAAATGTGCAAAAAAATGGGAGTGCTTGATGATGTAAGGGTTCCGGACAGTGAGTTCATTTAGAAGCTAAGAACCAATAACACAAGGTGCCACTTTTACCTCCGAAAAATTGTCCTTTTCTTTTTCTCTTCTTTTTTTTTTTTTTTCTTTTTTCTTTCCACTGGTTTACTGTGTAGGTGGGGGCAATAGCAAGGTGTGCTATTGCCGTGTGATTATTACTTGACAAACTGAGGTCCTGTGATTACTAAATCATGTGCCTGCTTTCTGTGTATGTATAATCACATGCTCCACATTTATATTGACAGAGGGTTACAGAATATTTACCTTTCATAGGACCAGCAGGAACTTCTGTGCTGCTAGGTCTCCTATCATGGGCATCATGTGATATAATCCTTTTCATAAACTCATCAAGTTCTGTCTTCAAAGTGATTTAATGTTTTGCATGCATGACTGCAGCGGGGAGGCTATTCCAGAACCACAGTGTCAAATGGTTAGGGAACAATCTGCTAACCAAAACGCCTGATGCCTCTTTTTGATCATTTATTCTGTACGTGCACTGACCCTTGGCAACGTAAGCTCTTCTTTCTCCCTTCCTAAGAGTATTTATGAAGCTAAATTCTCCTGCTCTTGGCATTCACTTTGCAGAATGCAGCAAGATAGCTTCTCTGCAAACACCATCACCAGCCTTCACTGCTGCCTGGGCTGCACATATCCTGCTGCCTTCCAGGACTACGTTTCTCACTTCATGTTTTCACTGCATTGGCAAGTCAGTTATTTGGTGATCAGTGTGAGCTGCCAGTTAGCTTATAGGAAAGGGTTTAGACAACTGTGCCTGTGACTGCTACTTTCTGCTGCTGACTACTTGTTGTATAATATCTCAAGCTTCCTTTGTCCTGAGTTTGCTTCCTATTTTATATCATCAGCAATTTCACCAGTTCTCTGCTAACGTTAGTGCCAAGCTCATTTTAAAAAGCACTTTGCCAGATCTCCAGGAGTGGCATTCAGCAGTCTTCTGGTAACTGCCCTACAGCCTGACAGCCATGCTCAGCTCTCACCACAGGTTTTTACAGGCTTTCTACTTTGTGCTAAATCACTTCTCCCTTTTCTTAAGAACTTTCCACATGGCACCATATAAAATGTGCAATTTAAGTCCAGGTAGGTAAGATCCACCCCATCTCCTTCACTAAGCAACTGGCTTGCAGCTTGCCTTACCCAAGATAAATGGGTTTGATAAACCCATTTAATCTCATGCCATTATCTCCCTCCCTTCTGCTAGCCTTTTCTTCACCATTTTTTTCCTGAAGCTTTCCATATACTATTAAGCTGAAAGCTTCATGCCTGTTCTTGTCCAGATCACTTCACTTCTTCCATACAGGCTCGCTGTGCTTCTGTCCCTGACTGAGGGACCTGTTAAAGACATCGGGCCAGTTCTTCCAGAGCTCTGGCATGTGGATTAGCCTGTTCCTCTGCCTTCAGTGCAGGAAGAAAGCCTGAGATTTGCTTCTTTCCTGGCCTTGAACATTTCCATACCCTCATCCCATTATCCTTCTCATCTGAAGCCACATGATTAACAACCTCAGTGAAAGTTAAGGCAAAACAGAAGTTTGGGGTTCACACCATACCCAATACACTGTAACATCTCTCCCATGAAGTCTCACATTTTCCTTCCCTGTTTTCTTCAGCCTTATACAGTCAGAAAACGTATTTTCCCAGTTTTATTAATAGCCTTGAAAAGACAAAATTCGACTCACTTTTGAGCCAGAGCTTTTATATTCAATTGACTATTTTGGTTTTTAAAAAAATGTTCCTTTAAAAAACTGCTCATTCTTTGAAGCATTTCTGAGGTTGAAATTCATTCAGCTGCAATCTCTGTCGTAAAGTTTTTCCTGTTGTCTGGGTTTTATACTTAATTAAGTTACACTTTATTAGCTAGAATTTTAGCCCCAGCACTGGAGTCTCATCACAGTAAAGTTTAGACATGTAAATCCCCACAATCCTAGGGAAAAGCTGACTACATGGATTAGTTTCTGTTATTTATTTAAATACACCCCTTGGAAGTCTGAAGCTGTATCAGTCATGCCTGCCTTGGTCACAGGGTTGTAATATTTTCATTGTGGTACCATTTATCATTTAAAAACCTGAAGCATCCCAAGTTTCCCAGAAGAAGCTTGACCAAAGGGGATTTTCTTGATATTTCTAGGGCAAAAGTAAGCAGCATAGTATAGAAGTAGGTAAGTTGCCCTTTTTAGAAAGACTTTTCTTCCTTAATATAACTTCATGAGTCACCTTTTGTGGTAAATACCAAAAAGGTGTTTTACCTCATATGGGGCCAGGAGTCTTAAGCAAGGCTTCCTCCTGGCTGGTGAGCTCTAGAGGTCTACTACCTGCCTCTCTTCACCCTGTTTCCTATCTGTTTTTTTCCCTCTGCCTCTCTCCTTTTGGTTTTTCTCTCCAGTCCCTCCTTCTGGCATTCCTTCCTGCTGACACTGTCCCAACGTCCCAGCACTAGACTGATGTCAGAGACATCTCCGTGTTCAAGGACTTGATGTTTTCATCTCTCCTGCTGCAAGACACGGAGGTTTGGCGCACGGTGCATTCTGCACCACAGCCAGATGAGCCAGCCAAAGAGTATAACATCTTAGACATTTATTTCTGATCTGGCAGGTGTCTGCATGTAGGTTCCTTGGCAGACTTAGATCACTTGGTCTGGAGGGAGTCAGTGCTGCTGCACCTTCACTGTAGCCATAGCTCAGTGAGTGGGAGAGTAGCAGCCTGGAGCAGTGCTGATATAAGCAAAACCACCTCTGTTCCTTGCCAATTCTTGCATACTGTGTTCTGGGGTATCAAAGCTGAAGTATCTCTAGAGATATCTCCAGTCAAGGAAGGTGTTTGTAGTCTTGCTCTGTGCATGCAGCCAGCAGGCTGGAAGGAGCATGCTGGAGATGGGGGCTGCACTGGTGTTGCTCAGCCCAGAGGCACACCACATCACACCACACCTTGCCCTCCAAATCGTGTGCTTCCATGGACTTGGCCACACTGTGCCATGGCAGACTGAACTGCAGCCTCTGGCTCAAGAGATTCCACAGCAGCCCCTCAGTAGTGTGCATGGGGCTCTTGGGGGAAGGAGCAGGGCTCAGGAATGATGGGTGCTGCTCCCAGCTCAGGCTGTGCTGACCCTCATCTTCCCTCATCTCTGCACCGCCCAAGGAGCTGGCCTGGCACAGCATAAGGTGAGGTGTGAACCTGCGCTGGGTCATGAGCCATGGAGTCAGCACTTCGGGGCCGAGTTCCCACCTCTGATGCCGACTTGCTGCATGACCTAAGGCGAGTCACTTAGCTGCTTTCCTTCGTTCCCTGACTCTGCTAAATGCCGGGGATAATAAGTAACTTCGTGTGAGCGCTACAAAGCTTTGAAATCTGCAGATGAAAAGGTGCTGTATAATTGCGAGGCGCTGGTAATAAAGCGAATGATTCCCTCCGCTCCGCATTGCCTGTCGGTCTGGGGCTGAGAGTGCTGCTGCTGCTGCAGCAGCAGCCACCGGCAGCACTCAGCCAGCACCAGGCTCTGCTGAAGTGGAGCGTTTTCCCGAGTTCCTTTCCATGCTGACCTCATGCTGGCCCAAACAGGAATCAGAGCTCAGCCCTGGACCTGGCAAAAAAAAGCGTGAACACAGAACTGTGCCTGGCCCCGGCAGGCAGGAGCTTTCTGGAAAGCAGGGGCTACGTGGGGGAAGGGATTTAAACAGCTGTGTTGACAACACAGATAGGAGGGATCTGAGTCAAGCTGAGGGGAGGGGGGAGGGTACGTGAAAGGTGGCATGAAGCTGAAATTCAAGCAATGGTGAAGAGGCGCAAGAGGGAGCAAAGGAAGCTGACTTGGGCTGAAAGGCTCCTGGGTTTGGAAGCAGCCACAGCCACATGTTCCAGGAGGTGGCTGGCTGGCACCAGCCTCCTCTGCATCCCAGAGAGGGCTTTATGCTTTTAAATACACTCTGCCAGGGCTTCCAGGTTAGAGAGCTTGAGTGTGCATGGAAATCCAGAGGATTATAAAGGCAGCATTTTGGTGAAGAGCTGCAGCTAGGACAAGGTGAGGTGATCTTCTTTAGCTAGGCCTGCAGAGCTGATGTTTAACCACAGTGCTCTATATTGTGTCTAACAGATTGAGGGAGATTCTCTTCCCCCTCTACTCTGCTTTATTGAGACCTGACCTGGAATATTGCATCCAGTTTTGGACTGCCCAGTTCAAGAGGGACAGGGATCTACTGAAGAGAGTCCAAGGGAGGGCTATGGGGATGATGAAGTGACTGGAGCACTGCTTGATGAGGAAAGGCTGAGAGACCTGGAGCTGTTTAGTCTGGAGAAGAGAAGACTGAGAGGGGATTTGATAAATGTGTATAAAAATCTGAGGGCAGGATGTCAAGAAGGAAGGGGCAGCTTCTTCTCACTTGCACCCCATGATAGGACAAGGGGCAATGGATGTGAATTACAGCACATGAAGTTCCTCCTCAACATGAGGAAGAACTTCTTTACTGTAAGGGTCGCAGAGCGCTGGAACAGGCTTGCCAGAGAGGTTGTCGAGTCTCCTTCTCTAGAGACTTTGAAGACCTGTCTGGATTCGTTCCTGTGTGACCTGTGCTAGATTATATGGTCCTGCTTTGGCCAGAGGGTTGGACTCAATGATCTCCAGAAAGGTCCCTTCCAACAACTACCATCCTGTGATCTGACTCGCTAACACAACAGTAGCTAGCAATGCCTGCAGCCTGCTGCAGTCCAGTGCCTCCTCTTCTAAAGACAGAAGACTCTCTGCACTGCTGGCAGCTCCTGTGATTTTATCACAACTTCTGTTCTTTGGGGGAATATATCCTAAAATCCCATCTCCTTGAAACAAGGGAGTTGTAACTTTTCATTTATAAGCAAAGCATATCCCTAGCCCTCAAGGTTGTGGATGAAAGATTTGAAAAGATGAAATTAGTGCAACCTCAATGCTCAAAAAACCTGGGAGGTGAATAAAGAGATCCTAAAGTTTTCAGAGTAATGGTAATAAAAATCTAGGAAAATAATAGTTGGCAATCAACTTTTTCTTGGGAAAGAGGGCAGGGCTTGGGCTGACTCCTGGCTTTTAGGGACTTGAGGTTGCCAATATGTCTTTGAACTTTGCAGCCATTCATAAATCCTTATATAACAACAGCAGTTGCAGCACACTGGAGCTCTAGAAATGCTGACATGAAGAAAAGCAGTGGGAAAAGATTATTTTAGCAACCTGTGACAACTCACCTTGAAGCATTAATCTTTGAAGACAGAAGACCTGGAGCCTCAACAACACATATCCCCTTAGCAAGGAGTGTCTTGTCGCTCCAGGAACTCCTTTTGCACTGCAGTAATCCTCTTGTAGGTAAAGAGGAATTCAAAGGCTCCACAAGATCACAGAGGGACACTGAAAGTGGTTGAATGCCTGTCTTGGTCCCTTGCATTTCAGGAAAATGATTCTTCTTTTGTTTCAGTGGGTGGTCTTTGCTGAAAGCCTCCAGGACCAAATAAGAACAGATGTGAGCTTCTGAAGCCTCATAACCACTGCTTTGCTTTGTACATTCCACATCTTCAAGCATATTCACACAATCACAAGCAATCAAGATACCACATCAGTGCTAGTTCTCTTGCATCAGCTGAGCCATGAACTCCTCCTGATGCGCAGGCTTCCCCTGCTCCTTCTAAGCTGACATCTACTTGCTTAGATCACCTGCATGGTGGTTTCAGCAAACTTAATTTACTTCCCACTTTGCTTGGCTGACAAAAAGTAATTAATGAAAGCGAGTTCATTCCTTACCATAGTGTGAACATGCCCTGAGTGCAAAGATGGAGCAGCAACTAAGCACCTAGCAGCAACTAGGGTGAATGCACCCTAATTCTGATAGCTTGCTTTCACTTCAGGTATTTTCATAATTTCTCTGGGCTTGCAGAGCCCAGTGACTTTCTCACACTGCTAGGCAGCTATCTGATGCTGTTTTAAACAGGTACTTACCTGAAGACTTAAGTAGCCCTCAGTTTAACCAGACTCCCACTGCTGATTTGGGGATCAGACTCCATGGAAAGGGTTTGGGAAGAGAAGCTGATGGCCGAACAGCAGCAGCAGCAGCAGCTCGTGAATCAGCATCTGCCTTTGCAGGCAGAGAAGAGCAGAGAAGCAGGTAACACAGCCTGTGAACCTTTGGTCACAGGGACACCAGCTCGCTGGTGGGAAGTACCCATCAGCACAGTCCTACCAGGTTATTTCAGACCCCTTGGTCCCATTTCATGCACTGCCTGACATCAGTCACGCATAGCACTGCCAGGTTTCCATGCACCCCTGCAGCAGCCAGGACTCCTTCTGTGCCTGGTGCAGGAGGGAATGTCCAATGGCAAATCCCTGTCCTGCCTCACTAAATAGCCCTTGTCACTCTCACACCCAACAAGGCTAATTTGTGAGAGAATAGGAAGGTGAAGTCTTCTGGCATCCTGGCTGCCTTGCTGATCTCTTGACAGACTAATACGTGGCATATCCTGCCCGAGTTAATCTTTCCCACTTGCAATCAGATGGAAAGAGGCACTGGAATAGCCTAGCTGGAGTAGTGCATAGTCCCACTAGCATCAGGACAGATCTGAGCTGCTCTTCCTCTTGGTTTCAGTGTACTTTCTTTTTACTAAGCCAGATGTGCTAAGAGCACACCTGTTTAAGGTCTGCCTTGCTTCCAGAGACTCTGTGGCACCTCGGGGAACACCAGTACCAGCTCCTGTATATGTCTCAGTGCGGCCAGTGGCTCAGCAAGCTCACCACCACAGCTCACACCTACAGGCAGAATGTTATGGGAAGTAATAGCGAAAAGGGTAAATAAGGATTAGAAACTTGGCCTGGGCACACATCAAAAAACCCTATTACTTGTGATTGCAGTGTTGGTGAAGTACATCTGATTGCCACCTGCTTAGTGCTGAAGTCTAGGCAAGGCAGTGCAAGTCTTGCTCATGCACACATGCACGCAGCCCTCCAACGCACCCTTGTCTCTGGAGCTGGGGCATCTACAAAGCACCAACAACACTGCTGGGAAACTGCTTTTGACACCTCAGCAGTGATACAAAGAGGCTTTTTTTTTTTTTTCCCCCCTAGTTCCCCAGCACAGGTGTGCAAAACAGTGTGGCTACACCCCCTGAGCTCAAGGTGAAAGTTTACTGCCAAGAACATGTTGTTATCTGCCAAAGATAAGCTACCTGCAATGCAAACACAGCCCAGCTGGAGAAGAAACCCACAAACAAAACATGCTTCCTGTGTCCTCTAAAGACACCAAGATGATGTTTAAGGAAGGTGGAACTAATATGCATGTCCTCAAACAAGGCTCAGGAACAAGTGGAGAACAGCTTATAAGCAGGAACTTTATGGTTCTAAGGCACCAGCCTGGAAAATCTGCCTCCTGACCCAGAGCTGTGCTGCTGATACTTGGCGAATATTGGCCGAGATTATTTAAACATGTAGTAGGCTGAATTCAGCCTGCCCTGTGCAGCATTCTAGTTCACAAAAAGCTTTTGGACGTGCCCTCTCATTCAAATCTGACCCAGTTAATGAAGACTTGACATATGCTCCTGTTTCAGTTTAAATGAAGGTACTTCAGGTGGCTGAACACTGCTTCCAACAGACAGCTTAACCAGAATAAGTCCAATACGAACTGAAAGAGCTCCCTGGGTTTAATCACCTTGGGCATCTGATTAGAAATCTCACCCCGCAGTTGACCAATGCAAATGTGTGCAGACAAGCCTTAACAAAACTGTATTCACAGTCTGGAAGATGGATCCTGGCGGCCCCACTGCTCCCCTGCCCACCCCTAGGATGCCCAGCAGGGCCCTCCTGAGCCTTATGTTGGCAGTAAAAGGGGACATCCAGGAAGGAAGAGATGAAAACTACCCCTGCTTCTTTCACTTTCACCATGGTCTCATGGTGCTGTGAATATCTTAGGTTAGTACAAGATAGTGTGTTTCATAAAGCTTGGGGCCAAACTGCCAGTGCTGTAATGCACCATACCTCCACTGAAGGAAAGCCAAGGGGAGGTGCAACATGCCAGGGAAGGTGGAGAGGATTTCTGGTCACTAGGTCAGTAAGGCCAGCTCAGGCCCTGCAAGGAGAAAGCTAATCCTTATGAATATTTCCTTTGTGTAAAGGAAGAAGTGTTTGGACTGCATCACCTATTTCCACTAAGGTATTGCAGGGAGAATCCCTGGTCCTTGTCCAGTCCCTGTCTTCTCCACGAAGGGGGAACTTTTCCTCTGCAAATACCTACCACATACTCCCACGACTTCATGCTGCAGTATTGCATCAGACAAGCCAAGCACATGAAGAGCACTTAATTTATTGACATAGATAAGCAGAGGTTGGTGGAGCCAGATGTAGACAAGCTAGCAAAGGCAAACCTGTTCTCTTGGGCTGCCCTCACTGCCACCTGCACAAACACAGCAGTCCCAGGCTGCATCAGCAGCGAGAAGCAGAGGGAGGGAGGCTGCTTCATGCGGCTGCCCATCAGCCCAGCCCTGCTTGCCTGAGCACAGCGTGTCCCCTGCCTGAGCACCACAGCAGCCTGACCCAGAGCAGGCAGCACTGCCTCTGGATCCCTGCATGCCCCTGACCTCCCTCCTGGCCAGGTTCTCAGGGAGGGATCCCATTTTTTGAAAGCCTTGGCCTGATCTGTTCTGCAGGTTGGGCAGGACAACTGGGTCACAGCCTTCTGGCACAAGGCCAATTTAGTATTTGGGTGTGGGCTGGTGTTGACTTGTGAAGTCTTTCATACCTGAGCTCCCCTTTCCACCAAAATCTGGACTGGGAAGTCATTCCATTTTGAATACCGTGACTTGGATTTTGGTTTCTATTACAGTTAACACCCACAAAATCGATTTGCCTGATTTCTAGAGTGAGACAGATTCATAGCTCTGATGAGATGGTACCAAAATCACACGCATGAAGGTTTCAGTACATCCAGGAGAGAAGAACTGAAACCATTTGTGCTTAAAATACACTATCTGTAATGCCTCATCTGCAAAACAGATACTTTTAAAAAAAAGCAAGCTCACTGATATAATGAATTGAGGAATCAGAAAACCCAAGTGCTGGGCTTTTTGCCCATGACTCCTTTCCCTGGCCACTCAAGAGGGCAGACAGACCCATTTCCTTCCCCCACCAAGTTATGGGAGGCACAGCTTTGATGGTGTCCCATGCCCTACTTTGCATACAAACTGGACATTGCCTTAACTCAGTTTTCCTCCTTGTGTTTTCCACTAAGTGAATTCATCAAAGCTGAAGGTGAAGTTTCCCCTGAGCTTTTGTTCTTCTTGCATTCTTTAAATATTTATTACAAGCACATCTATACCTCACCCTGACTGAGGCTGAGTATATCCTCCCAGGAGCTCCAGTTGGTGGCAATGGAGATGAGCCAGGCACAAGGCCAGAGTGTGGGAAAGGTCCCTGTGGAGCTGGGAGGGCACTGGGGAGGACACTCTGCTGGAAAGGGAAAAAAAAAAATCAAAGACAGAGGGAGAGTACAAGGAAAACAGGCAAACAGGGGAATTTAGGTTGAAATGGGGTGGAAAAGGTGCTTGGCTGTGGGTGATTTAATATGTGGGTTTCAGAAGGATGAGAAGTCAACATGGATGGAGACAGAGAAAAGACAGTGAGGACAGACAGCTTGCCCAGTTCATTCAGAAATAAAGAGAAAAAGGGAAGTGAGGACATACCTAGAGGGAAAGAAGAGGCTCATAACCACTAATCATAATTACAGAGTGATCCCCTCAGATTTTTTCCCTTCAACACCAGACGACAGCAATCAGTGGCAATCTGTACAGCAGGACCTACCTGGTAAATATTCACAGCTTCCAGGAATTACATTTAAGAGTCCACATTTTGGCCTCTTGCCTCCTTTTTACCTCCCAAACTATCTTTTATTAATTTTGCTTTTTAACAGATCCCCTGGGAAGCTAGAAGCATGTTGCTGTTGGGACAACTGCCCACCAATGTATATGTTTTATAATTCTCTTTATTAAAATCTTTCTTTTTTAAAAGAAACACAAATTGAAACACTTTGCAATCAGTTACATATATCAGTTAATATTGGTGACAGTTCCTACATAATGAAACAAATACTAACAAATTCCAACTGTTTACAAGCCAAAACTTAAATTAACAAGATTATATAAGCTCAATAAATAGTACATCTGGTCCAGTTCAAGTAAAATTCAACAAATCACAGCCTTAATCCTTAGAGAATAGAAAAACCCTGAATATAACCAGCCTAACACTAATTTAGTGTTAAAGCCAATGCAAAACTTTGTCTAATCTTATGGGGCAAATATTTAATTCTTTTATTCTTTTTTACTTCAAAGAAAGCAAATTGCAGATTGACATTAAAGACTATTGGAGATAAATACAGATTTCACAAAGATGAAAAAAAAAACAACCCCCGAACTCAGAACCCCACCAAATCATAGTCCCTATTAAAAAAAGTGCAATCTTTGGTTGAAATGTGTTGAAATGGTTTGTATATATTAAGGAAGCCTCTCTTTAAAATATCAATATCTGTTTGGCTAGACCTGAGCCTGCTTTGTGCTATATATATATACATATATATATACACTCATTAATAAACAGCGTGGATTATAGTGATGATGATGCTAACTTAAAAAAAAAAAAAAGTCAAGATTTAAAATACAATAAACCCAAAGAAATAAGTCATTTTCACATGAGCTGAGAAAGGTTGAGTGTCTGCCTACAGTGGCCATCTTCCTCAGCACAATAGGTAGTGAAGTTGAGGAGTTGAGTGCCTGTCAGCATTGCATGATGGCCTGGATGGAGAGGGAAGGAGATTATCTCCAAGTTCTCAAAGTGCATCAGAGTGAAAACTAATCACAGGGATCATTAGGAGCTACTCCAGACTGGGGATTGCTTTTAACTGTTTTCCAGTGTTGAGTTTTAGGGGGAGAAAGAACCTTCTCAGAAGGTGAATTGCCTGTTTGGCTGTACACAGGATTTTGCAGATTGTTTCTGTGCCTGGACAGAGCCCAAAGGTACAAAGTGTCCAAATCACCTCTACAAATGCATCTGGATCTGATCACATTTGCAGGGTTGGGCACTGTACCTGCATCATTCCTCTGAGTCATCTACCTCCAGAAGAGGAAACTACATATGGCAGAGATGCCATCTGGGGCCTCCTCCTTCCTCAGCAGCAAGCAAGGGCCTGCACCCATGGCACAAACAAGGTATCTGGAGCCAGGACAGTTCCTGGTGAGCCTTGGTCAAGACTCCAGCTTTTGGAGTCCTGGATGGAGACCAAAACTAAAGCTATCAGGGCCTAAAGGATATCCAAGACCCACTCTTTCAAGGAGGGATTTTGCATGTCTAATGCAACTGGCCAGGGGGAAAAAAAAAAAAAAAAAAAAATTATGCAAGCTGTGAATAATGGCAGTGAACTTCATTCAGAACCAGAGGAGGGGGGGGAAAGTAGTTTGAATCATCTCCTGTAAATCCAAAAGTAAGCCTCTGGGTAAAGACTCATTTTAATTATTTTTTTGCTGCCAGTCAAAATCTCATGGTTACCTACTTCTTTCCCTGCTTGCCTGTATCCACCTGTTGTCTGTTTTCAGAAGGTCTGATTTTAAACTCTCTGGCCTGGGAAAGTCTTTGTTGTGGATTTGTGCTGTGCCTATAATAAAGGCAGTGGACCTGTATTTTCTACTGCAATACAAATAAAGAATAATAACAGTGATACTTTTCTCATTTGAGGTTACCTGGGGATAAAGTTGCTGGAGGCTTATGACTTTGATATACAGTCAGCTATGTCTCACATCCAATTAAGCCTAACCACATGGTCTAACAAGCTCCCATTAGGCCGGTGAGAGCCCCAGTTTGATAGCAAGGTTAGCTTCAAAGATTTGATACTTGCATTTGTAGTGATTTCCTTCCCTTGTGCTCAGATTGTGCTGAAGGGCATGAAGGGAGCTTCATATTCAGATGATACATGGCCAGCTTGAGAGCTGTGCTTTAGAAGACAATTGCACAATCTTTATTGCTATTTTCGTAACCTTACAGCTTGCAATGCAAGCTCTTGCCCTAACAGCCCTGTGCTCAAATTTCACTGCAATGTGGAAAACAAACAGTCAAAGGAAAAAAAAAAACAAACCCTTGAAGGAAAAATACCTGGTTTGCAGTATCATTATAGTATTTTTTTCCTAGAGGGAAAATCAAACAAACAAACAAAAGCTGGTTTATATGACAGATGGACCCAAGTCTTCACATACTTCAAGTCTGGACAAAGGAGGATTTAGTCTGCAATGTTTTTCATTTCCTCTTCTCTTTTGGATTGGCCACGTCTAAATTTGGGATGCAAAGAATCCCTTGGCTTGCAAGAAGCAAGAATTCCAAATATGAAATCTGAACCCACCCTTGGTGAAAAAGAGTGGAAAGCACAGGCCATGAAATGGCAGAGGGCTCCAGGCAACAACACCAGGCACCTCTGAGACACACTGCATGGCTACTTCAGGGTACTTCAGAAAATGAGCATGGCTGCTGGCGTAAGACATAATGGAACAAACACTTTGGTGGAAGCAGTTCTGGCAGTTTAGCCACTGCAGTATTTTGTGACATCCATGTCATTCTTAGGGATGGCTACAACCTTCCGGGAAGCTATCTTCTCTGCACAACATCTCAACAAGACATCCAGCACCAGCAAGTTTTAATGGAACATACTGCAACAAATATTAGAGTCGGGCAGAGAATGGAAATACGTCTGCAAATCCCCATCTGCCTAGATCACGTGGGGTGTTTTATAAAAACATGGCTCCAGGATCAGTCCTGGCAGTGGTTTGCCTACGTGTTCACTTGACTACAACAAAGCCCTATTGAAATGGACCAGAAACTTGTACAGTGCATTTCAAAGGGACTTTGCAAAATACTAAGTAACAACTGTGCGAAAACAATAGCTCGTAGTAATGCCAGAGCTGCTGGCGCATCCTGTGTTCTCAGTGCAGCACTCTGTGAGCCATCAGTTGTTGCACTCGCCTTAAAAAATTCAGGGAAATAAAATACAAAAACAATATTAAAAGTCTGGCATCTTTCCATGAAAACCAGGGAAATTCAACGCTACTAAGCGGAGACAAAGCAAGCTTGAAAGAAAACAAAAAAAACGACCCCAAAAGCAAGGATCTCAAAGAAAAATGTCTAAAAGAGACATGGTCCGAACATTTGGCACTTTTAAAAAGCCTCTCGTCAGAGTTTCAAGTCTGTAAGACTCAAAGTTGGCACCCTTTAGAATTAGCAAAAAAGAAAAGAGTTTCAAACAAAATGGTACCTGGAGAACATCCTGTTCACACCATGGAAAGAGCTGAAACCCAGAGCAGAGCAGGCAGGCTGTCAGCAGGTGTATTCCCATTGCTCTGGCTTGCGCTGGGCTCAGGCTATAAGGTCCCTGGGACAGACTGTGGCTCCCCCTGCGTTCGTACAACACAGTCAGTGTACAGTCAGTGCTTCACAACACAAACATTCTGTCATCTCACCAAGCTCTGAGACACACGAAGGTGGATGCCGATGGGGTTTATATTATGCCATCTACAGACTAGTTTTAGCACAATGGCTCTAGATGTCCTAGGCAAATGCTACTTCTCGCTGGAGCAATGAGTGAAAATGGCTGCAGGTATTTTAAGCAACATCAAAGCCTATTTATAGTTGCATCTCTTTTCCTTCCAGTGTCCACTGAAGGATGCCGAGTGCTTCTAAACACTGTGCCTGACCTGATGTGTCATATCAGAATGAAAACTTTAAGAATCCCTGAGAATTCTGATTTAATCTAGGAAACCACTCCCAGCACGCAGAGTGTGAGAAAGAATTGCTCCACTTCTTACAGATATGCCAGCATTGCTTCACCGTGGGAAACAGTTTCAGGCATTTTGGTTTTTAATGGCACTCCGGGCATAGATGCATGGAACATGCTCTTTATTTCCCCTCCTCTGTACAGTGCAAATTGACAGTTATATCGTAGAAATTAAAAAAAAAAAAACAAAACAAAAGAGTATCAGCATTCACTCATCATAGCTCTTCCAGTTCGTTCACATCATAGCTTCTTCTTTGCGAAGTGAGGAACAATGCCAGTGTCATCCTGAGGCAGATGGCTGCCTTCTTCCTTCATCTTCAGGCTCTCTTCTGCAAGCTGGGATAGATATTTCTGCAATCACATCAAAACCAAAGCGTCATTGCCAAAACTGAAAATACTCAACGTGGGATTCTTTAGGCTTTTTCAGAGCTCTCACCATCTCCCAGCATCTCAAAAAAGGGAAAAAAGCACACAGCAGCCCTATTTTGGT
Source organism: Psilopogon haemacephalus (assembly GCA_013396835.1). NCBI lineage: Eukaryota > Metazoa > Chordata > Aves > Piciformes > Megalaimidae > Psilopogon > Psilopogon haemacephalus. The sequence continues at coordinate 425,715 of VWZI01014934.1, forward strand.
GGAAATTCAAGCCATGATATATAAGTGTGCCAGGTGAACTATGTGAATACATGGAGACCCTCATAAGTTCAGTGATTTACTCTGTGCTACATCAGGAACTGGCAACAGAACCAGAAGCTCCCCATCAGTCTGTGTAGCTAGACCTCACCTTTTCTCCCTGCACCCTCCCTACTCTCATACACTACAGGACAGAAGCTAACTCTACTGAGTCAGTTGATTTATGCTAGTATAAGGCTGGTGTGTCAGAAAATAGTTGTGGTTTCTGAGTCACAGTTTAAAGCACATAAAGCACGTTTTCAGCATGTCCTGTTCAGAAATCTACCTTTTACATAAGAACATTTGTTTTGAAGGAAATAATCAAACTCAGTAATAATTAACAGAATTTAGCAGTCTGGATAGACTATTTACATTTGCTGTGTTTCTCCAAGATAAAGCCTTTTGGTGATTTAAAAGCACAGACATGGCTAGTGAGGCTTTCAGCTTTTTGGCATTGTTCTTAGCTGGCAGAGCTGCACACAAAATGGACAATGAAGTGGTGGTGTACATCTGAAAATAGCCTACAAAGTTATTTATTCAAGATCAACAGACCTAGAAATGGACAGAAAGAAGCTTTTTCAGCAGCAGCTAGCGTGGAAAGACACATGGGAAATTCCAACATAATAATGTAGAGATGCTCTTATTAATGACTTACACATTACTATATGCAAGAATGACTGGCCCACACAGGATTAGGACCACAAAACTCTCTTTTCTAGCTCATTATTTGCTCTGATATGTAGTGAAAAGACCCTCTCACATCACTGCAAAATCTAAGTATTCTCCCAGAGTACATTTTACTCTGGCATCCACGAGGAAGAAGTGAAATGAGAAGTGGATGTGAAAAACCCCAAAAACCTAAGGACGGTGTTAGGACTGTCAGGTTGTCTCACATAAATGCAGGCTTTGGATGTAATAGGTACATCAGAAAGAGATGAAAGACCTGTGACAAAGTGACAACTGCAGCCTGCTCACTTTGAATGCAGAGACTTGGCTGCAGAAATTACACAGCTTTCAGTCTTGATCCCTGGGTACAAAACTCCACGTGGCAGAAATCCAGAGTAAATGTTACAGTAGTATACAGAGATATAAGTTCCATAAAGGCTGGGAGAAGTGATCTGTACACCATGAACTATAATAAATCACTAATGCTTGCCATTTCATCAGATAACACGTGCATTGGTGGGTCTTAATGATTACCCACCAAAGCAAGACTGAGGTTTATCCACCACCTTTAGCTACCATGAGCACCACAAACACCATTTTGGAGGTTCATAGAAAATAATTATTAGTTTACAGTGAAATGACACTCAAGGGAATGTTGTTGTTGTTGTTGTTGTTGTTGTTGTTTTTCCCATCTAAATACAAGTTTTAATGAACACTGCATAAAGACAATGGAAAACAGAATAAAATGCTGCACTGAGTTGCCAAGGTAGCTAACAGCAGATGAATCTAACAGCTTTCTGTGGTAGTGGAGGGAAGGATGGCCAAATGATGGGTTTTTTGGACATGGAAAATGCAGTGGATCTGTAAACACAAATGTCACCTGGGGAAACTGTCTATGAAGTTGAAAAGAATGGAAAAATTACATAAAGTCTGCAATGCTGACAAAGAAGCAGTTGAATATTTTTCAGTAATTGGGGTTCCTCCAGGGGCACCATACTCAGATGCCTATGGCAGGGGGTTGGAACTGGGTGATCTCTGAGGTCTCTTCCAACCTAAACTATTCTATGATTCTATACTTCAAGACAAAATCATCATGATCTAGGCAAGACTTCTGCAAGAAAACTGGTAACCTAACTGTTTAGTTTTGCATTTAAATACAAGTGCTGAACATGTATTTTGGACATGACTCCGAGGAGATTACATGAAAGACAAGTAGCAAATCAACTGTAAAAGACTCATAGCCATGAAAGGACTCAGGACAACAGTGCTGTCATTGGACAATGGTATTTGTCATGCAGGCAAGACAACAGAAAGACAAGTCTGCAACAGCAGTCCCACAGCTTCCCATACAGCACAAGTTAAGAGTCCCTATTCTTATGTTGGTGTATGGACTCATTAAATTACATCATGGTAGGAGAAGAATGACATTTCTTGCAGAGAGTAGTAACAACCATTCTTGCAACTAAAGCAGTTCTTGCAATACAGAGCAATGGTCTGAAATTTGCTGAGTTTCCACCTGAGTGGGCAAAAGTTGGATGAGATTTGCTTCCTCCGTTTAGTACGATAACAGGTACAGCTCAACAGAACAGTCTGCTTTCGTTACCATATTTGATAGATTTAATTTTAACAGCTTTTGTGGTCTTTGCTCCTTTATCTCTGGTTAGGGTTAGATATCTACCACAGTGCTCACAGGAAACACTTTAATAAGATGAAAAAGAGGGGTTTCCTTCACACTGACTCAGTTTTAGTTGGGCTTTTTTCCCCCCCATGATTGTAACAAAACCTAGAAACTGAAAAAAACCCCTCTTCTCCCATGTGACCAGTTATCAGGGGCAGGGGTTGGAGTTGCAATTTCCTTTAGCATGAGTTCCTCTGGGACAGCCTCCCATGAGAGCCACCACCCGCACAGAGTGCTGCCACCTCTGGTGAATCCCTCTGGAAGTTTCTGTAGGAAGCAAAAAATGGCATGCAGACTGGGCACCTGTTTTTTCCAGCTCACAAGTGGAGGATCCATTATGAGCAAGCAAGGAACCTCTGCAGGCAGTGTTTGAAAGCTAGAGCTCTTTGTGTAATTACAGCTATGTAACTTCAGGAAAGCCAAGAAGAAAATTCTCTCATACAAATTATTTGGCATTGAATGTCACTAGAAAAGCTAATGACTATTAGACAGCCAGGAACAGATCACTACCTCTGGAAGAGAAGCAGAGCTCCAGCATTTACAGCCAGAGGGAACAGAGAAAGAAAGAACAGCTTTGCTTTGCTCTTTCATGAATTTTGCTAAGAGTATGTGAATGCCAACAAGTGCCACCTGCAATCTGCACACAGGCAGGGACTCAAGGAGATGAGAGGTAAAGCTATTTCTGTGATGGCTGAATCACAGAGGAGCTAATAAATAGTATATAAATATCCAAGGGCTAAGTGTCAAGAGGGAAGGCACAGCCCCTTCTCACTTGTGAAGTGCCCTGTGGTAGGATAAGGGGCAATGGATGTGAACTTCAGCACAGAAAGTTCCACCTCAACATGAGGAAGAACTTTACTGTAAGGGTCACAGAGCAATGGAACAGGCTCGACAGAGAGGTTGTGGAGTCTCCTTCTTTGGAGGCTTTCAAGACCCATCTGGATGCATTCCTGTGAGACCTGTGCTAGATTATATGATCCTGCTCTGGCAAGGGGGTTGGACTCGATGATCTCCAGAGGGGTCCCCTTCCAATCCCTAACATCCTGTGACCTCCTCTGAGCGGTCTTCAGTACAGGGCAATTAATGCTCATGCTCTCATGACTGACACTCTCAACTGTGCATCCACATAGCAATAAAGGCAAGGGTTTGTGATTGAGCTGCAAGCACTCAGGGTCTCTGTGTGCTGTTTCCTAGTGCTGATATGCTTGTGGTACGCATAAGTAATTACATGCACGTCCTTACAGAACTTATTCAGCAGTGGAGCTCTGCATGGCTGAACCACTGTGCTGCTCTGTAGCACAGGGAGGCAGCTTCAGCAGGTCAGAGGAAATGCCTGGGAGAGCCTGTGCGTCACAAAGCTCTGCGAGTTGAAACAGGCTGCAGAAACTCACTTAAAGCAAAAGTAAGTCTGGCAACGTTATTAAACAAGTGGCGTGTTTAATGTGCCTGAAATTCTGCAATGAGGCAGGCTGCTGAGGGCTCACTCCCAGTGGGAGAAATACCTGGGACCCTCAAGAACAGCGAGTTAAAGATCTGAGTTGCATGCTGTGCTAGAAACAAGGACCACATGTAGATGAGAAGATCAAATTATCACCTGACCCCATGTTATTTATGACTCTGAAGTCGATTCCAAGGATCTGGGAGGAAGCAATCAGTCTGTGAATATTTGCAGCTATTGAAAAGCTTTTCTGATCTAAATTTGGCATAATCTGAATTCTGTCCACAGAATAAAAACACTTTTTTTGGTACCATCATCTATCTTATGCATAATCCACTCCATGAAGTAGTAGTTAGGTAGTTCAAGTGTGGTTTTTTTTTTTACCTGAAGATTTTTGTAGTGAACAGTACTTCTGCAGTGATTTGTCTTTGCTGTCTCTTCATTTGTGTAGAAGAGTCCGCAGAGCTTGCAGTAAAACCCAGTTCTAGGCACCACAAATTCCACACCTGTTGAGAAATTCTAAATTACATTAAAATGCCAGCTGAAACCCTTTCCTTCCACAGTGAACTTGTTTTCAAGGAAAGAAGTTGCTGTTCAGTTAAATGACATGGATAGGAAGAATGAATCGTTCTCTGATTTCCCCCATTATGCCACACTGAGCTGCAGTTTAAAATCCTGTGCATTTCAAATACATTTTCCACTTATCTGATATTATACATGTTTTTAAAGGTACCTTCTTGAAGGGGGTCTACAAGAAAGCTGGTGAGAGACTTTTTAGGGTGTTGGGTAGTGATAGGACTAGGGAGAATGGATCCAAGCTAGAAGAGGGTAGATTTAGACTGGGCATTAGGAAGAAGTTCTTCACCATAAAGGTGGTGAGATACTGAAACAGGTTGCCCAGGGAGGTGGTGGAAGCCCCATTCCTGGATGCTTTTAAGCCCAGGCTGGATGTGGCACTGGGCAACCTGATCTAGTGGTAAGTGTCCCTGCCTGTGGCAGGGGACTTGAACTAGATGGTCCTTGAGGTGTCTTCCAACCCTGACAATTCTGTGATTTTTGTGCATAATATTGAATGGGAACTTCATTGTGTAACTTCAGGGGCTAGAATAGCAACAGTACTTATTAGCAGTAAATTCATGCTTAATTTACACAGGTTGCTCTTTAGGACATACTTCTTTCAGGTGTTTTATGCCTGATCAATGTTTACACAGTAAAATCAAATCTTTTGCTTGTACTGAGTGTATAAGCAATAATTTTATGACAAAGGCTTTTAAATTGCTAAGTATTTTTCATCTGTAATTCATGCATGGTCCAAGGGAATTTGTTTCCTTTTTACACAAATTTACTCTTTAGGACACACTTCTTTCAGGTGTTTTACTCCTGATCAGTGTTTACACAGTAAAATCAAATCTTTTGCTTATACCGAATGTATAAGCAATAATTTTATGACAAAGGCTTTTAAATTGTTAAATATTTTTCATTTATAGTTCACACATGGTCCAAGGGAATTTGTTTCCCTTTTACACAGATTGCTCTTTAGGACATACTTCTTTCAGGTATTTTACTCCTGATCAGCGCTTACACAATAAAATCAGATCTTTTGCTTATACCGAATGTAAAAGCAATAATTTTATGACAAAGGCTTTTAAATTGCTAAGTATTTTTCATCTGTATTTCATACATGGTCCAAGGGAATTTGTTTCACCTCATCAGCAATGTTAGAGGCTATCTTTTGCCGTTCATGTGGAATGAAATTAGCACTGATCTGATAAGCAAAAGCCCGTTTATTTCAACAGCTGCCCCTTTACATAGCCTGGTCCTTCCCTCTCCTCACATCTGTTCTGAAAAATACAGCAAGTAGCCTTAAAGTGACACCTTGTTGTAAACTGTAGGTATTGCAGCGGGTGGCCAAACATACCCAGGGGAATGCTGAGCTCGGTGAAGACATCCTCTTGTTCCCAGCCTGGCGGAGAGTGCCTCCTTCTAGAGTCTCCCTCTGGGTATTCCGGAGATCTCGTTTCCAGGTACCTAGAATTTGCTTAACAAATGAATAAATGCATTGAATGAAAACAGTTTATTAGTTTAAAGAGACGATTATAAGCTTCTTGGGAACACTTTCTGGGTGTATCTAGAAATGAAGTAAAATCTGGAAAAAATGCTCTTCCATTCACAGCAGAGGCCTGCTCAAGGCAGCTCTAACAGCTGTTAGCCCTGCCTGTGCAGTCTCCCCTGTTTCTCCCAGCAGATCATTTTTCCATTTCTAATTTCATGTTCCTTTTTTTCCTTTTCATATTTTAATCTTCAAATAGATCTGAAACATTATACATGCCTCTGGCACAAGCATGGTCCAACTGCAGCTCTGTAACCACGTATGGTACTGCATGACCAGTGAGGGAGCTGGGATGATGCAGGGTGCATAAGAAAGGGAGAGACAGCAGGACCTGGTAAGAACAAATCCCCAAACTGCCTAAGGAGGTTGTGTCAGCAGACAAAACCTTCCTCTTGTAGGACCTCTACAACACCATTCTCATCTTCTCCTTGGAGCCACACTTCTCCCATCCTCAGCTCTACATGGGACAAATTCTGCTTGGTGGCTTTTGGCCACTTGAAGGTTATGGTTCCTGGCCAGTAGGGATGGGATGTTTGGTCCCTGCTGATTCACACAGGCAGGAGAATCAAGGTGTGGAAAGCAGTGGATTGATTCACTGAGGCAGATAAAGCCAGTCAAGAGAACAAATGCTCTCTCTTCTTAGCATATGAGTTGCTTTTATATTAAAACAGAGAAATCTGTTATCATAGAGCAACAGAATTAAAGATAAACTGGTCTGATTCCTATTCTTCAGTTCTTACATCAAAGAACTGGTTCCCTTATCCTGGCAAAATTTCTAATGCATTGCAAATTTCACCTAGATAAGGGATATATTTTCTCATAAAACAAATACATTTTTGCCCAAACCAAACCCTTCCTGCCTTTCAAGTCTGTAGTTCAAAGATCTGTAATTTTTGGCTGTGAGAATGATTTTTTTCTTCATTGTTTTAAATATGACTATTACATGATTTAAAAGAAACTAAATACAAAATCCTGACTGGTCAGCTCTCAAGTTAACTTGAAGCCTATCCCAGGTTTCCAAATCTGCAGCAGAGATCTTGGAAAACCTGCAAGCTTCAGCTTGCTCTAAAGACACCCAGGGCATTTCTAGCAACTTAAGTCCCACTTAGTTGATTTCTTGGTTTCTGAGCTGGCAGCTGCATTTGCAAAGAGCCTACAGCCTTGCCTTGCAGATCCCAGATACTGAGTTCATGGCAGAGAATTCCAGGCTCCCTGTTGGCAAGCTGGAAACTGAGATACTGAAAACACCAAAGTAACTATGCTCTTGGGATACTCAACTCTATCATCATCTGTCTGCCTATGAATCGGGCAGCCCAGGGGAGCCAACCTTGCCATCCCCAGTCCCAGGGAGTTTGCACGGCAGTGTTATCTGCAAATATGAGAAACGTGGCAAACTGTCTTCTGGAAAACACATAAGGGTTGAAAACCAAGAGAGAGTTTCAAATCTGTCCTGGAGGAAGAGGTTAGTTCAACATCAGATATTTACATTAAATGTTCCATCATTTTCTTGTGGAAAATTGCACCCTTAAAAATCTCCCAGTATCTCAGTATCCCAGGTCCTGTGCCTGGGTCAAGGCAATCTGAAACAGTTTCATGGGCAGTCATGGGCAGTGACTAGCTAGAGAGCAGCCCTGATCAGAGGGGCTTGGGGGTGCTGGTGGATGAGAAGCTCAACATGAGCCAGCGGTGCGCACTTGCAGCCCAGAAAGCCAACCAGATCCTGGGCTGCATCAGGAGAAGTGTGGCCAGCAGGTGGAGGAAGGTGATTCTCCCCCTCTACTCTGCCCTGGTGAGACCCCACCTGGAGTACTGCATCCAGTTCTGGAGCCCCTGTTACAAGAGGGATGTGGACATGCTGGAGCATGTCCAGAGCATGATCAGAGGGATGGAGCACTTCTGCTATGAGGACAGACTGAAAGAGTTGGGGCTGTTCAGTCTGGAGAAGAGGAGGCTCCAAGGTGACCTTACTGTGGCCTTCCAGTATCTGAAGGGGGCCTACAGAAAAGCTGGGGAGGGACTTTGGAGGCTATCAGATAGTGCCAGGACTAGGGGGACTGGAGCAAAGCTGGAGGTGGGGAGATTCAGATTGGACGTGAGGAGGAAGTTCTTCAGCATGAGAGTGGTGAGACCATGGAATGGGTTGTCCAGGGAGGTGGTTGAGGCCCCATCCCTGGAGGTGTTCAAGGCCAGGCTGGATGAGGCTGTGGCCTGCCTGATATAGGGTAGGGTGTCCCTGCCCATGGCAGCGGGGGGTGGAACTGGATGATCCTTGTGGTCCCCTTCCAACCCTAACTGATTCTATGATCTTCTGTTCACAACCTTTTCACCATCACATGGGCTGCAGGAGTAGCAGGAAGCTAAGTGTGTTCACAGCCAACATACTCTATGCTTTTTACCACTTCCCCTCATTAAACAGCCCATTTGCCCAAGTGTCATTTGAAAGTGTGACGAGGAACTGAACTCACTTTCAGACACTCAAGATCTCTTTTTTTCTCCCCTGACAGCTAAAATACTAATAGGCAGCTATGATTACATTTACTGGCAGTATCTCACAGCATGCCCTATCAGTTATATTAAAGGCAGCATGTGGTAGATAAGTGGAGATGATACAGCAAGTCCTGACAAAAGGCATATATTTACACGAACAGGGACTGAGAAGTAACAATCTACAGATGATTTCCACGTTACTGACACTTCAGCACCGCCTGTAAGAATACCCACCTTGTCCAGGAGCCAGCCAGACATTACAGATACTTTTCTGTTGACCTTCAGAGACTGTCACTCATTTCATTGACAATTCCAAATAAATTTAGTAAGGCACTGAAGGAGTTTGGCTAAACTCATGTGAACCTTGACGTGACAATTATAGCAGCTTATGCCTTTCAGAAAGCTTGCAAGCTGCTTATCATATTCCCTTTACACTATTCAGCTAAAAGCCTCTAATGGTTTAGCTTGGGGAAGGCACTGGGGTTCTTCTGCTGAGCTGCACCAAGGACAAGTCTTGATACTATTAGCAGCATTATTCTGGTTAGCAATGATTTTCAGGCTACTGTCAGAGAAAAACATGCAAGGCTCTGCAGCCTGAAAAGAGAAAAAAACTATAATTACCCTTGGCCTCTGGACACTCTTGGCTTCTGTGTCTTGTTTCTTCACTAGTGTTTTTAACAAGCATTTCCATAACTTCTTTGCTCTCAGTTCCTTGTGATCCCATCTGTTTGTAGTCATCTACAAATGTATCAGGGAGATGGAGAGTCTCTTCTTTCAGATGAACAGAAGGTATATGGTGATCTTCAGGCTCTAAACAAGTGTCAGAGCTCTCATCATTTTTTCCTTCCTTCTGCTGGGGATCAGACCCCTTAGCAGAATGGTCTTCATGCAGTTCCTCTGGCTTCTGCTGAGGGTCCAGATTTAGGCTTGATGCTTCAGTTACAGCATCATCATTATCATCATCTTCATCATCATCCTGACAGCCACTAGAAGCTACACTGCCCTTTGCTGATCCGAAGTTGGTTTCTAAAGCTTTATCGGCAAATTTGTCTTCAGTTCTGGTCAAGTGGCTGTGATCATTTTTCAGTTCTAACGTGGCTGACATACAGGGACACATTTCTGAAGCAGTTTTATTTTTCTGATCAACTGGTACTATTTCTTCAAGCTCAGTTATATCAGGCTCCATAATTAAATCATCTTCTCCCACTTCATCTACCGTCACTAATTCCTCCATGTTAGTAGGATACCAGGTCTCACCTTCTATTTCACTTCCACTCTCCCAGTCTCGGTCCTGCCACAACAACGTAAAACATTGGAGAGATCAGTGACTATAGATTAACAATGTCAAAAAGTGGGGTTTGAACATCAGTAACCAGCAAGAACTTTGATCTGGCCACACTTAACTTCCCTTGTATTTTAGTTTCAAAGAATGATATGCCTTGCTATTCTGATTTTACACCTTATGCACAAAGACAAACAACTTCTTTCCAATTATCACATATACCTCCACTTTGTGGAGATTCTACAACTGCTCTGGGGACTACAGGTTCTCCAATCTCCTGCTTTTTTACTTTTCTGTAAGCAGAAGAAGGTGGCACAACCTCTTATACTTAATATTATGCAATCGGTACTACTATGTGATTTCTAAGGAAATGAAACTCTCCCCTTCCTTTGCCTTCAATCCAGGGTGGTGAGAAAGAGGGCAGCACTGAGAATGTACTGAACTCCACAGTGTAGCCACTGTGGCCTTCACTTTGCTGGACTAGGCCCTTTAAATTCCTACAGTGATTGAGACACTGTGACTACTTTTGTCAGTCATTTCCTTCCACCAGCAAGAGCCCTTTGCCAAGGACTGTGTTGGTAGAGGTTGGTCAGGTTTTACAATTATACTCCAAGGTACATAATCTGAAATACCTCATACATCCAGTCATAGACTTATGGGACTTAGACACCAATAGTGGACTTCAGAAGTATTAGAATTATAAGGCATAGGTTTCTTTTAAGACACACTTATAGCTTAGGTTTCAGCTGCCAGACTCACCGTTTACACAATCTATTAATAATCTGTATTCTCCTCCTGTCTGGCCATTCCCACACTTCCCCTCCTAGAATCCTAAAACAGCATGAAAACTCTGGGAGTTGACACCGTTCTTGCCAGGAGATCAGTTTTCCACAGCAACAGATATCAACAGCTTCCATATCTGACCATCAACCCATGACCCTACAGATATGAAGCTGGAGGAATTCCAAGGACATTGCTGTCCCTGACTGTGATGCTGCAGTAGGGGTATCATAAAGACACCATTTAATTAAACCCAGAAACAATCAGAAAAGGCTACTATCTATAGCCCATCTAAGGCTAATGTTCTGGAAAGTTGACATCATTAGTCACCTCCTTCTCTACTAACTGACTGTGTCTCCTATTTCTGGGCATGGTTCACAGAGTTACACAGTTCACTTGGGCATACGTTACTTAGAGTTGCCGGTGCCAAGGGCTATGCATGTGAAGCAATGTACATGGGCAAAGAGCAACTAAAAAAAGAGTTCTGGAGACTTCAGGAAAAGCTATCCCTTAATGCAGAGGTCAAGGCAAGTTAATTTAGACAACCTCCTTCTGTAACCCCTTTATAAGCTTTTCCACGAGGGTTTAATATTTCATTTGGGAGAATATGCTACCAAATCTGGGTTTTCCACTCCTTTTGCCCCAGAAACTGCACCAAACAACATGTCACTGACCTTCTCTTTTCTTGTGTTTTCCAGAATCTCTCCAGACTCATTTCCTTGTTCATTACTTGAAGGTGAGCTCTTCTCTGGAACTTGCTCCTCTTTTCCATGCTAAAATAAATACAACATATACATGTATAGCAACACACAGTGGTGCTCTAGCCTGTTGCTATTCTGGGTTTAAGGAAGCAAAGTCACTCACAAGGTCACATTCTTTATTTCTAAAGTTTATGCAAGTCAGCTAGGCTGTGGGAAAAGGCCCAACAGTTGGATTCCATTGGCAAAGCTGCACAAATAAGAATCAAGAAAAAGAAATTTAAACAAAATTAGAGAGATGTAATTTATATTATAGAACTGGCTAGAAGACAGATGGGGGAGAATGTGAATTCATTAAAGCTTCCAGCCTCCACTCTGTTCTTTACTCACATCTGTTATGTTGGCTCAGACATAGTAAGGACAGCAGCAGTTTTAAAACTCTGCAAAATCCCCTACTGTTTTGTTTACTGATGTAGGATCAGCTGAGAATTTGACTGCTTGCATGGTTCATACCTTGGAAGAACAAAATCATGGTGCTGCCTTGGTAAGAAAGGCAAAGTGAATGTATGAGTTCAAGACATTCAAACCTTTTCCTTCCTCTTAAAAGAAATCATTTGCAGTAGTCCCTGGAGAGGTATGTCTTTAACAAAGCCACTCAAAAATAACTTGAAGAACATGCAGAGGAGTGTGCAACACTGGCAATGCTGTCTGACATTTGCTTCTGACGTCTCCTCCCAAGGAACTACCTATCACAGTGAGGTACAAGCCAAAGAAGAGAGATGACAAAAGGTATCACAGTCACACATATCTATGGCATGAGATAATGCTGCTGCCTACCTCATGATACAGAGACTAGCTGAGCTACAAAATGTAGAGATTTCCACCAACTTTGCTTCCGTGTGAGAATAACAAACACAAGGTCAACTGAAAACAACCAAAGTCCCAAGTTACAGATGGACCCCTGGACAGCAAAGCAGCTCTGCAGCCTCCAGTGCCAGCAACCCTGGGGGTGGGTGGCAGCAGTGTATCACCACGGGGATACTGGGGGAAGCAAGGTGGCCAAGCGCCAGTAACAAGATCTGCACAGAGTAGGGATATGAGCATAAGCTGTACAGGGACTGAATGGAAAAGGCATCTTCATTTCTTCCCTCCTCTTTTTTTTTTCCAGTGGAAAATCAAACTCATAAACACAGCCACTTTAGAGACTGGGAGTATTGCTCTAAAGATCTCCTAATTTTACAGGTGAGCTGATTCAGTGGTTCTGCCAAGGGAATTGATACCTGCCAGCACACTGAAGGTGTGTGAACTATCCCTGCCAGGGGTGAGGAGAGGGACATGTAATTAACAGAACCCAATTGCTCTGCTGAGTTCACAAAACAGAAAATGTTCCTCACTGAAAGTTCATTCCCCATTTTAGCAACATAACAACCCGTTCCCTTTATTGTCCTGCAAACATGCATCCTTCTAAAATACCACTTCATTCCCAGATCACTTAACCCACATCACAGGTAGTGGGAGGAAGTGATGCAGAGAAAACAAAGTATGCTTAGAAGAGGGAACAGCAGGACAGTTATTACCTGTGTGCACACAACTGCATGCTAACAGCAGGTCATCAGTTGGTTTTGTTGTGAGTTGTCTCTCCCCTTCCTCTCACTGATTACTCAGAGTTCTGCCCATGTACCCAACACAATGGGGTAATAGACTTGCTTGATGCAGGCAAAGATGGATACAAGATGACCTCCCTAATTCCACTCTAAGATTATGTTCCCTGATTTTATCAAAACAATGTGTGTCACCAGCACCACACTCACAACTGATCGGCAAGTATTTCAGAAAATATATTAATTCAGCATGGGCCTTCTTCCTACATAGAGTTTGACATCTTTATTTACCTCATTTTTAGGAGGTTTGCTTTCCTTCTCATCACTGTCTTCAGCAGCAGCGTCTTCTTCTTGGTCTTTTTCAGCTTTCTTCACTTTATTCTTATCGCTTTGTTTTTGCCTGGAGCCCTCAGATGCTTTGCTGTGCTTCTGCTCAGCTGCCTCCTCCCTGGCAGCATCCTCGCTGTAGGAGTACCTGCGTTCCCTTGACTTGCCCTCTTCCTTTCTCTTCGATCTGCCAGGTAAATCCTGCAGCTGCCTTTGAAACTTGTCAGATTTTGACTTGGAGGTTTTTCGGTAATAGTCATCTTCCCTGCTCTTGTAGCCAGATGAAGGGTGAAGGGACCCAGGGGAACCACTCCTCAAATATTTTTCCCTGTGCCCCCTGCTTCCATCAAATCGTTCATCCAAATCAAACTTGTCCAGCTGTCGGGAATAATGTTTCCTCTCATGTAACCATGTGTCGGTCCTGTCCCTCTTCTCATCCCCATTCTCTCGCCATTCTCTGCTGTCTCTGTCTTCTTCCCGTCGAGAATACGGAGACTGATCCCACACCTCCCTCCCATTTCCCCAGTCAGTCCTGCCAGTTCCCATTGGGCTGTGGGGTGAACTGCAGGAAGTAAAGCTGGGAGTGTGGGAGCGGGGTGACAGGGAACGGCTTATGGGGCTGCGAGAGCGAGGCCTCTCCGTGCCATACCTGCTGCAGAAGAAAAAAACAGCTGTAACTGGCTGACACACTGTGGTCTGCTAAGTCCTTCTACACTGGAAACATATGGGGATGGCCTGTGAACCTGAGACCCCAGGCCTTTCACAGACATGCACTGCACAGCTGCAAACAGTGAACAGGACAAAAGGCAATGTCATATCCACAGAGCTGAACTAAATCCCCACAGATCTGTCAATAATATATTCATTCATTCTTAAAAGCATCTCATCAGGGGTCAGCACTAAAAGCTTGTAACATGTTAATACTTTTACAATGACCCCAGTGTCTGTACCCTTAATGCCCACTCATCCAGGGCATCTCTGAGACGAGTGACAAGGGTCACCTGTCTAAAAAAGATGGCTTATGACCATGTTTCCTATTTTGCTGGAAGGTCCAGAAGCTAGCAGAACAAAATCATACTCAATTACATTGTAATGTGAATCATCTCCTTCCCTCTGGGTCTCACAGTACTCCCATCCCTCACACTTTTCACTCAAGGGTGAAGAAAAGGGAATGGCTTTGTATGTGTGTTCTTCACTTGCCAGGCCTATTTTCTTAGTCAGCATCAACATCTATCTTCATTACATGCACAGTTTCAATCTTATCTCATTATATAGGCCTTGCATCTACTATTGTTCCCACTTACATTTTCACAGTGACCTGAAGTGAAATCCCAATTAAGAAATCAAATGAGATAAGAAAAGGAAGCAGGCGGTTAATGCATTTTCTGCCTGCAGGATTACAGACTTATCCAAGTCCCAGTTCCAAACTATGGAGAAACCTTTACCTGTCTACTTCACGCATCAGGTCCCTCTCCCTCTGCGAGTGGATGTCCTGGATGATAGCAGCCACGTTCTTACCTGGTTTCTATGTAAGACAAAGGCACTGTTTAGCATGCTGCACTACTCTCCATGCTAATATAAGTGATTTGTCCTTCAGCTAGCAGCATCCATGCATCAAGCATCAATCAGTTATATCACTACTGAGAAATATTTGGTTTCAGTGTTGTGGTTACAGTCTTTTCTGCAGCTGGTATCTGAAGAATATGATCAAAGCTTTCAAGTGACACAAATGGAAAATGTACTCTGTGACGCTGTAGCACTGTCTCCTCATATTTGGCTGCTGTAGCAGGCTTCAAAAACTAGCATGGCCTTCCCTGATACACTTCAGAGGATTTCCTAGAAACTGGGTGCAAGAGCAAACATAACCAAAGGATTTTTCTACTATCTGACTTAAGTTTTTCCTCTCTCTGCTTGCCTCCTGTTTGCTTCTGGCTTCTCTGCTTTGCTGTGACCCTGCATCTGCCTGACTGATTTTCTTGTTTAGGTTTGCAAAGGTAAAGGTCGAGAGGTAGAGAAAGTGTGCTGGCTGTGATGCAGCCTCTCTGGATATGGGTGTTCAAGGGGGTGTGGGTCTGTACAAAAGGGGAAAGAGGGGGCTGAAATATTGTACAAAGGGGTGTTGTGCTGCCATTGAACCATAAATATAACTTGCACATGTTCACTGCCTTTTGTACTTTTATATTTAGTTTACTTTTGTAAATCTAATTTCCTTTAACTTCCAAAATTCTGAGTTAGTGTGGTAAATTTAGCCTGGAGGGTAAATTTCCAATTTGTTGAGTGGCAAATCCAACCCACAACAGTTTAGCAGTCTGTATCTGGAAGGTACTACCTTCTCTCTACCTCAGAGTTTACACCTCAGTCTGGAGTACAGCTCTATAAGACTCAGTTTAGACACATGAGCTTCAGAAAAGCTAAGTGGAGGGAAGATGCATGCTAGAAGTGTTGATTACTTGAGATTAAAGCTCATTTACAAAAGATGCATTGCTGCAGGCTGGAGTGCACACAATTTGTCAAACGCTTGGAGCATGCACAGCTGAGCAACATAATCATGTGGGAACTCAGAGCAGTTTGTAGTGGTAAATACCTCGGGCGTATTCCCCCTTCCATGTTGCACTTTGTTTTTATCAAAGAAGAAGGGCTTTTGCTTGTGCAGAGAAAAGTAACTCCAAGACCTAAAAACTGCCCTTAGAAAGGCTAAAAATGTTCCTGAAATATATGCAAACTACCCCATTCCTGGGTAATTCCTATTTGGCCTCATCTTAAGATGCACGATTTCCATCATCCTCAGTGTATTGCATCCAGACAGACTGCCCCGGTTTATGAACTCTTGGAAGCTCCTTTTAGTCTCCATAAACTATTGTACATGTACAGGAGAGAAAGAGACATTTCCAAAGGTCAAACCAAACCAATCTGAGTTACTTGTTTTTGCTCAAGGCTCTTAAAAGGCCCCTTAACCTCTTTAACTGGAACATTACAGAGTTATTTTATAAAATAACTCTGTGCTGTGGTAGATAATACAATATGGAGCTTCTCAGCTCTGCAGTGTCAGTTCCAGTCCAAGTGTCCATGAAAAGAATAAAACAAACCAAACTCCTAGCTTTACAAATGGCACTATATAAGCTTCCATATGCTCACAAGAGCACTGATTTCCAGACATCACTCAGGTGTGCAGATGAAAAGTCTACAGAAAGTCCAAAGACTATTGCTCTGTTCTAACTATGTAAAAAAAACCAAAAACCACAACAAAACAAAACCTTGTTTTTTAATTGAGGTCATTCACAAGAAAATCAAATCAGTGGGATGTTTAGCTCTTCTATCACTGTGTGGTGTAGAGACAGTACTACAGCTCAAGCACACAAGCACTGGAAGCATTGCTACAGGCTTGCTGCCTGACTAAAAATATTGGACTGCCTTATTTTTGCTGACATGCCACATCATACACATGACTGTGTTCTAGACCTTTGGCAGACCAAGCAATGCGAGGAGCTCTCTCAGAAAGAAGCTTACAACAAAAGCAACCTTCGAAGTATGAAAGATCATTAACATACAGCCACTAATTTATCTCTTAGTTTTCCATAATACAGAACCATTAATTAGAAATCAGTAATTGGACTTTTAGCTGCATTCTTCCTAGGACATGCAATGGGAACTCAGGAAATTTGACTGGGAA
Organism: Psilopogon haemacephalus; assembly: GCA_013396835.1. Classification (NCBI taxonomy): domain Eukaryota; kingdom Metazoa; phylum Chordata; class Aves; order Piciformes; family Megalaimidae; genus Psilopogon; species Psilopogon haemacephalus. The sequence continues at coordinate 442,488 of VWZI01014934.1, forward strand.
TGACTGTCTTACCTTCAGCTGCAACTCCTTGTATCGTTTAGACATCCTAATAAGTAACTTGTCATCGTTTATCATAGCAGGTTTTTCTTTGTAGTACTGCACCATGGCTTGTGCTGCCTCGCTGTAAGCCATTTCCAGAAAGGCCTAGCACAAATGAAGAGAGCATTAAAATCTACTATATCATAACAAATACAGAGTATAAGAGAGAAAAGGCAGCACGGTAATTTTAATTTGGATTCTTCTCATGCAATATGTCTTAATAGTACAGAACTGGGTAGCTTTCCAGCCCTGGAGCTGAAACAGTGATGCTCAGCTATTACAGCCAGGCAACTTTAGAAGCCAGCTGAGTTAAAAACTAAATGTCTGGAACCTAATCTTCCTTGATAGATGAAAATATCACCTTTCCCTCACTTTCTCACTGGTGCTTCTATGCTATAGTCAGCTGCAGATGCAGGATGCAGAACTGCAACACTGCAGAATATGCTGTCCCTCCCCCCGCCCCCCACTCTTCCCCTGTGATTGTCAATTGTATCTTGCAGAATTGGAAGGATACAGACAAAAGCATCAGAAGCAAAAAAAAAACCAAAAAAAACCCAAACATGAATGTTAACTAGCACTTCTATTTCCAAGAATCATAGAATGGTTTAGGTTGGAAGGGACCTCAAAGATCATCCAACCCCCTGCCATAGGCAGGGACACCTCCCACTAGAACAGGTTGCTCAAGGCCTCAGCCAACCTGGCCTTGAACACCTCCAGGGAGGGAGCAGCCACAACCATCCTGGGCAACCTGTGCCAGTGTCTCACCGCCCTCACTGTAAAAACTTCCTCCTAGCATCCTGTTTAAATCTCCTCTCTTCCAAGGCCAGGCTGGATGAGGTCTTGAGCGACCTGATCTAGTGGGAGGGATCCCTGCCTATGGCGGGGGGTTGGAACTGGACGATCTTTAAGGTCTCTTCCAACCTAAACCATTCTATGATTCTATGATTCCAGTTTAAACCCCTTACTCCTCGTCCTGTCATAACAAGACCTTGTGAATAGTCCCTCTCCAGACTTCCTGTAGGCCCCAGCTGCAGTGACTTAGTCTGGAAACATTACTGTCTCATATATTGCCCATGGATGTGGATTCTACACCCATCTGTGCTGCCTGCTGCAAGTATGCAAGTAGAGATTTGCTACCCTTCCCAATCTACCATCACTGGTAGATTTAAACTACAGGAATTAGGTCAGCTCTCCTACAATGCAGTGCAGATTAAAAGAGAGTGAGTGAGGTGCCAGCAAGGGCACAGCCTCATTTAGCACACATGCACCAGATCACCCATGGCCTGTATAGCCTGGGTGGTTCTGTCACCAGCCTGTAACTGCAGTTATACCATTACAGGATTTGCCACTGCTGTAACAACAGTCCAGCAAACAGTGTAGGACAGCTGAACCAGGCTGGAGTACAATTCAACCTTCAGTGTTCAGTTCAGCTCCATGTGTATGGCTAAGGAAGCAATAACAACCTCCCGAACCAAACAAGAGAAGCCTGAAAGTAACCCTAAAAACATGGCTAAGAGAAACAGAACGAGTTACTAACTTATAAAAACTTATCATTGTCATCATTAATACTATTATTAAAAGTTCAGTTTTACAACACTGCTTCATTGAGATTCCTGGGTTTTATAAACAAGGACTATGGGGAAGTGGCCATCATCTTTCTGCCACTACCAATTTTCTTCACTTGAAGAGCAAGCTTCACACATTCAAGCTGCTATCACAAAAAAAAACCCCAAACAACAAAAGATATTTTCTCTGAAGACTCTGTCTTTCTGTCACTATGTCTTCATGCCAGCAGACATCAGTACCAGTGATCCCAAATGCACAGTACCTGATTAGTAGATTTCATGAGGATATAGTTGGTGACCTTCCCAAATGGGAGGCCCAGGTTAATGACATCATTCTCTGTGCAGCTTCCCTCAGGGAGGTTACAGATGTGAACAACTCGACCCAGTGTAGATTTCCTCTGGGGAAACTGAGGATGGAAAAATCATCTCAATACAATGTTTTTTTTCAACTTAGATTCTCCAGATACTAGATAAAACCTTATTATTTCTTCAAAAAGCATACATGTTATTAAGGACAAGAATTCATCTTTAAAACCTTGCATTTTAACATCCCGGATTAGAAATATGAACAGGAAGGGAACTGTTTAACTGCAGTGCAGCTGGCAATGGAGGTTCCATCTCCTCCAGAGAAGATTGTTGGAAGAGATGGTCTGATGGAAACAGGATTGACAATGCTGCTGCAAAAGCTACCATGCCACTTCAAATCTTACGAACTGGTATGTCACAGGCACAGGCCACTGCACTGTACTAAGCATTAGAGAGAATTTGGAAGACCCTCAGTGTGAAGACAAGAGGGTATGCCTGCTATTGGGATGTCTCAGCCTCTCCTGCTGAGCTCCTTGTGAGGCCAGGGATAAAAGTGACTCCACTTAACTCATGAGAGAACATAGCTGTGCCTCAGATTGGAAAGCCTGCTACTTTCCCTTGTGGCTGCAAAAACACAGTAGGAAGAACTTTCCTGGAGGGATAGAGACCATTGGTCAAACAGAGAGGCAAAGCTCCTGAACAGGGCTGGCACAGGCACACAGCATGGGTGCAGTAATCACCTCCCAAGGGTGGAAGTCTATTTTGGAGTGCTGGTGCAGTTCCCAAAGTGCCACAGCACACCTCCCTGACAGGGAAAGCAGACTCTACACTCATTATGCAAAAAAGGCTTCAGGGTATACTGAGAAAAGAACATAATTTATCCCAGTTAATGACAGGTAAAACATTGTTCACGCAGGATTAAGTCTTCCTAGGCTGCTTCCTGTTTATGATCTCTGCTGCTAGGATTTTCCTGAAGAAGTAGCCCTTCCTTCAATCAAAATTGTGCCATTCAAGGGAAGATACAAATCACGTAATCTCGTGGGATCAAGTTCACCAGAGCCATCACAAATGTTTGGCTTGTCAGCAAGTTCACAAGTTAGAGAGCTAATGTTATCTTATTTACACCTTCATCCCATTACCTTCCCCCCCAGGCTTCTACACTTAACCATTTGTTTATTTTTGCTGCAGCAAGACCCTTTATTATACAGTCATCTGCTATTTAAGCTTTTGTATTATAGAGCCTGCCAAGTGCAGAAGTGCCAAAGTCCAGAAATAAGAGATTTTCTCTGGCAGAAAAATATTAAAGACTTGATCCTGAAAAAAATGAAGCAACTCCACTTCACTTGAATAGAAAAGGAAGTGTTTGTGTGGCTCTGGCACAGCAGACCACAATGCACAACAGAATACAAGTACAACTAACTGAGGAAGAGGAAACTTTCCTAACAGCAAATGCAGTCCCAGTGTAGGAACACCCCAGGTCACCTGGCACCTTCTGCTTGTTTTTGTTAGCTCTGTTAAGAGATGGCATGTTAGGAGTCTACGGGAATAGGAAGACTTAGCTGTTCACAACATAGGCTCCAGAGCCTATGATCAGATATGTGCTCAGCACTACATTAAATCAAAGGGACTGCAAGATGTTACCACCTCCTCATAATTTGCAATGGCTTAAATGAAAATGCTACACCATAAATCTGCTGTAATTCATGATTACAAAGTGGTCACATACTCATGCCAGAAGTCAATGGGCTGTACCAAGCAATAATCTTGTCAGCTGATTGAAGTTAAATTGGATCCCTTCATTAAACAGTGCTGTAAATCACAGCCAGGAAAGGAGCACACACCTTCCATACCCACAGTCAGGAAGTTAAGAGGAGCTGTTGTGTGTCAAGTGTTGAGTATAATTTTCAATAAGGCTTAATAAGTTAACTTGCTTTGCAACCTGTGTCTACAGCAGCTTACCAATGCAGTTGTTCAACTGCTACAAAAGTAATGCACCTCATACCATCTGCCATATTATTTCATCAACTCAATTTGTATGGGGATATTTTTGGTTGGCTGGTTGTTTTTTTTTATTTTTATTACAGGGGTTTGATTCCAATTGTTTTGTTTTGTTTGTTTCTTGTTTTTCAAATTGATTAACCCTTTCTTAATATTTGCATGTATCTTTTCTAAAGAAAAGCAACTGACAGTCCCATCCCTCCAATGCGAAGGGGGATGCCTGAATGAAGATTTGCAGCACTTTCCTTCTCCTAAAGGCAAATACAGAGTTACTTGCAGATGGACAGCATGGAGCAAGTTCTTCCAGAAATCTGAACACTTTGTTTATGATTACATAGAGGGCCAAGTATAGTCTCTCACTGCTCAGTTAAATGGCAGCAGCTTAGCTGAAAGTGAATACTACCGTCTGCAAAGGTGTAATAAATTATAAGCCACCTGGGTCGTGGCATGAATGACAGCTGGCAAATTGAATCTTAACACCTCTAATATAGCTCCCTGTCCTTCTGATGAGCTCCTGAAGAAAAAAAAAAAAAAGAGGGTTTACAGTATCAAGGAAAATCAAAGTTATTGTTTCTTTTAGCTCTCATAGTGCCACAGGTCATTTAGGAGAACTTCTGCAGGCAGCTTAAATAATAAATAGTGACAGATTCTGAGGAGAAATGATACTGGTATTAGCAGTAATTTCATTTGTTGTGAGGTTGACAGGCATGATGAAAAGGAACATTCCTCTGCACCCGCTGCTACTCCACCTCTGACCTTGGAGGCAGCTGTCATGATCAGCTCAGCTCTTTGCTCCCCTGCACACAGTGTCTGTGACAGGCAGAAGCTAAACCCCCTTCAAATAACCTCTCGCAGAGCAAAACCACACAGTAGAAAATTGGTTGGATTAAACAAATCTGGATGATGTTTCTGTAAGCAATGCCTGATGTGAACCATAGTGGCACAAGGACACAAGTCAGCCTGGCTTCCCAGAGTATTTGAGACCACATTAGAATTTATACACAAAAATTAATAAGGTGAAAACTTGAACCTCTGGATTACTGTTGCTATTCCATGTATGCCCTAACATGAATCCTTGACGTCTCCAGCTTTAATTGTAGCTTCCAAACATATGCTGAGCTCTGTTTTAACCCTAGCAACTTTCTCTTTCCAGATTTGCTTCTATTTGCCTTTTTTGGTTTTTTTTTTTGTTTTTTTTTGTTTGGTTGTTGTTGTTTTTCTTTTGTGGTGGGTTTTTNATATGCTGAGCTCTGTTTTAACCCTAGCAACTTTCTCTTTCCAGATTTGCTTCTATTTGCCTTTTTTGGTTTTTTTTTTGTTTTTTTTTGTTTGGTTGTTGTTGTTTTTCTTTTGTGGTGGGTTTTTTGTTTGTTTGTTTTGGTGTGTTTTGGATTTGTTATTGTTTATTTTGTGGTTTTTTTTATTTGGTGGTTTTTTTGTTTCCTTTTGAAATCCTTCTGCTTTGTCAGTGTAAGAATCATCTTTTTTTTTTTTTTTTCCCCTGACATTTTTTTATTATTGGGCTAGGAATTCAAGTCCATGTTAGATCAGGGACTTGTGTTGAATGCACAGGTGACTAATAAACCTAAATCATGGAAAGCTGTACACTAAGGCAAACTGGCTGAAAGGCTACCAGCAGCAGCATATGATTTACATAGTACATGAAGACAAACCAAGGAAAACTTAGTCTAGTATAATTAATTGATCTGGGACCTTCAGGTCGGTAACAGTAATGCTGCAGCCACTACTGCTACATGGGAGAAGGACCCCAGCATGGGACAGGCAGAGAGCAATTATTACAAACAAATATCTTGAGATGGAAGGCTGCTTGCTGGAATGGATATCCAGGGTAAGTAAAAGCTAATCTGAATATTTATTCCAAGCTGAAACAGATTTCTTGGGTTGTGTACTCAAAGGGAGGAGAAAAAGTCAATGGGATACAGACAAAACTACCCTCCTCCACAAATCTCTTTAACAAGCAAACAAGCTTTTGGCCCTAGAGAATAAACAAAAACCTACAATCAAGCTCTGATTTGGTCAAAATCAAAAGCACAAAAGAGCAGCATGGAAGCTGAAACAATAGACTGAATATTATTGTCTAAAAGTAAGCATTCATGGTTTTATTTCCAGTAAGTAGTGGCTTCTACAGGAATCTCAACAGAGAGATTAATTTGCTTAGTTACTCAATCTTACCCCTGATGAAGGAGAAGAAAATGTAGGACCCGGCTGGCCAAAGGATCTTGCTGACGTAGTGATAAAAGATGTGCCGACATTTGGTGGATAATCTAAATAAGAGATTACACACATTTCATCACAATCTTGACTTGCATCAGTTGCATTAGTGTGCTCAATAAGCAATGCCTCACTGACATAATCATTAAGCTCACAGCCTCCACAACAAATTATGCACTGTTTTTGTTGTACTGTGAGAACATGTCATTGTTTGACAGAAAAATTAATTCATGCTTTGAAAAGGCACAGTATTGGCTTTTTTAGAGGCACAACCTCTATTTTTCCTTAGAAACTTGTATCACATTTCATTTCAAATGACTGCTTCTTCGCTGAGATAGACTTCCCTTTCAATTAAAGCAACAATAAACAAACAGTGAGTTTAACTATTGCATAGCCAGCCGTTCACCTTCGAGACTAGATGGATTAAAAACTGCTGCATTGTTTGGTGATAAATGCAATGTTCCATCTGCTGAGCTCAACACACACCGGATACCAGTGCTGGAAAAGAAAGAAAAGAGCTTTAGGAGCATGCATAATGTGCCATAAATATTAAAGCATAATTAGACAGTTAATTCCCATATAAAGCTGAAGTAAGGAATGCTCTGTTAGAAATTCAGCTGGAAGAGAGTGTCTAAAGTGATACTTACTTATCTGAAAAAGCCATACATTTTTGGATGTGAAGACTTCCTTTAATGTGCTGATCCCAGTCCTACGTTGAAACAAAGAGATGGTGAGTACAGGAAAAATCCTGGGACAAAGTCAGAAGAGATTGCTTCTCCATTCAGTTTACCTTATTCTAAAAATACTGAGGCACTGACAATCAAACTGTGTGAATCTGGAGTCAATGCATGCACCTTCTCCCAATGCATTTATTGGTTTGGGATTTGCAGGTTAAATTATCAGTAGCTTTACAAAAGGAGAGCTGCTCTGCATTAATTTTTAAATCCAGTGTATTTCCATTAATTCAGTTACTTCAGTCTAGCTGAAAAGCTCCTTCTGCAGTGCACTGAGCACCCTCAACTCCTGCAATGTCCATAAAGAACGTGCTAAGCACACAGGGGCAGCCAGGACAAGGCTTGCTCATTTCAAGAGATTAGCAAAATCTGTCAAAGTACATTTAGCTATTTACACTTTTATGATCTAAACAAGGCAGTGTATTAAATACCAACAAGCAAATCATCCAAAACTTGCTGTAATGACATCTCCCCTGCCCATTTTTTTAATGTTTAATGAAACAAAACCAAATGTTCAGCATGCCCTAGGTAAGGGCTACTTTAACCAGCCCTGTAGCTGCAGAAGCCACAGCAAACCTTTTTTTACAAGTAGCTGCTTAAACATGAAAAGGGAGAAAATGACAGAGCAAGTATATACAAATATCCCAAAAGCCCAAAACTATCAAATATGATTTTATTTTCTGGCTATCTTCCTTCTACATATATGCTGCTGTAATTTTTTTTTGCCAGGACATAAACAGGGTGAAAGCACCTGCCTTTGGGGCTGGTCCTGTAATGTAATGGGAAAGCTTGTGAGGACTTGTTGAGCAGGGCTCACCAGAATCACAGAATCATAGAACAACCCCAGCCAGAGCCCACAATTGTTTGTAGGGCTCCAGACCTGAGCTATATAAATATGATCCAGCACAGAGGTTCTCTGGGAAACTGGAAAGTTGCTTCTTGAGGGTAAGGTTGAATTTGGAGCTCCCTTGGCAGTATGAAGAGAGAAGTGGAGAGCATGGTCTAAATCACACGTGCTGAGCTTGCTTCCAAGCCAAAGTCACCGGGGACTGAGCCTAAATTTTCTTTAGAGGTACTAGAAAAAGAGATCCCAACAGAGGAATGATTGAAACTCGCTGTTTTGTTTAAGCCGTCCGCTTCCACAAGGCTGTTAGGGGGGGACTGTTTGGGATCAGAAATGCAAAGGGGAAGGGAAAGGCAGAGGAAGCTACAGATGTGTGGTTGTAACGCCAGCTTGAGAACTGTGAGATCAGCTTCAAGCTCCTCCTCCCTTCACTTCGGGCCCACGAGATGAGCTGCGACCCCAGCCCAGACCTCACGTTTCTCACGCCAGCGCTGTAATCTCACCATCTTTCACAGCAAGATGCGGAACAAAACCAGATCTTGAAACCCCAGTAACTGCCACGAAACAGATGTGTGTACGACACCCTAAGCTGAACTGTGGCCCTTTGTTTCCACTCCTCTCGGGGCACCTCTGCAGAAATGGATGCTGGTGGCAAGGGGTGGCAGCAGCCTGTGGGCGGATCAATCACCTGGCAGCTCGTTCAAGGGTCCAAATCGTGCCCCGGGGTGGGGGGGAGGGCGTGCCTTAAACCCACTCACCTTCAGATCGAAGATCTTCTTGTCGCAGAGGCTGCAGACGTGGGGGAAGTGGAGGGGGGCCGTGCCGTGGAGGTCGCCCACCTGGTGTGGCGGCAGGGAGCGGGCGGGCAGGTCGGGCACACCACCGCTCCGCTCCTCCTTCTGCCTCATGCGAGGGCTGCCGAAGCTCTGCTTGCTGTGGTTGAGGCGGCCGAAGGCTGGGGGGGTGGCTGCGCTGAACTTTGTGTCAGGTGTCGGCTCTTCGGGGTTGTAGAGCTCGTTTCTTATTTCATACTGCTGCTGACTTGCTGACGGCCACAGGCTGTCGCCGGGCATGAGGTCAGGCTTGTTTTGGCTGGGGAAATTAGGGATATTTTCCCAGTGGTTGCTTGTACCGCTGCCATGCAAGGCAGGGCCGGGATCTCCTTTCGGATGGGAGCCGGTGTGCGGGTCGCTGGGGAAGGCTCGTCCCGCTCCGTGCTGTGCTGCTGCTGCTGCCCCTGCCCCGTAGGACTCCTTGGGAAAGGCCACCGCCGCTTCGTGCTGCAGCTGGTTGGGAGCCCCAAAGTGACCCTCGTAGCGCGGCCCTGCCACGGAGGAGGCTGCGTGGGCCCCGCCGGCGAGGAAGCCGTGCTGGCCAGGCTGCTCCCCCTCCGAGGTGTACGCCTGAGGGGCGGCAGCAGTCGTGTTTTGCTTGTTGTACTCATAAAAGCCCCCCACGGCAGCAGAGCTGGAGGCACCTGCCTTGTTTAGACCCACCACCACGGCTTGCTGGCCGGAGGTTGGAGCCATGACGCCTCCGAAGGGGCTCATGACAATGGCGTTGGGGGTCTGGGCCTGGACAGGGCCCAGGCCACCTCCCGGGGCGGCTAAGGCAGGGCTCTGGGCGGGAAAGGCAATGCCGCCGGAGGGGAACCTTGTGCCGGCGATGCCGGGCCCCGGGGGTGGCCCTGCGGAGTGGCCCTGCGGGGTGTTCATCACGGTGGGGTGCCTCAGCTGGTTGAAGAGTGGCTGAGACATGGCCACTTTGGAGAGCACCTGGTTGAGGACGGTGGCAGCAGCTGGGTTGTTGGTGACGGCAGTTTGAGCCAACTTCAGCCTGTGGAGCGTGAGCTGTGCCTGGAGCTGCGCCAGCTGCAGGCTTGCCGGTGAGGGGAGCAGGGGGCTTGGGGCACCAACTGAGAATGGACTCTTCTCCAGGAGCTTGGCAGCACTGCAAAGGATCAAAACCTGGGTTAGTGGAATTCTCCTGACATCTGCCTCCCCTCCGGTGGGCTACACAGCCGTTTCTGGAGATTGAGCTCATCTAAACCCAGGGAAAGCGAGGTGGCAATTGACAAGGTAGCCACAACTTGTCATCTTCCCTTCAACATCTACTGCCACATCCCTTTGGGCCAGAAAGTTACTAGAAAGACAACTATGTGAAACATCTTTCTTTGAAACACCCGTTTGAATCAGGCTGTCAGCTCATTTTCAGCACCCCTCTAGCACTTACACCTCAAATGCAGACCACAAGCAGTGGCAACACAAGCCCCAAATTCATGGCTTTTCCCTTCTCTGAATTTTATGCAACCTCCTGCCTCCCTGCTGAGGCATTGCTGCTCCTAACGATTATTCCCTTTTCCCACAGAGCAGGGGGACATGAAGAAATGGACATCAAATGGGACCGTAAGCCAGCCCTGCAGGTACTTCACACTTGGCACATCAGGCTGCATCAAGCAAGATGAAATCCACATGTGTTTATTTTAACTGTTCACAGTCCTCATTTAATTACTATGCACGGCAGCCTGTTCTGTAACAGGCTTCTGCACAAGCCTGTACAGATGCAAATAAAGAGGGAGAAAAAAACCCAAATGATTTGCCAGAAGCTGGAGCAACTACAAACAAACCACCCTGAAGAGTTTTCTCAGTTCAGCTGGATTGAAGGCAAAATTTCTGCAGTGCCAGCTGGTAAAAATCAAAGTCTTTATAGAGGTGTATTCAGTGTTCTCCTTCAAGTCTCGTACACGGTATGAATAAATGATGACTGAATCATCTGCTTGAATTCTAGAGCTGGGAAAATAGGAGACTATATTTTCAGGTGCATGGTGATTTCTGACTTTAGGAAGCAGCTTTGGGACATCTCACGAGTTTGCAGCAGCACTACCACCACTAACTCTTCCTCCTCCTAAAACATCAAACCCTGCAAACATAAACCAGGGAAGGCTAAATCAAAATGGGTAAAGCCTAGCAAAGTTAAAAGCAGGAGAAATGTTACAATGGAAAATATTAGGCAGCACTAACTTCCAGGCATCTGCCCCCTCTGGCTCCCACCCCCCTGCTTTTACTACCCTCCCTACACCCTTCCAGGATGCCAGCAGCCTCATCTGTGGCATAGTCATCCTGGTCCACATGTACATATACCACTCATAATCCTTCCCTATGTTATGCTGCCTGTGCTTGGATACCATCACCCATTTCCACATCCCTGCCAGAAAAACGTTAGCCATCACTTTTTCCACCACCAAGAGCCTCTGCTCATGGATGGCACAACTCTTCAGCGCATTACAAATGGCTGCTCACTCTGAAAATGAGAGCAGAGAGCACTTAGTAACAGGGATGTGGTCCAAAGCTCAATTAATTTATATTGTAAAAACGTATTAAGTTTCAATTTAGGCCTTTCAAAGCAGCAGGAGCTATCCATCAACCGCCACGCAACCCTCACTGTTAATAATTGGCCAATTTGCTAAACTGCATGGATGAAGTTGTAGCTAATGACAAATGTCTTGTCAGCATGCTACATTTGAAAACCACAAATTAGGAAAACATCTGCTTAAGTCCAAAGTATGACTAAGAGAAAATGAATGGGTTTCATATTTAACATTTAACTTCCACTAACAACTGCGAGGCACATCTGTCTCCCAAAATGCAGAGCGCCGTTTGGGTAAGTGCATCGTTATGTAATGACGAGACTCCCTGCCAGCACAAGCTGACACCAGCGTGCTTCGGAGCTGAGGTGCCTTTTGTTTCCCTGTGTGGTTCCATCAGTTACTCGCTGCCTTGCACTTACGGTGCAGTTTGCTGCACGTTTTCCATGAGAGCCGGGGCACAAATAGTCAAAACAACACAGAGGCTCTCAGAAATCTCAGCCCTTGAGATGCTGAGGATGCACAAAAGGCACCTTGCGGGGGGTGAGTAGCTCTGCTAGGAGAGGATCATACACTGTTAAGCACACTGTTGTCACTACAGGGGAACGTAGCACAGCCTTGTGCCCGGGCTGTACCGTGCCATCAAGCATCTGGAACGCACTGGTTGATGGTTTGCTGCGTGGGACTTGCCACAGCCCTGACAACTGTTTCATTTTGCAGCTGGTTATACCTTTCGTATGCTAAGCAGGCCATAAAACTTGTTTGAAAAGTCGTATCGGGCATGCAAATGCATATAGACCATGCCCAGCAGTCTTAAAATAAAAAGAAAAGGCAGCAGCCAGCGTATGATGTTTTAAGGCTCAGGAGCTGCGGATGACTCCTGCTCCCAGCAATTTAATTCCGCCGAGCTGCAAGCCTACGCAGCAGCGTGCATATCCCGACAGCTGCAGCTGCTTCCCAACTCTGGTGACTACCTGCTGGACACACACTCAGACTCTCTCACCAGTGAAACCAGCTCAATTGACACTGTTGCAATGAAGCTTCCTTAGCCTTCTCTTATTTTGACCAACTTTGGAGCACTGCCTCTATGAAAACCTCCCAGCACCTAAGCGGCGCCCTGCCTGAGCTTTCCATGGCTGGCCACACCTGAGGCACTTGCTGCTCCCCAGCATTTCTGGGCTCTGCAGCTGGGCATGAGGAGTGGTGGGCTGCCTCTGGTCAACTCTGGCCAACAGCTTTTGGGCCCTGCTGTGGAGCAAGGCAGCACCCTGACTCCCAGCTGGCTTCCTTTCTGGATTGCAAGCAAGCAGTGGGGAAGGCTGGGGTTCTGTGGAGAGCCCCAGCACAAAAAACAAACGCTCTGAGGAACTGCAGCCTCCAAGCCACTTGTAGAGGGACAGAACTAGTGAGGAGGGTCACTCCCATGCACCAGTAGGTTAGGAAACGGCCACAGCTTCAAAATCCAGCTGTGTTATGAATTTCCAGATTTCAGGGTGTTTCAGGTTGCAGGCACTATCCTCCCACATCAGAAACAGAATATTCTATCATCTAATCAAGGCAAAGAAGGAAGTTCATGTTCATGGATCAGTGCAAAAAGCAGATGAGAGGTTGGGGGGGGGAAGAGCTGTGTATAAAACATCTTTTAGAGCAACACCCAAATATGAAGATTTTTCTGTTCTGTTATAAATTATATCATAGGAGGCACATGGGACTGAGTGCACAGCTTTGAAAATGTCTTTGCCTCTTTCTGTTCTACATTCACAGTATTTCTTCATAACACAATTTTGCAAATCATTCTGCTACAGATTTACTAAACTATGAGAAACTGCAAACGTGAGGATAGCACTCAGCTAAGCCATTTTGCAGGGGCCATTCGCCACTTGTACACGCACACCTCCCGCTTCAGCTAGTCCTCAGGTTATGAAAATGCAACCCCCACCTCCTCGTGGGGGGTCCCTGCCACAAGACGACCCAAAGCAGCTGAATGAAGCTCTCACTCTCCATTGAGCACCCAGGGATTTCGCCCGCGTTAGCCAAAGTTAGCTCCATCCCGTGCAAAACATTCCCAATTATAAGGTCAGCAATGCAAGAAGTAAACCGAAGTTGTCCTCTTCATTTATTTATTTAACATGAGTCGTACAGCTGGGCTACGCCAGCAGCCTCTCTGCACAACCAGAAAAGCCAGAAGCGATCTCTCTTTACCAAAACAAGGTCAGGCAGGAGTGCTGGCGCACAGCTTCCACCAAGAAAGGGCATAAAGCAGGCAAGTTTTTGCACACCTCTGGGAGACAGGACTTGAAGGTACACATCGATTGCTGCAATGCTCACGAGCAGATTACTAACACTATTGGCAAGGCTATATTGCTATAAATCAATTCAACCCCTCTGCTATCCCTGTAATCTATTATGCTCTTCGCATCCAAGCCCAGTGAACAATACAGAGTGTCACAGATAAAATATTTAGATGGACGGATTCTTCAAGTAATCCTCTCTGCGAGAGCGATGAAAAGGTTCAACACAACACATGTCTGCTAGAACAAATCGACAACCTGGGGCTTGATTTTCAAAAGGGCAACGTTAGGGATTTTGAAGTGTCGCACAGCACTTTATTTAAGAAATAAATTTAAAAATCTGAAGTAATGAAGTTATGACGTTAGCTGCAGCTGGGTTTTGTTAGCAAGTATTTATACTCACCAATATTCAAAATGCTGCATAGAGCGTGAATCTGAATACTTAAAAACCCAATAGGCTCGTTCATAAAAGTGCAGAATTTGTTTTCTTGCACATCTTCTAAGGTTTTTACATTCCCTCCCCGATGACACATTTGCCTTCACATATAATTACGTCTACCTTCCAAATCTTTGAAAGATCATTTTGAAATATTTTTGTTCCAAAACGTGCGCTGCTTTTCCAAGCAGAGGATTAGAGTTGAAGCCATATTTGCAATAGCATGCTGGGTTTTCATCCATTCAAGCTATTTCTGAATTGATTTCTTTTAACGGTTCACAAACTTTACATTTTTAATGTGGGACTCTTGAATGCATCAAAGATAGTCACAGAAACATTCAGGTTGGAAAAGGCCCTCGGAATTCACCAAGTCCAACCAATAAGACAACTGTTTAAAATTATCCAAACACAAAATCAGTTACATTCTGTTACACAGAAGTCCGAACCTCCCGTTCCTGTAATGTGTCACTTATTCAAAACACAGGAGGCTGCCTTCTCTGAAACTCATACAGAACAACTCCAGCTGAACTAAGAAAGCAAATAAAAAGCCCTTAAAATAAAAAAAAAAGGATTAATTGTAATATAGGTGAAGTTGATGAGAAATTAAGGGTAAAGCTTGTCTATGAATAAAAATGCACCATTTGACAGTGAGATTGCAGGTATGCATGTGAGGACAGGATACGGTCTCTTGAATTGACGGGAACTGCAAAGCCACATTTCAAACACTGGTAGAAGTAAAGACAAAGTTCAGCAATACCAACAACGTATATGAGTTATCAGAATTACTGTAATAATAAAATCAATATTGTAATTGATTATATTTTATTCTATGCTGTTGAGCTCTCCTCTTTAAGAACAGAGGGGTTATGTTTATTTTTGCTTGTTGAGTAAGCCCAACACCAACGTTAACAAGGTTTGGAGCACTGGTTCAAAAATGGACACAGGAACTTTTTCCTATATTCTGGATTACATCTCTAACAACACTGAATGACCGTTTACTTTCTTTTCAGCGTCACAAAAAGTCCTCTGAGTTTTGGTAAAATGACTTCCTTGTCATAGAAAGTAAGTCTGCTGAAAGGAGAAAATCCCTCCACCTTTACAATTTAAGCTCTGAAATCTTCTGCCACCAAACCTTTATTTATTTATTTTCCTCCCCCTCCTGAGTTCCGGTTAGAAANTCAGCTAATGACAGGGAGCACTAAAAACCTTAAGCTACTTTAATATATTTGTAAGCTGCAAGTAAACCCCTTCTTATCCCAAATAACGACTTCTAAAGCCCTTCGTTATACTACTCACGGAGTAAAAACAAAGCATTGGCCAATGCATACATGCGCTCTGCCAAGCTAGTTTTGTGTAAGTTTGCCAATGGTAAACCATTATCTGCACAACCACCCAATCTAACAGCTGCAGGATGAAATATAAAAATGTTATCAGAATGCTGATAAACTCCAGGTTTACAGAGCTGGTAAGGGTTAAGGGCCTGCCTTCTGCTGAGAGCCCTTTACACTCACTTGAAACTTTTTGCCAAAATGTTTTTGGCCTTTGTTTATACATAGATTACATCAAGCAATTTCCACTGGGAAAGGGACAAGACAAAGGGACAAACACAGCAGCTATATATTGGATAATGGCTGCCATCACAGAAATGAAGCTGGAAATTAGGAGGATGCTTAGACCAGTTCCAGGGGTAGGATCAAGCTGAATTCAGTCACTCTTGACACATTCATTTTGTCTGCTCTTGGAAGCCTTCTTTAGTGTAGATTTCATGACCTTCAGTGACAATTAATTGCTCAACACCTCTTAGATTAGTAAAATTCCTCTTAAAGCCTTTAGTGGCTGTCTACTGACAGGATAAAGCAATCTTCCTGTGCACATGGAGAAGGGCTTCTCTTACCTTCCTGCAGCTGCTATCAAATCTTCTCTACAACCATTCCAGCTCTTTTCTCTACACATTTTATGTGTCGCATTTGCTTGCAATCCTCAGTATGATTGTTTTTTCTTTGTACCAGCACATACCCTTTCCTGAAAGCCTACTGCCCAGAGATGTTGGTTGTGAGGGGCTCTGAAGCTCAGCTGGTTTGACTTCTCATGCTGGGAAGGTTAGCTCAGTCCTTCCTCCTTTTGACTGCCCAGTGGATCTATCATATGACCATTTTGTATGGTCTTCATCAATACAGCATTCAAGTATGCCAGGATTACTCTGGATTCCCTCCAGTACTGCCTCAGAAGCACTTGTAAATCCTCTCCTCTTAGCACTAGCTGCAGACTTAAAGGATAATTTGTTCACTCAAGTCATCAATGAAAGTGTCAAATAGACTAAAGACTACTTCCAAGAACGGAACCATGATCCATTATGCACCTCTCCACTTTCTCTCCAAACACCAGTAAGTCCAAGGACATCTTATGTGCCTTGCAGCTCTGCTTTGGGTGCCAAAGAGACCACGCTCTTTCCTCCCTGACAGTCACCTCTGCTAAAAAAACAAAACAAAACAACCAACAAATAAACCCACCCAGCCCCACACACAAAAAAAACAACTCCTATTTCCATTTGTAAGAATAAAAGGCTGGATCATCACCTCTGATGAGACTCATTTATTGATAGCTTTTGTTCCATGGCTTTGGGAGAGTTGGCTTGGGTTGTTTAAAACCAACTGTATGTTCTAGTTTCTTTACAAAAAACCTTTGTTTCTACTTGATTTTGCTGTTTTCAAATGCTGAATCCAGTGCCACAGACAACAGCCCACACTTAAAGGGTGAGAACGACAAAACCAAGCACCACCAAAGTCTGCACCAGCCATCACACTTCCTCCTCCTGTTATTCTGTATACGTTTTACCCTGGAAATATGTTCTTATATTGTGTGGAACTCCAGATTGCATAGTGGGCATACTTCTGCTATCCCTCGTGCAACACATCTCTCCATAAATATTTGATTAGACAAAGTTCAGACTCCCTTCAAGTAAATGATGTAGCCAAGTGAACGTACGACCTAAAATAAGGTTATAGATAACAATTTTCAGAAGCTGGGATAGTTACCATTTTGTCTTGTGGCATTTAAATATTATTTGGTTTTGGTGATGTGCCACAGTACGTCAAAGATGTCTTTGAGAATTAGTGTGCACACAGCAAGAGGGGTCTACATTTCCAATTTCAGTAGGCAGCCATACAAAGTCCTTTTAGCTATACTGCAACAGCTTCCCAACGCAACGCAATCCTTTACCGAAGTCACAGCAATAGATTCTTAAAACTCTTCTGTAAATGCATGCTAAAACCTGTCAGAAATAGCTGCAGTACTAAAACCATGCCCTCTATAACACATTGCAAAGGCCTAAATTAGCAGAGAAATTGTGTCAACAGTTTTATGGAGCTTTCAGGCAATCCTGTGACAGTCTGGCTGTGCCCGAGCCTGCCTTCCCAGCACCCTGCCTGCAATAGCTCTTATCATCCAGGCTTCAAAACCCTGTTATGGTGCGAAGTTCGCAGGACAGATTAACCCTGCCGATGAGCACCTCAGCAGGTGCTGTAAGAAGCCCTCCTGTAAAAAGGGCTGTTGGGGGTCCCCAATAAACTCCTCACCCCAACAGCCGCCACGGTTCCTGTGCAGCTGGCAGTGCTGGGGTGGTGTGCGGCCACCCCCGGAGCAAGACCAAGGGGCTCAGGAGGCCTTCTGGAAGGTGAAAAGGTGGTACAGGCAGTAATGCAAATCCATAGGATAAGCAAAGAGGCTGAGACCAGGATTAGCTTTGGCAGAGCCAGATAAACCCAGCAGGTATAGGGTCAGCGGCTGCAGCAAACGCACCCTGTCTTCGGGGACTGTAAGCTTGCTTCTCTGCCTCATGGCTTCGTGTTTGCAGTGCTGTCACAGCCTCCTCTTGAACATAAAAAGAAATCTGGGGAGAAATGACCTCAAAAGCTTAGTATTATTTAATTTAAAAAAAAAAAAAGAAAAAAGAAAATGCCACCTTAAAAAACAAACAAACAAACAAAAACCAAAACCACAAAATCCCCCCAAAAAGAACCTCCAAAATCCCCAAGAAACCAAAACCAAGTCGTAATCCTTTCAAAGGCTTTTTACACAAGCACACAGACAAAAATAATCTCAGAGAATAATCTGAAATGGAAAAAATAATCCTCAGCATACAGTACTTACTACAAAAGGCATTACAGTAATATCTCAATTCACCTTCTGCTGATGTGGGTTTTTTTGCATGGTATTGTGAAACACTACAAGAATAATAAGTTTGAGTGTATCAGTATCTCGCACTGTGCCTGGAGCCACAGCCATTTGCATTTGTGTGTGGAAAGTAGGAATAACGTGTTAGGTGTGTTATTAATTCCTCATTTGAATAAACCAGTTCCTTTTCATGGTAATAGAAGACTTTATAAAAGCCCTCTTACAAAGGTAGCATTTTCAGTTTGTAGACAGGAAAGCGCGGAAAGGGTGAAGTACTAAGAAAGTTTTTAAAGTAGCTTCGTTTTTGCTCAAAGAAAGGTCTGCTATTTGTGGGAAAATCCCCAAAACATTAAACTCCTCTTTTTAACAAATACTTTTATTTTAAAGTATTAATCCCAGTGATATATATAAAAAGATCACGGAAAGGCATATTAGTAAATTCGGTCTCTAGAAGAACAGTAGTCAGCGTTTGTAACAATAATGGCACAGGCTATAGAAATCATGCACAAACCTGAGCTCTTCTGCTTGTCCTCTAGGTCAGCCCAAGAGAGACGACTTGCAACTAAAACTCACTCAGAAGCGCCACAATCATTTACTAATTAATCTATCACCACCTCCTCTAAAGGCTGTTTAAATGCTACTGGACAGCACAGCGCAAGAGAGTTCAAGAAGAAACGGTCAAACAGTTCCTGTCTGAAGCGGTCAGTGTGATATGCTTTCTGTTCCTGTCTAAAGCGGCTGGTATGATTTGCTTTCTCTTTAGTGCTAATACTTAAAAGTAAGCAAGTGCTAATACTTAAAACTAAGCAATTTAAAGTAATTAATCAAAAAGAAACAAACAACAAGAAGAAATGCAAAACAACCCCAAACCAAACCAACCAAACAAAAATCGAAACCAAAGCTTCACTTATTTCCAAATCAGCTTTTTTATTAGAAAACCAGAACCTCTGTGGATTTCCTAAGTTACATATTACATAACTAGATACCTAGGCCTATTTTTTCCAGTTTCCCTTTTATGTATATTTTAGAAGCTCATAAATGGTATAAACCCCTATTTTTTACATACTCACATGCACAAGGGGTATACATAAGTTATGCATGAGTCTTATGCAGCTCAGGTCTAATTCAGCGCTTACTGAACTGTTCTGCAAAGCCCTTCCTGATTTCACTGTAGTAAGAGCAATGCTCCTCTATCTCTTTTCAGTTACATTTACTTTAAGCATAAAACATCAAAGAAGATTGTTCTCTTTTCATGATCTCTTTGAAATCAGCATTTAATACTAGGTCATAATATTAATACTGGTACATGGAAGTAATACTCTGTGTATTTTAGCCTAGAAGATTTCATTATCTATCTTGTGATGAGTGTTGCGTTGCTCACTTTCTTATTTAACAGATCCGAGTTTCTGCGCTAAAGAAATCTTAATGTGAATCTTAAAAGATACATAGGAAATTTTGTTTATTTTTCTTATATTAAAGGGTAGCAGTGGGTATGAATCAGACGTGAATGTGTTCCTTCTGGCAGAAAACAGCCTGTGCCAGAACTGCTGGAACTCTTTAGCTTTCAGAAGTTTCATTTATTGTCTTGAATAATAAACTGCCATTCAATCAACCTTGTGAAAGAAAACGTAAACAAGGACAGTGCTTAAATCTTGAACAAGGACCAAGAGAGTTTTCCACAAAGGAAACAAAATTGGGAGAGGCATTTTATATTAAATCATGTCAATTATTTTGTTCTCCCTTTTTGTCTGCCTTCAGGATTAATTAGGAGTAACTGACAGTTAATGTGCTCCAAGCTCGGCACGGTAAAATTGATTAGTACACCAAGATGGAAAATAATAATCAGTTCTTGATGAAAAATATCAGGTTTCAGAACACTGCATGTGGCAGCTGTGAGGAAGGAAAAAGTGTGAAGATATTAACCTGTCCATAACACTCAGCTGGGCATTCGCCCAGTCGTGCTGACAGAACTGTCAATGCAGACGGCAGCCACTACTTTTTGGTTAGGCAGTACCTTATTTCCTCTCAACTTTTTCTTGCTCGTTTTGTGCATCTTTACTATACCACACATAATGGTCTATAGTGTTTTGCTCAGTAGCTGTTGTCTGTATGTGCAGGCATCTTCCACAACAAAAAAAAATCGGTTTTAATTCATTCTGCAGGCCTGCATAATGGATGTTACACCTTGTGTTACTACTTTTAACTGCAAAACACTCTGGAACTCAGATGGAGTTTTTCTGCGCGGTAAGATGTCTAAGAAAGTTGTGACCTCTATTGTTTGCTTGTTTGTTTCAAGGGTATATAATTATTTTATTTTAAATTATTTTTTTAATTTCTCAGCCTTTACTTCTGAAAGTAAAAAGCTATCTTGAAGTATACAGTATCAATTATTAAAAGAGGAACAAAAAAAGAGAATCCCTATTAATAATGTCACTGATTTTTTTTTTTTTTTCATTCCAAGGAACTCAATTCACAGTCCAATGACAGCACTTCCAAATTCAACCATCTTTGAAATATTTTGGTATTTTGACCTCTTTCATGTTTCGCAAATAATTCTTTGGCAACTGGTTATAAATGAAACTCATGTAATTCTGCTTTGCGTCTACCCACACAGGCTACGAGGCTTACTACAGGGTGGCTAAGCATGGCAAATCAATAGGATACAATTTGGTGTGGAATGCCTTTTAAAGTACAAAAGCCCTGGTATTGCAATAAAGCTACGCACTATGAGGAGCTAAGGCACAAACCAGATCGTATTGTTAATCCGAAATCCCAGCTAGCTACTACCGCCAGAGCTGCAGATGCCTCCCTTTTCCCTTCATCACAGAAAGGGCTGAACTTTCAAATTCAATTTTAAAGAATGCCAAGATCCCCCGCTTGGCAGATTAGTGTCCCTCCTCGCTAGGGACAGGGAAGGCAGGCACTTGGGTGCAGCAATGGGAAAAAGCAGGTGACACGATGAGATCTTACCTTCTTGCAATGTATGAGGCTGCCGGGAGCAGCGAGCTGGTGTGGAAGAAGCGCGGCCAGGAACCAATGTCAGCGTTGCGCACATGTCTCCTGGTAACATCCCCTTGACATTTTACCCTTCTTTCTGTGCCCCAACTATTTACAAGCTTCTTTCCAGAAAGTCACAACTTTAGGAATGAAAAGGGGAAAAAAACAAAAAACCAAAAAAACAAAACCCCAAACAAACCAAAAACCAACACAACACAACCAAACCAGCCCACCCCAAATGGAGGACTGGAAGGCGGATCACGTGGCTGGCAGGAGCCGGTCTTGTTGCATTACACGCAGCAAGTGTGGATGGCAAACAATATCAGTTGATGTTTATGCCATATGTTCTCGGTCTCTTCATGTATCAGCACCAAAATCTTGTTTCTGCACAGTGTAATGCCATAGAACCTTACCGGCGAGAGGGTCACAGTCTAATGAGGTGAACTGTGGAATAAACACGACACTCTAATGAAGACTATAAGGGCTGGCTTTTACAAAGCAAGCCCAGCAGTGCTCCGCTGAGGTTTTAACAATTTCTTTAAGAAGCGCACTCAAATACATTGTGTTTTAACCCCCGAACAATTTGTCCGTGTTCAGGCTGGCTGCCTCCTAAGGACAGCTGAGGTTTTGAGGAAAGACACTGTTCACATCTGGGCTAATATCACTGTTCAAGTCAGCTATCTGCCTGCTCTGAAACAGAAAGGAAATTCAACATTCGGTGCTAATCCGCTGCCCCGAACGTATGCGAGCGTTGACCTGCACCATGGGCTCTGCTGGGAGCAAGCCCTAAAGCAAGGGCAAAGCCTGCACATCCTTATTGCAGAATTTGACAAGTGCTCTGAGCAGGTCTCTGCTCATTGCTGATCCAACCGTTTTAAACCAAAGCTTTTCAAGCGCAAATTTTGTACCTTCCTAAATCAAAGTAGTTTATGCTTTACATCACATTATTTTTAAAAAATTAACAAAGACACAAAAGAATGTGCTTTTCCTCTCTCTACTTCTAACATACCACAGCCTGTGTGCATGTATTTTTAGACAGACAGATAGATACAAAAAATCAATTAAGAACCAATGAGCTATTTTCCCACACCCAAAGATCAAAATAAGCCAAATATTCCTATTTTTGCTCAGGGTACATTAGTCCCTTCAGCCCATCAGACTAGTCCCCTTACAGCTGTTTAGCTGGCCGCTCTACTAACCTCTTGGGACACGGTAAGAGCTTGTTAAACTTACTTTTTGCAATTAACAGCATTAGCTTGGAAACCTTTCACAGTAGCGGTGGCATTCTATATGTAACATGATCCTTCTATGGAAGATCCCATTCCCGAAATTGCTCTGCAGTAGAGCCTGTGAATATGCATCTCCTACCTTTAAAAAATTGATTATAATTCTGCAACACTTCTCACTTGGTCAAAGTAGAGCCTAAAAGGGGTTTCCATCCATGTTTTTTAGTTTGGATCTTGCCTTCTTCCTTCCTTGCTTCCCATACCATGTCAGAAAGCTCTCCCCACTTCTCCAAAGCAGAAAACTACTGTTCAAGTTCCTGGCTTTTCTCCAAATAAAAAACCCCAAGCTTTAAGAGGTGGCTAAGACTGTGACTGAAAGGAGAAAGTCGCCTAACAGGTGGTCCAAGGGTGCTCCTTCACACATGCAACTCCTATCAGGAAACAGCGGAAAATTCAGGGGAAGGAGAAGGAATTAGTAAAACCTGCGGGGGCTTTTCTATAGCCTGTCACATCACCCCCCCTGGCACAGACACCCTCATGCTCTCCTCTGCATCTGCATTACATTAAACAGGGTGAAGAAACACAAACCAACTTTCACTCGAATTTGAACTCTCCATGTCATGTCACTCTCAGGACAATCACGTGAAACGCATATGGCGAGTTCAGCCTGGGAACCGCGCTGGGACCTTTCCGGCCAGGAGCAGAGCTAATCCTCACCGCTGCCCGCATATGGCTTGAGACTGAATGCTGCAGGTTCGTCCCCGCTTGCAGCTGCCGGCCCAATCGGTGGCATGGGCAGGGCTGGCCAACTGCACCGTGTCAGCAGATGGACTGGCATTTTTTCCACCGAGTCAGAGCAGGCCAACGACTGAGAAAAGCAAGACGAGTAACACAGCGATTTGATTTCAGACAACGCTACCTAGCAGGCAGGCTGCGTGTTTGCTGAGCTCTCCGGAGATGGAAAAGATTCACTCTCTCAGCTCTACGGTTTTCCCTAACCTGTCATCAGATACTCGTGTTTCGCTTTGCACCCAGGGAAAGAACTTGCCCCAAAACAACAGCGTTCCAGGCAATTTGGCAAATTTCATCCCCATGGCATGCCCTTCCCACATCTCTCTGCTGAGCTGAGGAAAAAGAAACTCATATTCTTCACTCCCCTTCTGCCCCCACTAACCCTGAGAGTTCAGAATATTATTCAGAATAAGTCTGCTAAAATTCTCTGTAATATGCCTTCCCAGTCTCTTTTTGCTGCCTTAATTAAAAGTGGTCCAAAAAGTACAGGCTACTTTTGAAAGTGAATTCACTTCAGAGAGAGACAATGCAGCTTCCAAACTGACTGTCAGCTGGGAGCCTCTTCATTGTTTTCAGATAGGAATGATGTGCTAATTTCAATATCCACTTTCATATGCACAGGCAAGGACTCCCAACTGCAGGACTGACTAAGGTCTTGCATCTGGGTTGGTGCAATCCCAAGCACAAAGCCAGGCTGGGTGGCAAATGGCTGGAGAGCAACCCTGAGGAAAAGGACCTGGGGGTCTGGGTTGATGAAAAGCTCAACATGAGCCAACAGTGTGTGAGTGCAGCCCAGACAGCAACTGTGTCTTGGGCTGCAGCAAGAGCAGTGTGGCCAGCAGGGCAAGGGAGGGGATTCTCCCCTTTACTCTGCTCTTCTCAGACCTCACCTGGAGTACTGTGTGCAGTTCTGGAGCCCCCAGCACAAAAGGACATGGAAATGTTGGAGAGAGTCCAGAGGAGGGCCACGAAGATGCTCAGAGGGCTGGAGCAGCTCTTCTACGAGGACAGGCTGAGAGAGTTGGGGCTTGGCCTGGAGAAGAAAAGACTTCGAGGAGACCTTATAGTAGCCTTCCAGTATCAGGAAGGCTGGGGAGGGACTGTTAACAAGGTCTTGTAATGACAGAACAAGGGGTAATGGGTTTAAACTGGCAGAGGGGAGATTTAAACTCCAGTGAGGGTGGTGAGACACTGGAATGGGTTGCCCAGGGAGGTTGTGGCTGATCCCTCCCTGGAGATCAAGGCCAGGCTGGATGAGGCCTTGAGTGACCTGTTCTAGTGGGAGATGTCCCTGCCTATGGCAGGGGGTTGGAACTGGATGATCTTGGAAGTCTCTTCCAACCTAAACCATTCTGTGATTCTATGAACTGCCTGATGAATTCTCCTAGGCTAATATCATGCTCCCAGGGGCTGGTGAGACTAGAGGCAGACCTTAAGTGTTATTTGGGGTAAAGAAAAAAGAGTGTTAAAAAAAATAAAATCATTGGGGCTACTCTATCATGGAAAAAAACTGCAGAGAAAAGTAATGCAGCTAAGAACAATTTTTTTAACTGAGCAGTGGGCACATGTGGTGAAAAATCATTGATTTAAAGGCAATAATATATCTGATGAGGAGCTGTAACCTGTGGTGCAGCTTTTTAGGAGATTTTGCTCTCTCATGCTCTACTTGTAGATTGTTTAGGCACGACTTTCTAATTCAGGCATCAATCTTTTCATATAAATTGTCTAGCATAACTTTTGGACCCTGATGTCTCTTAATGCCAAAAAAAAAAAAAAAAAAAAAAAAAAAAAAAAAAAAAAAAAAAAAAGTTTCAGATTTTGCCCCATCTCTGGAGCTTCTGGATTACAGTATTTCTGTTACTAAAGCCATCAATACGTCATTTGGAAAACATCCTCAAAAGTCAGACACATCAATGCAAGCCAAGCAGGGCTGTGACAGATCAGTTTGAATATTCAAACAGCAGAATTGGAAAGGGGGAGGAAAAAAAAATGGATCAAGATCTCCAGATATGGCAGCATCCCCACTCAGAGAAGATCACTGAATAAATGCCACATCCTGCTGGCTGGCTGGAGCTTGAGCTGAAAATCTCATGGTGGCATAAACCACCATCTACAGGGTGGGGGTTGGAAAAGCTTATCTCCATATTCCACAAAAATGAGCTTCGTAGTCACGCTTTCTAGACTACTCTGAGAAATGGGACACTGGCAGACAGATGTAAGAATTTCCCTCTTTCTGTAACCACCAAATAAGTTCAGTTGGGGAAGTTGGCTACATCCATCTCAGTTTTTATAACGACATACAGGGTAAGCAGAGCACTGTTTTCTTCCCTCAGGAGAGAAGACATAAAGAAGCTGTCTTCACAGTTCATGCAGAAAACTTCACATGTAAGTTTTTTTCTGCTTTTCCTCACAGCCAGTCACTCCTCCTGAGCTCTCATCCCACTCTATACAGTAATATTCAAACAAATGGCTGAAGAACATCCAGCTACAATTTCTTTTACAGCCAGCATCACAGCTGGGTTTGGCCAGGAGAGCAAATAAGCTTCTTTACTAGGACTGAAGTCAGACAACTTCACCTACAGCTTCTTTACGACAGACAGGAAAATTGCCTATCTGTTTTACATGTCTACATCTCAACTAACACATTAAGGCCAGAAATACTTCACTGAACCACGGTTCTAAAATTTTTGGGGTGCTTGGACATCAGCATTTTTGGAAGGATAATTAGCAAATCAATTTGAAGCTCATAAATACTTTTTACCGTTACATCAAGAAACAGTGACGAACCTTACCACAGTCTTTTAGGATTACGAGTGCAAAATCTGTTTAATATCTATTAGATATTAAAACAGGCCCATATCAACATTTCCAACGTTTGGGTTTTTTTTTTTTTCTTTGGTAGTTCAAGTTTTTGTAGTGAGTAAGGTGTCAGACTGACAGCAACAAATCTAACTGCTGACTACGGTCAGTGTCAGTCCTGCTCCCTGGCCTCAGACCTGCTGGTGTCAGTTGTAAAACCTGGTTTGGGGGAGGGTCAAAGCACCCTCTGAGTGTCACAGGATGACACCTGTGTTACAACTAATGTCAGCTTCAATTGTTGAATGACCCTTCCTAGCCAAGAAAATCACCACTGAGCTGAGACAAGCAAGCACCAACCTCTGAACGCCCAGGAGGAAGCGTGCAGGATTCGCTCGCGTGTCCACCATCCACGCTTGTTCTGTAGCTGGTTCAGCTACTGCCTTAATCAAATACTATAATACAAGTATTTTAGCTCCATAGAAAATATGATTTAGCAGAGAAAATAGATTTTAAACAGGACCAGGAAAACCCCAGTTGCCCATGTGTGCAACATGGGCTGAAGACTGCAGAGAAATGGCCTTTCGCACTACTGCTGGCTGGTTCCCATCTCCAACCAGAATACAATTACCTGCTTTAGTGATGTTTTTCCTGCTTTTCTGTCATTGCTACTGAGTTTTGTATTGCAGTCTGTGGTGAGGCATAGGAAGTTTCATGTAAACATGAGGAAGATTTTTTTTCACTGTGAGGGTGGCAGAACACTGGAACAGGCTGCCCAGGGGGGTTGTGGAGTCTCCCTCTCTGGAAGATATTCAAAACCTGCCTGGATGTGTTCCTGTGTGATGTGGTATAGGCAATCCTGCTCTGGCAGGGCAGTTGTACTCAATGATCTTTTGAGGTCCCTTCCAGCCCCGTACATTCTGTGATTCTGTGATTACAGTGATTCATTGTCACACAAGGAAACAACCTGATGGAAGGGACAGCAGCTGGAGAGAATGTAAGCATCAAACACAATTGCAAAGACATCTTGGGTAGTTTTGAGGGGTGCCTTGTCCTTGAATTACCTTACTGGATTATCTAAAATTCTGCACAACCAACCACTCTTGAAGTCTCTCTCTCTCATCAGATATAGTAAGCCTTCAGTCAGGTCTGATCTGGCCTGTGGGCTCCATGTCAGTAATATTTTTAGATGCTTTTGCCCCTCCATTTACCGACTGAAGGCAAAGCCTCCATTTACCATTGAAGTCTGAAAGAGAATAATGCACACAATGAGCTCTGCTGCCTACTCCAGCATTACCATATAGGTAACTTAAAGAAGGTTACCTAGAAGTCACTGAAGTAAACTCAGTAATGGAGCATTTACTTGGGTTTTGTCTCATCTGGCCATGCATCTGTAAAAGGTCATGGCTAGCTGGGCTTTTACCAATGCAAGATGCTACTTACTGCAAGGTATTTTTTTTGCTCAGCTCTTTTCACCTAATGCATGGCACTGATTTTGCACAATTTAAAAGGATTGCAGAGCTGCCATCAATTTGCAGCAAAGATTAATTAACTTTCCCCTCTAGGAAGAAGTGTGGCTCCCACACTCATCTGGCCATGCATCTCTGAAAGGTCATGGCTAGCTAGGCTTTTACCAATGCAAAATGCTGCTTACTGCAAGGTATTTTGTTCTGCTCAGCTTTTTTTCACCTAATGCATGGCACCAATTTTGCACAATTTAAAAGGATTGCAGAGCTGCCATCAATGTGCAGCAAAGATTAATTCATTTTCTCCTCTAGGAATGAGTGTGGCTCCCACAGCCCGGCTCTTCAGTATCTTTGTCAGAAGCATGCAGAGGTACTCAAAAAAGCTCTTTCCCTGTCTTGTATGTCAGCCTTGGGGGGTGTGATGGAGACAGCCAGTCCCAAGTGCCATCTGCCACGCTGCATGTGAGCATCACACTTTGCTGGCCCTTGCATGCCTGGCTGGATTAGCCGATGTCAACAAGATAGTTGCACCCTTCCCTATATGGGCACATCCAGGGTGTCCAACTCCATATGCACCACGGGGGTGGGACTGGAGGCCTTGTGAAGCAATACAAATCAGTTTCTGAGTCTTGAAACAGGCTCAGGGGCCCTGGGAACACAGCCAGCACCTTCTCCTGGGGCAGTCAGACACACTGAGCAGATTTTGTCCTGAACAGAAGCCTCCTGATAGCAAGGTGTAAGGCAGTCCAGTGCTTCAGTACAGCCAGTTCTTTTGGTTCCTCAACTCCCATGCTCCCTAGGTTTTGCACAGCTGGTGTGGCGAGTGCAGAGGTGCTTGAGCATCCAAAACTGATGCTGGGGAGGAAAGGCTCATGGATCTACTCAGCTTGGAGCATCTTCAGGTTCTGTATGTGGTGCATTTATCACCAGCCCTACGAAGGCAGAAGAGAGCAGAGGCAGATTGTGTTAGGCACTGCCCCTACTGATTTCATTCTATGTTTACTCTAGAGAAGGCTGCTGACACAGAGTACAAACAAGGATGTGCCAACAAGCCCTCCTGGCCTCCTGATCTCCAGGCAACAGCAGGTCTGTACACAGAAGTGTACACAGAGGACAGAAGTGTTAAAAAGTGAAGCTAAAGGCCAAAGATGCTAAGTCTAAGGGCTGAGCAAAAGAGGAAGATGTCAATAAGAATGCAAGCAGGATGGCTGATTAAAGTATACATTCTTCCATCTGACACATACCCTTTAAGAAAAGAAAGATGCTACAGTATTTTCACATAAGGCAGCTGAATGCATGTATAAAATGCTGCATCAACCCCACAGAGATAAACCTGAGATTTAAATATCAACACCAAGATATAGGATGAACCATTTCAACAACACCTCCACTCTGCTGCTCCCCGGGAAACCAGGCTGATATGAGCTGGGAAATCTGAGGAGCAGCTCATGTGATGCAGACTTCTGACATTCCCCTAGACATGACTAAGCTTAAACAAGTGGCATTATCTGGTGCATTTGAAAGCAAGATGTGAACAACATGATCATAAGGCTTCTCTTTTTTTTCTTTTTTTCTTTTTTTTTTTTTTTTTTTGGTGGTACCACACAAAATATTCATTTTTTTTCAGGTTTGTGAAGTGAAAGGTATTATGAACAAGCTAAAACTTGCCTGTAGCTTTCATAGTCTTGCCAGCCTGAACTTAGAGGAGAGTGCTAAGAGTTAACAACACAAATGTAAGGAACAGTGGTTCTGTGAAAGCACTGATAGCTGAGCTTACACTGCATCTCACCAAAATAACTATGATTCCTCTTACAGAAAACACAACCTTATCTAGAAATAGCACCTAAAGCCTGCACTCTTAGTCAGGTTGGTTAAGTTTTACATCATTACAAACACTCTGATATTTAAAGTCTGCTGCTTCCAAAGGCAGAATTAAACAGTGGGTCTTTGCAAGTGCTCTTTTCCAGTCGTGAAAAGCAGGTAAAAATGAAAATGAAGATAAACCTATGATGTGAAGTTCAGATGCTGTTAACCCTCAGGAACACAAAGCTCAACCAGCTCCTCAGCCCTTGTGCAAGTACATCCTAAAGGCTCACAGTGGTCTGCCCAGAGTTCCTGCATGGCAGTTTCTCTTATCCTTAGCATGTGATTAAAAACGGTCACCAGCCAGGTCAGAGCTCTGGGTGTCAGAGTAAACCCTTCAGCAACAACAAAACAGTGACACCAGCTGCCTCTTTATTGATGAGTCCTTCAAAGGACCTCGTGTAGTAATTGCAGAGGCTGTAACTACCCTCCTAAATTGGACATAAGCAGAAGGTTCTTCATTTTCTTATTACAGGATCATAGAAGCATTCAGGTTGGAACAGACCCTCAGGATCACAAAGTCCAGCTGATTACAAGGTTCACCCTAAAACACATCTCCTAGCACATCCAGGGTTGGTGACTCAACCACCTCCCTGGGTAGCTCATTCCAATGCCTGACCACTCTTGTTGTGAATTTCTTTTTCCTAGCATCCAGTCTAAATCTACCCAGTCACAGCTTGAGTCCATTCTCTCTTATTCTATCACTATTTACCTGTGAAAAGAGACCAGCACCAACCTTTCCCCAACCTCCTTTCAGGTAGGTGCAGACAGCAATGAGGGTTTTGGGGTATTTTTTAGGTTTGGTGGTGGTTTTTTGGTTTGGGTTGTTGTGGTGGTTTTTTGTTTTTTTGGTTTTTTTTTTAGTGTTTGGTTTTGTGGGTGTGGGGTTTTTTTGTTGGGTGTGGTTTTTTGGGTTGGTGTTGGGTTTTTTTGGTTTTTTTTTTGGAGGTGTGGGATGACAGAAGAGTGAGGGTCAGATTTCACTCCATTTAGACCATAAAGTAAGAGGAAGTCCTCTCTAACTTTCTGGTTGAAATTATACACAAAAAATAAGAACTTCAAGGTTCAAAAGCCCTTACCTGCAACTGCAAACCTGTTGTAATACCTTCCATCTTTTCCTTAGTTATAATTGCTTTTTACAAGTTGTTAAAATCGTATGCTTTGCGGAGCTAAACACAGCCTCTTCAAGCAGAAAAGATGCATCGGTTTGCATCTAAAGAACTTGTTCGCTTTTTAGCTCGGCAAATAGTTGTGATGCTTGCTAGCTGATACTGCCACCCAATGGCTTTTTTGACATTAACAGCTTGGGAAAAGGAAAAAACACCAAACCAAACCCCAACAACTACGACAAAAAAAACCCACCCTCAAAATCAACAAACGACAGGGGTGAAAAAAAGGCAGATGTATTGTGGAAGTTCTGCAGCCCTGCTTTTGCTGTGGGAACAGAAAGCACCTGGGTAGGGCTCTTCCACTGAAAAAGACCTTATGAAACACTACTAGATAAAATATATGTTAAGACCACTCACTTCTAAAACGTGAAAACAGATCAAGGTTCCAGACTTTCAGCTGAATATTCTTACTATTACCTCCAGCAATAAATACAGATGAGTGATGCAGCTTCTGTGGATGCCAGCTCCAGCACCCAGGACTCGGCCAGGCCACTTAGGAAGATGTCTCCTTGCTGCAGATGATGGCACAAGCAGCTGTTATCTCCTTTCCCTTGCACTCCAATCCCTGATCAGCAACAGGAGCTACCTTCAGGCAATATTTTTCCATTCATAGATTCAGAGAATGGGTTAGATTAGAAGGGACCTTAAAGATCATCTAGTTCCAACCCCACTGCCATGAGCAGGCATGCCCTCCACTAGACCAGACTGCTCAAGGACTCTAGGAAGATCTAAGAACCAAGCCACATTTTCAGAGGGAGAAATTCAGTGTTGAGTTTGCACAGCAAGAAAATACTTAATGCCAGGAGCTGTGACAGTCGTTGGGTATCACAGAGGGGAAGCTGTGTGGATAGAACCCCCTGCAAAAACTCTGCAGGCAGCTGTAACCCTGGCTATACTACCTGACACAAAGAAAACACCAACTGGTTTTTAACTGACTGAAGAGAGAAGGATGCAACAAGTTACCTTGTGGTCTCTGAATATGTATGTATGTAGAGGATGCAAAATTGCCTTCAAGGGAGAAGCAAAAGGATTCAAAAGGCCAAGACTAAGAAACTGAAAACTCTGGCTCCATTCCTGCAGTCAAGTTCACAAGGGATTTCCTTGCCTGCAAGTGGCAGGGACACCACAGTGGAGAATGCACTATAAAGTTTCCTGTGAGGATGGAGTTGAGGGTTTGTCATCACCAACGTGGTGTGGAAGAAGCCAGGGGTTTGTCATCACTAATCTGGCAAGGAAGAAGCCAGGAGTTTGTCATCACCAACCTGGCACACACCTTCAGCTTGCTTTTACATAACAGAGAGGTTTCTCTTCCTGTTTCCTCTCCAGTCCCAAGCAGTTCTAAAAGTGTACTCCCAATTTAGACTGTGACAGCCTGCCTGTGCTTGACAGCACTAGTTCCCTTGCAGCTGCATTATGGCCTTCACCAGTGCAAATCTCACACAAACACCAGCCTGAAACCACTCCTGGTTCCCCACCAAACACCAGCAACATGGGACAGACCCCAGTGAGTAACGGTGAGACCTTGAGGGAGCAGGACCTCAACAAGAAAACAAAGCAATTTTTTTTTTCCTTCTGAAAGACCTCAAAGCACTACATCCAGCAGAAAAATGAGTCTTCATTATTATACATGCTACAAGGTCCTGGTAATTTTACTTTAATGTGATATAATTCACCATGTATTGCCTGGTGACAAACTGGTTCTGTCTCCTCTTGCTTTATTTTGTCACTCTATATATGTGTAGAGTGACAAATGCTTTCATGTTTCATTTGCAAACACCAACATGGTGTAGTGGAAGGTGTCCCTGCCCATGATTGTGATGGTGCTGAGTTGGGCTTTAAGGTGTATTCCAGCCCAAATCATTCTATGACTCTATGTGCATTGGCTGTGTCAGAAGCAGAAATAAAAGAATTCCTTTCAATATAGCAGCAAACAGTTTTCCACATGCAAATTGTAAGTAGTAAAAACAAGCAAACAAACAAAAAACCCCAAAGCAAATAGTTTTGCAAACAAGTTTATAAGTACTTTGCACTCACAGCAGGCTAAGACATCCACAAGGCAAACACTGCGATAATCGGGTGGGAGGTGTGTGGGTTCCAGCTGGTCTCCCCCTTTACTCTGCTCTTGTCAGACCCCACCTGGAGTACTGTGTGCAGTTCTGGAGCCCCCAGCACAAGAAGGACATGGAACTGCTGGAGAGAGTCCAGAGGAGGGCCATGAAGATGATCAGAGGGCTGCAGCAGCTCTGCTATGAGGACAGGCTGAAGGAGTTGGGGCTTTTCAGCCTGGAGAAGAGAAGGCTTCGAGGAGACCTTATAGCAGCCTTCCAGTATCTGAAGGGGGCCTACAGGAGGGCTGGGGAGGGACTATTCACAAAGTCTTGTAATGACAGGATGAGGGGGAATGGGTTTAAGCTGGAAGAGGGGAGATTTAAATGGGATGTTAGGAGGAAGTTTTTTACAGTGAGGGTGGCGAGACACTGGAATGGGTTGCCCAGGGAGGTTGTGGCTTCTCCATCCCTGGAGGGCTGGATGAGGTCTTGAGTGTCCTGATCTAGTGGGAGGTGTCCCTGCTTGTGGCGGGGGGTTGGAACTGGATGATCTTTGAAGTCTCTTCCAGCCTAAAATATTATATGATTCTATGATTCTGTGATTATTGATGTTCCTATAGAATCCTTCTCCTCATACTTGGTGAGCCAAAGTGGAACAACTCTGGACCTGAGTAAAGTGTTTGACTCTGTCCCACATGACATCCTGGTCACCAAACTGGAAAAACATAAACATGATGTGTGGACCACTCACTGGATAAGGAATTGGCTGAATGGTCACACACAGAGAGTAGTGAGTGATCAAGGGCACAATGTCTACCTGGAGACCAGTGCCAAGTGGTGTCCCTCAGAGGACAGTGCTGGGACCAGTGCTGTTTAACATCTTTGTCAGTGACATGGACAGAGGAATCAGTGCACCCTCAGCAAGTTTGCAGATGACACCAAGCTGTGTGGCACAGTTGACTTGCTAGAGGTCAGAGATCCATCCAGAGGGACCTGGACAGGCTGGAGAGGTGGGCCCAGGCTAACCTCATGAAATTCAACAAGGCCAAGTGTAAGGTCCTGCACCTGGGCTGGTGCAATCCCAAGCACAACTCCAGGCTGGGTGGCGAACGGCTGAGAGCAGTCCTGAGGAGAAGGACCTGGGGGTCTGGGTGGATGAGAAGCCCAACATGAGCTGACAGTGTGCACACACAGCTCAGACAGCAACTGTGTGCTGGGCTGCATTAAGAGCAGTGTGGGCAGCAGGGCAAGGGAAGTGATTCTCCTCCTACACTCTGCTCTCCTCAGACCCCACCTGGAGTACTGTGTGCAGTTCTGGAGCAGCACAAGAAGGACATGGAACCATGGAGCCAGTCCAGATGAGGGCCACGAAAATGATCAGAGGGCTGGAACAGCTCTGCTAAGAGGACAGGCTGAGAGAGTTGGGGCTTTTCAGCCTGGAGAAGAGAAGGCTTTGAGAAGAACTTATAGTAGTCTTCCAGTATCTGAAGGGGGCTTACAAAAAACCTGGGGAGGGACTTTTTAGGCCATCAGGTAGTGACAGGACTAGGAGGAATGGAGCAAAGCTGGAGGTGAGGACATTCAGATTGGATGTAAAAGGAAGTTCTTCACCATGAGAGTGGTGAGAGCCTGGAATGGGTTTCCCAGGGAGCTGGTTGAGGCCCCATCCCTGGAGGTGTTTAAGGCCAGGCTGGTTGAGGCTATATCCAGCCTGATCTAGGTTAGGATGTCCCTGCCCATGACAGGGGGGTTTGGAACTAGATGATCCTTGTGGTCCCTTCCAACCCTGACTGATTCTATGATTTTATTCACAAGGTCTTGTAATGACAGGATGAGGGGTAATGGGTTTAAACTGGCAGAGGGGAGATTTAAATGGGATGTTAGGAGAAAGTTCTTCACAGTGAGGGTGGTGAGGCACTGGCACAGGTTGCCCAGGGAGGTTGTGGCTGCTTCCTCCCTGAAGGTGTTCAAGTCCAGGTTGGATGAAGCCTTGAGCGAGCTGTTCTAGTGGGAGGTGTCCCTGCCTATGGCGGGGGTGGGGGTTGGACCTGGATAATCTTCGAGGTCTTTCCAACCTAAACCATTCTACGATTCTAAACCACTAGATGGGGATGTCTGGCTTTGGAATGTAACAAACCCAAAGGGAATGTGAGCCACCCTCTGCTAGAATGCTTTTTCAAAGGGTCAGGATTAAGAGGGGAAAGAACCTGTGCACTTACCTTCTCATTCTCTGAATTGAGTGAAAGACAGATGAATGGATCCATACTGCACAAGGGGTAGATAAGGAGCATGACAAGCAGAAAGTGAACAGAAAATGGCATCAGGTCAATGTGTGTACTCCCAGACTGCCCTAAATTGGCTCAACAAATACCCAGACAAGACCTAACTGACAGTGCATCTCCCCTAACCTCCTGGCATGTTCTCACTATTCTCACCATCTTTCTTCCCTCTCAGGGTATCTTTTGTGGCTTCACCTGTTCTTTGTCCTACTCTTGTCTGCCTCTCCTTTTTCTTACCCTGCTACTCCTCTCCAGCACACCAAGATCAAACTTTTCTCTGACCAACCTGATTTATTCTGTGGTTCTCCATCCATATAATTTTATTCTCAGGTTACAGCTGTAACTTCTGTGCATGTCTCCTGTCTCAGTTAATGAGACCCATTCATATACCCAATCCTCCATAATATTTGTATGGCTCCCACCCATTCAACCCATGACAGAGCTCCTGCACATATGTTGCCCCTCTTCATGACCCTTTCAGGTCATACAGGCTCTGTCCTTAGTTATCATCTTCACACTCTTCAGGGCACTGCTAATGGCCTTTTCCTTCCTGCCTTTTGAGCTTTGGGGCCCACTTGCTTACCCTTCCCTCTTCCTCCTTATGACTGCAATGCTCTCTGCATTGAAACCATAGAATGGTTTAGGTTGGAAGAGACCTCAAAGATCACCCAGTTCCAACCCCTCTGTGCCATGGGCAGGGACACCTCCCACTAGAACAGGCCACTCAAGCCTCATTCAACCTGTCCTTAAACACTTCCAGGGAGGGAGAAGCCACAACCTCCCTGGGCAACCCATTCCAGTGTCTCACCAATGCCACTGGAAAGAGCTTCCTCCTAACATTCTGTTTCAGTCTCCCCTCTGCCAGTTTAAACTCATTACCTCTCGTCCTTTCATAACAAGACCTTGTGAATAGTCCCTCCCCAGCCTTCCTGTAGGCTCCTTTCATATATTGGAAGGCTACTATAAGGTCTCATTAAAGCCCTAACTCTTGTAACATGTCCTCATAGCAGAGGTGCTCCAGCCCTCTGATCATCTTCCTGGTCCTCCTCTGGACTGCCTCCAACAGTTCCATGCTCTTCTTGTGTTGGGGGCTCCAGAACTGCACACAGTACTCCAGGTGGGGTCTAATGAGAGCAGAGTAAAGGGGCAGAATCCCCTCCCTTGCCCTGCTGGCCACACTGCTCTTGGTGCAGCCCAGCACACAGTTGCTGTCTGGGCTGCACTCACACTGCAGGCTTATATTGAGCTTTCATCACCCCAGACCCCCAGGTCCTTTTCCCTAAGGGCTGCTCTCAGCCATTTGCCACCCAGCTTGGATTTGTGCTTGGATTTATTTCTCAAGCATCAGAGGTGACACATGTTTGGTCAGGTCCAATATATTTTGTCATGACTTTCAACTTACTGTAAAGTAAACGCAGAAAGCCCCACAGGCTGTGTTCTTGATCTACCATTTATCTGAGCCAAAGATAGATATTTTATCTCAGCAGTACAGACTCAGTCTCCACTGAGAATCTGCTATAACATATTTCAAGGGGCTGTTAATGCTCATGTAGGAGTCTCAGTGCATTTACAATACAAGATTCAGCCCTCAATTTGCACATCAACGTGTCAAACCACAGTGGCAGAGTCAAATTTTTGGGTGTAACTAAAAACACAAACTCCAATTAAACTGCAAGATGTGGTCACTGTATAAGCTGGTCAAGACCAAAGTGGGATGGTTAAATTGCTCCCCTAGCTTGCTTTCAACTGCAGGCACTGGCTACAATTCTAAAACCCCCATACATTCAGGCTGGTAGATGTTCAGAGAGGCTCATTACAGACTCTCACACACTGTGCATCTGACTGTAAAGAGGCATTTCACCAATTGCAAGGCACAGCATTGCCCCATGAGCTGGTCCTGCTCTGTGCAGCCAATTATGCTGTGGAATTCCCTCTCATCAGGCATGAAGAAAATAATTCAGCGCATTATGCTTGAGCATACCACTGTCTGGGTGGGCAATCGGATTTATTAAAAGAGTAACTACATGTGAGCATCAGAAAGGACTTTAACTACAGCTCCATGAAAGATCCTGTGCAGAGATCTCTTGAGGAGCTGTGGACAATACTCCCAAAAGGAAACCCGAAACCATCCTTGGAATTACAACATCATCCACTACAGCAAGGAAGCATAAAACAGCTCATTAGCAGCCCTATCAAGTGACGGACCTAAAGCCAGCTCCAAAGTTGCCCACACCTGTCTGCCTATGGTGCCTGCCAAAAAGCCAAATTCCACCGGGGAAAGAATCCCTCATCCTTCTTCTACATCTGGATCTTGCAACCCTGATATGCTCCAGGGCACCACAGGTGTTAGAGCAACAGGGTGCAAAGCTAGGGAGAAAAGATGAGAAGATGCTGCAAGATCCCTCCCTTCAAATGAATTAATTCCACAGTACTGTGTTTTGAATGTGAAAACCCCAAATGCCATCTAAAATATGTCTGTTTTGAGTAGTGGTATTTTAAGCAGCACAATTTTATGTAGTCTAACCAAAAAAAATGACACCTGGGGCGTTTCTAGTGCAGCCTGTTCTCTTACAACCTGAAAATGCATAAGCCCTACTATTATCTTAGGAATATATTTACGGTAGGCACCCTGAGACAGACTAGGAGCAAACTGCATTAAGAACATAACAGTTACTGTGTATTTTCACACTGAACTCCAATATCACAATATATAAAGCCCCAAGTATGAGAAAGCTGAACAGAACTCTTAAAAGCAGGCTGGAAACATCTCAGTTCCCACACCCTCCTGAAGGATGATCTGAATACTTCATTAGTCTCCCAGGATCTCTTTCCTAGAAACAGTGGGGTTTCTTTAACATGCTTTATATACAGGCTTCAGGAGTGGTCTACCAAGAAATTTGATCATGAATTAGGAGAAATTATACTAGCAACTGACATGAATACAGAAGCAGCCATCAGAATTTCAGTGACTGATTTTTCGTGGTCTACAAAGAGCACAGATGATATGGGTATCATAAGACACTCTGCAGAAGATGGGAACAGCCTCTGTTTGCAACCAGACATGCTTGTCCTAGTGGAAATTGTCTGAAGTTGTGCCAGACTGGTAGAGCAATGATGATAGATACACAGCAGAAAGGAGAGAGAGATGCTATTTTTTAGACAATTGGGTAAGAAATATCAGCTCTCTGTAATGGTATCTTGTAAGCATGAAAAAGGATTCCTCTCTAGTGCCACCACTGTTTGTTTTTCTTCTGATATAATCAGCATTATTATTATTATCATCAGAATTTACTGCACCTTTGCAGCAAAGACAAAGCTAGATGGGACAGCTGCAATTAGGCCAGCACCACAGATCCTATACAGCAGAAGAATATGAAACAGCACATAATTAAAACACCTTGCTGCCCAAACACTGCAAGCCAGCACATCAGGTCATTTGCAAGCTTATGCATAGGAGTTTTTCAGAGGAAATTACAATCTTGTAAGAAGAAAATGGTATAAGAACCCTTCCTGATTCTTCCCTAAATGATTCTTCCCCTTCCACCGAAAGAATGTAAACTTATAAAGCTTTTTTTTTTTTTTCCCCTCATACATTAAAGTAGGATTTAAGTTTGATGCCAAATAACATTGCACCTAAATAGGTGAAGGCATGTGAAAAGAAGACTGGGGGCTTCTGTCTGTGGGAGAAAAAAGGAGTTCACAACAGCCTGAGTTCCTTGATCACTTCACTGCAACTTCCCTACTGCCTAATATTGCCTTAGACAGCTCTTAATTAATTCTTAAAAGAAACACATGGTTTGATGTTAAGAAAAGATGCATTAATACTGAAGGACCATCCCATCTGGTTTAGGTTACAAGGACCTGCCTAGCAAAAGTTTGAGACACAATCGAGATCCTAAAAGGAAAGTCTGAATGGTAGCACCTGAGTTCCCACCTGCTTCTCACTACAGGTCAGCCACTTCAGCACACTGGTATGGATTCAGCAGCTGGCACAGGCACCTGAACCAGCCACTGGATCTTCCAAATTTTGAAACAACCTGCATCAAGAGGAGGAAGGACAGAGCCTGAGACACATTTAAGGAGGAACTGTGCTGGGAGCAGCATGGGAGTTCAATAATCCAAAGAGCTGTGTTCATGTCCCATGTGAAAAGGGACCCCTGCATGAAAGCAGCCCCACTTGGAGAGGACAGGTGCTCAGAAGCCCATTCAGTTACCAACTAAGTAGAGATTTGTTGCAGTAATAAGTCACATATCATGGCAAAACACATGTGAGAGGCATTCAAAAGGCTCCTATAGGAGGGCAGTAACTAATAAGAACCTACTTACTAGTTATCCTCTCCCTACCATGGCACTGAGATCTTTTAAACTACTTCCCACTCAGTGTTTTGCCTTTTACTTCAAGACACATGCAGAAATTTTAAAGAATCCCTGGGGAAGAGTCTATTTAGCAACAAATCTCCTAAGACATAGCACTCACGGCAGGGGTTTTAATGACCTACCTTATGAAGACAATTACAGTCAGATCCATTACAAACAGCTGCAGGTTCTTCTAGGACAACATCCCTTCAAGAAAGTCTTCTGGGCCTTGAAGGACAGCATCCTTTAAAGAAACCCCTGGCACCTGTGGCTGTAACCTCACATGGGAGAGCCCAAGGTTGTACCTGGCTGCTTGGTCACACACATGTGGTTCTCAAGTCACTGCACCGGCTTCTGCCCTGTGCCATTGCCCTTTCATTGCCGAAGCAGAACTCCAAACCTGTTTGGGATAACTTAAACTCTAACCCATGAGCCCAACAGCTTGCTTTTTAAGATGGACTATGCGTAACGAGTGTTCAGCCGCACAGTAGATGGCAGTAAATCTTCACTTGCCACGTTAGAAACCCTCCAGCCTCCCTCCAGAATTCAAAGAATTTCGTGCATACATTTATGGCAGGTTTTGACACACTGTAGGAGTAAGCTCCTGCTCGGCTACGCTCATCTTCAGCTTTCTCATCAAGCTTTTCCCTAGGTATGCACATATATCATTGCATTGTCTCACGCAGAGTTCATTCTCAGAGCTCTTCTATTACGGCAGAGCAATGGGATGCACATGCAGTTGAGCACTATCAGATGAAAACTGGCTTCTCTCTGTGTAATGAAATCCCAAACCATAGGAAATGTAAAACAAAGGACTCTTAATCACAGCCATAAATGTGTTGACACATACAGGGTGTAGAAGGGAAAAAAAAAAACAAACCATATTTGGTGTTGCCGACAGCATGTCAACTAGCATTACCAGAAAGAGAAGCAGGCTGCAGCATGTGATTTGGGAGACACTTTGGGACACAGAATTTTATCTCCATTTAGATTTTTGTCACGCTGAAGCACCCTCTTCCTGCCAAGCCTTTGCAAGGCTCTGCATTTCACTTAAGTTCTCAAGTGCTCATCGTCGAACCTCTTCTACCAAAGGTGCTGTTTTAAACTCTAACACGTTCAAAATGTACATTTTGCTAAATCATTTTACACCTACAGATGTCAGCTCCTAGTAATTTACAGGACACATGAAGCCATAAAAATTGAGCTAAGAAAAGTGTTTTCTTGGAGGGTCTACCTCAGAACACTGACTGGTATAATTCTTTCCAGTTTCCTGCCCAGTCCTCCATCAGGTCCAAGATCACAGAATCATAGAATTGTCAGGGTTGGAAGGGACATCAAGGATCATCTAGTTTCAACCCCCCTACCATGGGCAGGGATGCCTCACACTAGATCAGGTTGTTCAAAGCCACATCCAGCCTGACGTTAAACACATCCAGGGATGGGGCTTCCACTACCTCCCTAGGCATCCTGTTCTAGTGTCTCACCACTCTCATGGTGAAGATCTTTTTGCTAACATCCCATCTGAATATACCCACTTCTAGTTTTGCTCCATTGCCTTTAATACTATCACTACCTGACATCCTAAAAAGTCCCTCGCCACCTTTCCTGTAGGACCCCTCCAGATACTGGAAGGCCACAATAAGGTCTCCTCAGAGCCTTCTCCTTTCCAGACTGAACAGCCTCAACTCTCTCATTCTGTCTTCATTAGGAGAGGAGCTCCAGCCCTTTGACCATCCTTGTGACTCTTCTCTGGACACATTCCAGCATGAGATGATGAGCAAAGACTTGCTAGACTAGTTTTTGGGGTTTTTTTAAAGTTCACTGTCAATTATGTGGCCATAATTTCAGAGAACTTGTACCATTCACACCAGTGAAGAAAACAGCCCTTTAAGTGCCTTCTTGTCGCATGGTATCTATCATATGGTCAAAACTCATCTCCAAACATACTGTTACGCCTTGCTGCATTCCAAAGACTTTCATATAAAGCAGTAAGAAACCACAAACCAATCTCTCTTGACTTTGGATAACACTAATTAAACCAGATTAATATCGTACCAACTTATAACAGCACAGGAAAATCTGTTTCAGATCACATCTTTCCGATGGACTGCATTCCATTTGGTGCCAGCTCTCACATTCCCTAAAGTGCCTCATGAACCACCTTGCAACCATCTGTAGAAGTCTCATAATGCACAGGCCCCCTGGGAATTTTGCACTAGCATTCAAGATCAGTACCCTGGCATCCGCACAGGGTGATGTGGAAGTGTGAAATCACTGGGACTCAAAACTCCGCCACAAATATCTTCTGACCATGCTTCATTCACATGGAAGCCAGTCAGACTGCAACTGCAGTTGTGTTTCTCATGAGCAGCAGTTAAGTTGCCTGCAGAAGGCGATTTGCTTGCAGTGCTGCAATTGCCTTTGCATTGCTCAAGGCCGGTGGGGCAGCAAGGACAAGAGATTTACACCAGGACTGGCAAACAATACTCCCTTGTGCTCTCTCTGTTCCAGCGTGGGATTTGCATGCAGTGAGTGGAAGTGCTTGCAAACAATACAATGTCTCTTCAACTGAATAACGCAGATTCATTCCTTTTGCAATTCTGAAGGACTCTTATTTGACCTTTCCTACTATTTTAAAAGACCCATCAGAAGCAGAAAGGAAAGAAAAAGCTATCTATTAACACAAGACTATTAGATAAGCTGGGTGCATCTGGTCAAGTCTGCTTTGCTTGAACCCAGAAAGAAAGAAATTGTGAGGGAAAAACTGCGCATTTTGTTGCCCCAGCTGGTA
This sequence comes from Psilopogon haemacephalus, assembly GCA_013396835.1. Taxonomy (NCBI): domain Eukaryota; kingdom Metazoa; phylum Chordata; class Aves; order Piciformes; family Megalaimidae; genus Psilopogon; species Psilopogon haemacephalus. The sequence continues at coordinate 484,253 of VWZI01014934.1, forward strand.
CCAGCCAGGGCAACAACTGCTGAAGCTCTCATAAGAAGCATAATCATAGAATTATAGAATGGTTTAGATTGGAAGAGACCTCAAAGATCATCCAGTTCCAACCCCTCGCCATAGGCAGGGACACCTCCCACTAGATCAGGATGCTCAAGACCTCATCCAGCCTGGCCTTGAACACATCCAGGGAGGGAGCAGACACAACCTCCCTGGGCAACCTGTTCCAGTGCCTCACCACCCTCACTGTGAAGAATTTCTTCCTAACATCCCGTTCAAATCTCCCCTCTGCCAGATTAAACCCATTCCCCCTTGTCCTGTCATTACAAGACCTTGTGAATAGTCTCTCCCCAGCCCCCTTCAGATACTGGAAGGCTGCTATAAGGTCTCCTCGAAGCCTTCTCTCTCCAGGCTGAAAAGCCCCAACTCTTTCAGCCTGTCCTCACAGCAGAGGTGCTCCAGCCCTCTGATCATCTTTGTGGCCCTCCTCTGGACTCTTTCCAGCAGTTCCATGTCCTTCCTGTGCTGGGGGCTCCAGAACTGCACACAGTACTCCAGGTGGGGTCTGAGGAGAGCAGAGCAAAGGGGGAGAATCACCTCCCTTGCCCTGCTGGCCACACTGCTCTTAATGCAGTCCAGTACATGGTTGGAGAAGTCTGTCTTTGAGCAGTAAAAAGGGCTGAGTATCAGTAGTGTACATACAGATAAAGTGAACTCTAGAAATGTTCCATATAAATGAAGTTCTAAACACTGGAACTCTTATCTCAGTGGGGGATGCCTTAATTCTTTTCCACCCACACAGAAATAAGCAACCTCTCAGTAACTGCAGAAATGGAACAGGAATGAAAAGTCCCTGTGATGAAGAACACACATGTAGGTGTATGTCTTTAGGTAAATATAGATGATTATAGCTGCAGACTACACAACACTTGCTACCTTGGTCCTCCTAGAGAGCTTAACTCTTTTTTTAGGAGCAATGCTTCATCAAATTTTGCTCTTCTTTAAAGCCTGGCCAACTGAACAACCTAAGTCACTCACTGTCACTGTGGTAGACAGCCATGCTTTCTCTTCTTCCTTTAGATGTTCATAGCATTGCCAAAAGAAGAAAAGTGGGACCTGGACAGGCTGGAGAGGTGGGCACAAGCCAACCTCATGAGTGTCAACAAGGCCAAGTGCAAGCTCCTGCATCTGGGTCGAGGCAATCCCAAGCACAAATCCAGGCTGGGCAGTGACTGACTGGAGAGCAGCCCTGATGAAAGGGACTTGGGGGTGCTGCTGAACAAGAAGCTCAACATGAGCCAGCAGTGTGCACTTGCAGCCCAGAAAGCCAACCAGATCCTGGGCTGGATCAAGAGAAGCGTGGCCAGCAGGTGGAGGGAGATGATTCTCCCCTTCTACTCTGCCCTGGTGAGACCCCACCTGGAGTACTGCATCCAGTTCTGGAGCCCCTGTTAAAAGAGGGATGTGGATATGCTGGAGCATGTCCAGAGAAGGGCCACGAGGATGATCAGAGGGCTGTAGCACCTCTGCTATGAGGAAAGAGTTGGGCCTGTTCAGTTTGGAAAAGAGGAGGCTCCCAGGTGGCCTTCCAGTATCTGAAGGGGGCCTGCAGAAAATCAGGGGAGGGACTTTTGAGGCTATCAGGTAATGACAGGACTAGGGGGAATGGAGCAAAGCTGGAGCAGGGGAGATTCAGATTGGATATGAGGAGGAAGTTCTTTACCATGAGCATGGTGAGGCCCTGGAACAGGTTGCCCAGGGCGGGGGTTGGGGCCACGTCCCTGGAGGTGTTTGCAGCCAGGCTGAATGAGGCTCTGTCCAGCCTAATCTAGGGTAGGATGTCCCTGCCCATGGCAGGGGGGTTGGAACTTGATGATCCTTTTGGTCCCTTCCGACCCTATGAAAGAGGAAGAGCTTGCTTGAAGCTACAAATTAAACCCTTTGTAAGAAATGGGCTGCACAACAGAACTCAGTGTTTTTAAGAACACCTAGCAAGAACAGGAATGATGTACTTGAGAAAGGTCTCAGAGGTCTGAATTAAAAGTTAAAGGTTTGGTCTACCAATAGCAAACCCTTCACCTCCTGGTCCCTGGGCAAAGCCCACTGGCTTCACACTGCTTCACAACCACATCCTCATCAAAAGCACAGGCTCCTCTGCACCACTGGAGGAGCTTCTGCCAAAGCCTCTTGTTCAGCTGAAGGTAACATAAAGCACAGAGGAACCTTGCTAATTGTGATCTGATATTTCACAGCTTACAAGCACATATCTCCCTTCCCAAACACTAAACACCCTAAAAGGCTGACAAAGTTAAGATTTAATTGTAAATTTTTAAAAAATAAAAATCCCTTGGCAAGACATTCCTGCAGCTTTGAAGCAACCATGGTTAGAGCTGAAAATCTGCCAAACACAAAGATTTGATACATTTAAATTTTTAAAAAACCCAAACAAACAAAAGAAATATTATTTTTTTTTAAAATTGTGGTGGTTATTTGCTCATTCACTGAATTCACTCATTCATTCAAACTGAAATGTGTGTTTAACATTTAGTAGGCTGCTGATGGGTTTAAGCCTGTGGCTGGACTTGATGATCTGAATAGGTCTCTTCCAATGAAAACAATTCTGCAACTCTATGATTCCAAATAACCACTTCTGTTACTTCCAGTGTAAGTGACACTGAAATTCTTTGGTGGATTTTAAGCCCTGGTCACTACAAGTCAATGAAAGCTCTGTTAGTATGGAATTGTATTTACATATTTACTCCCCAGCAGCTTGTGCTCCACCCTTACTGTAGGATAAAGTGTTCAGGAAAAGAAAGCAAAAATCCTTGCGGTGACATGTACACACTCTCACTTTGGAGGAGCTAATCTTTCAGTATGAACAAAATGAGCTAGATAAGCATCTCTTCACACTCCATTAAGCTATGAGCCTCCTCCATATCAAAGGCAGCATACGACAGCTGAGTCGTATACAGTACTTATGTGACGTCCACTTGCCCAATAAAAATGACCTTACAGAACCTAAAGCTCTTTGGCCCGAGAGGAAACAACAGAAAAGCCTCCAATGCTGTGACTGCAAAGCACATAAGATACAGACAGGCTCACAGACTTGTGACCTTTATAATTACAACCCCATCACAGGCAGCTCACTCGTGTGTGGTGTGGACAACCCTATTTATGGCAACAACAAATCACTGCAAGTTAGTCCCTGTCTGGGAGCCTGGAAACTGGCATACCTGAACTGTCAAATATCTCAGCATTCCTCACCTGGGGCTTGTTTTGCTCTAGTGAGATAGAAAAAAAATCGAGGCCATCCCCAAATCATCTTGGTTTTACTTTTGACTTGGGCGTGAGCAATACAAAAGCAAAAGGATAGGATGCTGACAGCATGAGGAGCCAGAACTCAGTGCTGACTACTGGTGATCAGGCTGTTTCCATGATTCTAGATGGAACAGAAATAGGATTTCAGCAAGAATCTTTGCTCATGAGTCAGAAATCACAGTAGAACAGGGAGCAAAGCAGTTGAGGATGATGAGAGATTTATACCACTGTTTATCACCTCTCCCTTTCTACTCTGCCTTCCTGCAGAATAAATGCAATTCAAGTTTCCTTTCTCTACCTAAAAGCTGCTCATTCAAGTTCTCCCTCCTTTTTCAAGCTTTGCTTCCACCTGACACATTTCCTCATCTTCCCTTTCCACTTCTCCTCCCATAACACTCCCCAAAATCACAGTTCTGTAAAGTTTAAGGCTGGACATGTGGCTGACTCTCCCCACATTACCCTGAATGCCACAGCTTGGAATGCTTCACCCACCTATCCAGGTAATGTGCATCTGCCTGTGAGCAAGACAGGCTTGATCTCAGTCAGTCAAAAGCAGGTGAACTGATCTGGTTTTGTCTCCTTTTGATATGTTGTAGTGGCAAACTACCTTTGCCGTTACAACGGGATTTATTGCAATTTAAATATCTGTTTCTGACCTTACTGCTTTGGGTTTGGCGCTAAAAAGTGTTGTGTCAACAAGGCCCCAGCTTGCTACACAAACTGAGCTTAAGGTTCTGCTGGTATTTAAAACTGTCTCTAGTGAAGAGCATGTAGGTTTACACCAAACTGTTGGTGAAAACTCTGCTTGAAGGAAATTCACCGCTACCAACAGTTCTCAGACCCTTAAGTTTTGGGAGTTGCTGTACTGATAATGTGGGGTTTTCCTAAAAAAATCAAAAGATTGGGAGGTATGAAGCAAAACATCTTGCAAACATGAAATCATATTATCTGTTCATCTACCTTTATTTAACACCAGAAAATGATCAGAGGGATGGAGCACCTCTGCTACCAGGACAGGCTGAGGGAGTTGGGATTTTTCAGCCTGGAGAAGAGAAGGCTTTGAGGAGACCTTATAATAACCTTCCAGTATCTGAAGAGGGCCTACAGGAAGGCTGGGGAGGGACTGTTCACAAGGTCTTGTAATAACAGGACGAGGGGGAATGGGTTTAATCTGGCAGAGGGGAGATTTAAATGGGATGTTAGGAGAAAGTTCTTCACAGTGAGGGTGGTGAGATACTGGCACAGGTTGCCTGGGGAGGTTGTGGCTGCTCTCTCTCTGGATGTGTTCAAGGCCAGGCTGGATGAGGTCTTGAGTGTCCTTATCTAGTGGGAGGTGTCCCTGCCTATGGCGGGGGGCTGGAACTGGATGATCTTTGAGGTCTCTTCCAACCTAAACCATTCTATGATTATGCTGACTGGAATAATTCTACTTCTACCCTCTAAGCTTTTGTTGTTTTAATCTTTGCCAGTTGAGGTTGCCTTGAAAATTCCTGCAACATTGTCCCTTATTTGTATCAGACTAACCACGCTACAGCTACACAGACAGTCATCATTTTCCCAGGTTTAGCTGATCTTCATCAATCTGCATTTATCCCGGTATTCCATGATTTTTACTTAATTTTCAGGACAAAAATCCCAAGGAACTTCTGGATCCAAACGTTCAGATTCTTTAGGGCAGCTAAGCAGGCAGGTGGATTTTTTTAGTGCAGTTCTACTAGGATAAACATTACTATATCCTCATTAAACATTGACTTCAGAGCAATAGGTCAGCCTCGTTCTACACAATTAGGTTACTTTGCTCCTTTCCAAACAGTAAATTAAGTATTTATCAAATACCAACGTATTTATTTAACAATTTTGCCCTTTGGTGCACAAATTCTAACCCCTCTACAATCTCTATCTGGTACCTCCCATCAACCATAGATTTTATTCTCTTATTTTTAACTTTCCAGCCAGAACACCCCTGTTGTTTTTTAGGTTACCGAGTGGGAGAAGTGCAGTAGATATTTTGCAAGTGCTTCTTGACTCCCCATTTAATTTATACACTTCTAATTTTTTCTTCTCTCCATCAACTTTGCTCTAAGATTTTCCTCGCAGTGATGAAATTCAACCTTTCTGAAACATCAACTCATCCTGTTACTCATACAAACCAGCATATGACTCTTCATTGGGAAGTAGGTCATGCTCACTGGTCCCTAGGCAACCACCAAATCTCACTCCCTTGATCTATTCATCTGCATCCCTGTTCATGACGTCTGGAAAGGATTCTGCTGGCATTGTGTGCTGTGCTTTTTTCTATTAAACAGATTATTATCTGTTTTTAGCAATGCTAAGTGGGCAACTATTGGCTGCATCAGATCTCTGGTATCTAGTGAATGGCCCATTTTTAAATATTCTATACCAATTTTCCTTCTCCCACATGCTGCCATATGAGGGACAACTTCCCACCAGTCTCTGGTTTGATTTAATGGATTCTTTTCCAGAACTTGGTTAACAAATTAATCCTCAAGCAGTCAAAACTCAGCTGATAGGAGTTACTCATCAATTCTTTAATACTATCACATATAGCATAATTTCTTTTTTTTTTTTTCATACTCGTCTCATGAGCAGAGAGAGAAGTTACAAAATAGGTCCTGAGCAAACTGCACTGCACCAGACACAAACAAGCAGTGCATCTGTGTGGTGGAAGGCTAATAGGCTTATTAGATGTCCTGGCTTGTCCCACCCTTCTGCTGATGGGGGAAGCAAGGGTGGGAGGAAAACAAAGGCTTGGGCCATGATGTCCCCTCCCAAAGTGATAAACAGGTGTTTAGGTACTTGTTAGTGACTTGCCCAAATAAGAGTAAGCAAGCCCTGGTTCACCTAATATGGTGAGCTTTGCAAATGCCCTTCTGATTGGTGACTCTCTGTGGCCAAAGGAGCCTTTGCACTTGGGCAAATAATATAAATGGAGCTAAACTGCAAGCAGTAGTACTGCTCTGTGCTGCCTCTGCCTCACTGCTCTGCCTCACTGTGTGCTGCTCTGCTCTACAGACTACTCAGCTTGTACAATGTGGTCTGCTCTGCCTCATGCTTCAGACCAGCTTAGCCCTGATGTTTTGGGCTTCAACGACCTGGAAACTTAAGTGCCTGAAGTTCACCAGGACAAGGCATTAAGTGCCTCACACTGTGGTGAGAAGTGCTACCGACATTGTGCTCTCTGCACGTCTGCAAGAGATGCTGCCTGCACCTCTGCAAACCTCCATGCCAAGAGGAACCAGGATCAGGTCAGAGATAATCTGCCTCTTTCCCAGCACCCTGCTAAAGTCAGGGAAGATCTGGAAGCCTCTCAACAGCTATCAAGACACCGAGCAGCTCCAACACTGCCACTAAGGAGCCAGAAACTATCTCTGAATTCTACTCCTCTGCTGTGAGTAAAACAGACTTTCTCCAGGGCTCAAGGCTGCCTATTTATAAGTGGGGCAAGGCCATTTGTGGCTAAACTTTTCCAATATTCTGATTTTTTCTAAATTACTAACTTGCCTGTAAGCATCCTTGTGAAGATTTTTCCCAACCAAATTAAAACATAAATTTAACTGCTTTGTACATAGTTTGTGGGTGGGGCCTTTGGAAATAAAATAACTACATATTTTATAATTCCTGCCTTGTTAATTGCCCACAATCAATTCAATATGAAAGCACGACAAGTGAATGGGCACCATATAGCAATGCAAGGACCAGAAAACGTGATGACAGAACCTCAGCTTAGGCAGATGTAAGTTTGTTTCCTTTCAGGTGTTGCATCCAGTACTCAAATCTACTGTTTAGTTGAGAGAACCTTGGCACTGGCTCAGCCTTTGAAATATGCCATGAGTTTAATGACCCTAGTCATGCAAATAGCTCCCCAAGGTCACATAAATCACAGAAACATTCATCTTGGAACAGACCCTCAGGATCACCAAGTCCAACGGATATCCCTACTCTACAAAGTGCACTCTAAACCACATCCAAACGCTCTTTAAACATATCCAAGGATTGGTGACTCCACTACCTCTCTGAGCAGCCCATTCCAACGCCTGATCACTGTAGCTGTGACAAAATGTTTCCTCATGTCCACACCAAACCTACCCAGTCACAGCTTGAGACCATTCTCTTTTGTTCTATCACTATTTACCTGTGAGAAAAGACCAACATCAGCCTCTCCAGAACATCCTTTCAGGTAGCTGTATACAGCAATGAGGTTTTCCCTCAGCCTCCTCTTTTTCAAACTAAAAAGCTCCAGCTCCTTTAGTTGCTCTTTAAAAGACCAACTCCAGGTTAGTTGCTCTTTAAAAGAGCAACTCCAGGTCCTTCCCCAGCTTCGTTGCCCTCTGCACTCACTCCAGCACCTCCACACCCCTCTTGTATTGAGGTGACCAAAGCTGAACACAGTACTTGAAGTGTGGCCTCACCAGTGCAGAGTGCAAGGAAACAATCACCTTCCTGCTCCTGCTGGACACAGCATTTCTAATCCAAGCCAGGATGCCATTGGCTTTCTTGGCCACCTGTACACACTGCTTGCTCGTAACCATTTGCTTGTCAATTAGAGCCCCCAGCTCCCTCTCTGCTAGGCAGCCTTCCAGTCACACTTTCCCAAGCCTGTAGTGTTGCTTGGGGTTGTTGTGACCCAAGTGCAGGACCTGGCATTTGGCCTTGCTGAAGTTCATCCCATTAGCATTAAGAGAAGCATAACCAGCAGGGCAAGAGAGGTGATTCTCTCCCTTTACTCTGCTCTTGTCAGACCACACCTGGAATACTGTGTGCAGTTCTGGAGCCCCCAGCACGGGAAGGACATGGAACTGCTGGAGAGTCCAGAGGAGGGCCATGAAGATGATCAGAGGGCTGCAGCACCTCTGCTATGAGGACATCCTGACAGAGTTGGGCTTTTCAGCCTGGAGAAGAGAAGGCTTCGAGGAGACCTTATAGCAGCCTTCCAGTATCTGAAGGGGGCCTACAGGAGGGCTGGGGAGGGACTGTTCACAAGGTCTTGTAATGACAGGACAAGGAGGAATGGGTTCAAATTGGCAGAGGGGAGATTTGAACGGGATGTTAGGAAGAAATTCTTCACAGTGAGGGTGGTGAGGCACTGGAACAGGTTGCCCAGGGAGGTTGTGTCTGCTCCCTCCCTGGATGTGTTCAAGGCCAGGCTGGATGAGGCCTTGAGTGTCCTGATCTAGTGGGAGGTGTCCCTGCCTATGGCGGGGGGTTGGAACTGGATGATCTTTGAGGTCTCTTCCGACCTAAACCATTCTATGATTCTATAATTCTAACATTGGCCTGTCGATCCAACACAGCAATAGAAATGTTTTAAAACCACTGAGAACATCAGTTCCTTCCTGCTGGTTCCTCCACATCCCATCAGTGCTACGCGAGCAGTTTCTCACGTATCTTGTAATAGGGGATCAATTTGTTCGCAGCAAGCCGAGCCCAGCTTGTGCATCTGACTTAGCAGCACACAATCTTGTACATTAAATGCTAATTCAGTGTCTTCATGTTTCCTTCTTATAATGCCCAGACAGGCTGTGCCTTCCAGTTTCTTGAGGCACAAGCTGCCACATGCGGAGATCTCCAGCATCTTGGAACACAGCCCAAAGTCGTGCCTGGGCTCTATCAGGATGAATTTGGTTGGCTTATAAGGAAATGGTTTATAAGCTGCTGCGTACTTTTCTTCCTTCCTCCTGACAATTATCTTTGTTTATGAATCAGAACTACAAAGAACAACAGGATTTGGTACTAGATGGTATCTTTGAGATCACTTCCAACCTAAACCATTCTATGATTTTAAAACTTTTTTTCCTGAGCTACACTTAGAGATATTAGCACGGATAAAGAGTGGAAAGATAAGGAGGTTCCATATGCAAATCTAAAATTACATGATGATGGAGAGAATAAAGCCAGCTACTAGAACTAGGAGATGGATGTTAACATGCAAAGGTAAATAACTTCATTGTGTCACAATGACATATAAATTAAATATAAACAAACTAAAGATATTTTCCCTATTAACATGCTCTGTATTTTGCTTTAAAATTAGTGGAAAGGAAAACTGAACGAAATACATTAAATATAAAGGAAAATGGGAATAATGTGGGGTTTTTAATGTTCCTGCAGATGAGAGATGGTATGAAACTTTTTTCCCCCCCTATTTTTGGCTGGGGAAAAAGAAAGAAAGAGCGTTGTTTCTGGTTATCTATCTCAAAACCCATAGAGGAATAAGGAAGTGTTCATCATGTTGTTTAAAACTGGTATTGAGGTCTCACTGTCTCAGATGAGATGACCATGATAAACCATGAAATTAAAAATCACTGACTAACCCCAGCCATCACCTGCCCCAGCCCAGGTAACAGTCATTCCAAGCAAGCAATGTCAAATTACAGCAGTTATTCCCAACATGTACTGAGCAAATGCATCAACAACAGAAGTGAAGTAGACACAGATTAGATCTTCACTGGGGAAAGGAGGAGAAATGTATCTAGACTTTGTTCCTCACCTCAATGTAATTGCTGCACTAACTGCAGCCTATCTCAGTATCAGCATCTTACATTAGCACTCCGGAGCAGCAAGCCGAGAAGCCTAACAATAAAAGGCATTTAGGAAAGCTGTTTTCATTCCTCGGTATCCTACTGGTTCCAGAAACCAGGGGGGTTGAGGCCTTGACTGGTGTAAACATAGCCGCAAGCCTTAAAACCTTCTGGGCATGACCGCCTGCAGACACAGCAAATTTCCATCTGTCTTCATCATCAAGCTGTGGCTGTCAATCCCACCAGCTTCACGGGAAACCCTGGTGTTACCAATCAGCCCAGCCTACTGTGCACACGCCACACAGCTACAGACCATAAAATCATTGTTTTTACAAGAGCAGTGGATTTCAAATTGCCCAACCTCACCAGCTCAAGAAACCTGAGGCTATTGGACCAAGAGAAATATATATGTAGGTGGATAAAACTGTGTGCACCAGCACTTCTGGATGTATACAAATCCTGAACCTGCAACATATATATAAGCACAAATAAAAAAAAACCAAAATTATTCTATGTTTCTTACAGAATGCTATATACAAGAGCTGGCCTTGGAGGAGCAGTTGGCCACACGATCTCTAAAGCCAGTAATGGCAGCACCTATGATTACAGAGAGACAACAGGTGGGAGAAGCAGACAAGACAAGTTTGCTTTTAGGTGTATGAAGTTTGTATTTCAAATTGCCCAACCCCACCAGCTCAAGAAACCTGAGGCTATTGGACCAAGAGAGATATATATGTAGGTGGATAAAACTGTGTGCACCAGCACCTCTGGATGTATAGAATAGAATCATAGAATGGTTTAGGTTGGAAGAGACCTTAAAGCTCATCCAGTTCCAACCCCCCAACATAGGCAGGGACACCTCCCACTAGAACAGGTCGCTCAAGACCTCATCCAGCCTGGCCTTGAACACATCCAGGGAGGGAGCAGCCACAACCAAATCCTGTACCAACAACATATATATAAGCACACACAAAAAAAAAAAGTATTCCATATTTCTTGCAGGATGATATATACAAGAGCTGGCCTTGGAGAAGCAGTTGGCCACACGACCTCTAAAGCCAGTAATGGTAGCACCTATGGGTACAGAGAGACAACAGGTGGGAGAAGCAGACAAGGCAAGTTTGCTTTTAGGTGTATGAAGTTTGTGTTTCAAATTGCCCAGCCCCACCAGCTCAAGAAATGTGAGGCTATTGGACCAAGAGAAATACATATATAAGTGGATAAAACTGTGTGCACCAGCACCTCTGGATGTATCCAAATCCTGAACCTACAACATATATATAAGCACAAGAAAAAAACCCCAAAACTATTCTCTGTTTCTTACAGGATGATATATACAAGAGCTGGCTTTGGAGGAGCAGTTGGCCACATGACCTCCAAAGCCAGTAATGGTAGCATCTATGGGTACAGGGAGACAACAGGTGGGAGAAGCAGACAAGACAAGTTTGCTTTTAGGTGTATGAAGTTTGTATTTCATTCATGCTATTTGTGAAATGGAATAACATCAGCAAGTAGTCATGAGGCCACAAGTTAGGAAATTACATCATCTATTTGGCAATAGCTGCAGCATATAAATAACCTGGAACATCAAACCTTTCACAGAAGCAAATGCAAAAAGGGATTCACTTGCCCCAGAGCAATTCACGGTGTGTCACATTTGTGTGTGGATGGGCAAGCTGTTTTTAGCTTCCCAGGAAGCCAGGCAGACCTTGCACACTCCCACAAGAGGGGCAGCAGGTGATTGTTCCAAGCAGTAGGGCATAGCAAAGAAGTTATTCAGTAGACTGAAAAAGCATAAACCCAAGAATGAACGTAACGAACCTTTGTCTTTCTCTTCATTCCCCCGTTGAGAGTAATTATAGGAAGAGGAACCATTCTGAGTGTTAAAAGTTAGTATAAATAACTCTCTGTAGCCAATCTCACAATACACCTCACTCTCCCAGTACACCTCCCTCTCACCTTTGGGTTATTTTAAACACGCTTATGAGTCATTCAACACCTTGGGCCTGATCCTAGAGAGATGAAAGCACAGGAATTATTTTTATTCTCACAACCTGTCTTGCGGGTCCTTGCTGGAGCAGATGTGCATGCACGCTTTCAGAACAGGGCACAGTGAAGCATACCTGACCCAAATTAATTAAATTAAATTAACTCTACATTAACTAACATTCGTTGCATCTTCTGCTTGTATAATATCATGACACATCTCTGTGGATAAAGGCGAGCACGAGTTACTGAGGGGCACAGTGCATTGGGCCACATGCCTGTCAGCAACTACTGGCATCCTACACCAGTCATTAAAATGGACAGCATGGACACACTTATGCTAGGCACTGGAAAGAATACCATGCCAACCTGGCAGCTTCAGAACAAGGAATTGTGAGTGAACAAACCCATCCCTTCAGCCAAACACTTCAGTAAATCTTAATCCGTAGTAGAGAAGGCAAATGAAACAAAAACACTGTTCAGAGATTCTCTCAGTACTTCCCCATACTGAGTTTTAGAAACTTTTCTTCTCCCAACCCACTTCCACCAACGGAGAGCCTCATCCTTTCTGCAGACATCCTTGCTTGCATGGGAACAGTACTTTCCAGTGAAACAGTAAAACAGATTCCAGGCAAAATAATTCATCCTGCCTCCGTGCCTAGCAGCCACAGCTAAACGTAGGGGGCTTGGTAAGTAGGATGCAAGCACACACAGAACTAACTGCTTGCTGTCCCACTCATCTCTGGCTTGCAATATCCTAAAGAGGTTGAGTGATCACTTCAGTATGGATCTAGCACATGGAAGATTTGTACTGCTGGTCCTGCCTGCCTAAAATTAACCTTTGTTGTTTCAATCACAAATACTTCATCCTGCCTCAGTGCCTAGCAGCCACAGCTGAATGCAGGGGGCTTGGCAAGCAGGATGCAAGCACACACAGAACTAACTGCTTGCTGCCCCACTCCTCTCTGGCTTGCAATATCCTAAAGAGGTTGAGTGATCACTTCAGTATGGATCTAGCACATGGAAGATTTGTACTGCTGGTCTTGCCTGCCTAAAATTAACCTTTGTGGTTTCAATCATCTGCAAAGTCTTTGCTTTATTCAAGAGCTCCCAGGTGCTTCAGAAATTTTTTCTTAATTACGTCTCACAGCTTTGGCTCGCTGACTACTCAGTGTCATGTTCTTTTCACAGGTGAGCAAAGAGAGGGAAGGCAGAGAAACTGAGCCACCCCACGATAAGCAGGAACACAACACTGGCATTCTCTTCAGCAAACTGGCTTAGCAGGCATGTTTAAGTTTAGCAGGAGGTGTACTCCCACCACTTCAGTACCACCAGCAAATAAACAGTGCTCTCAGTCAGAGCTGTTCATTTAAGCTCATCTAGACGAAGCAGTGCACAAGACAAATAAGAGCTCCAACTTCCAGAAACCTCCCAGGCAATGAGGACTGCTTGTCTGTTCTAAGGATTGCTGCCTTTCTTTTGTCTTGCAGCCACAGTTAGTAACCATATGCAGAAGTTTTAATATTTTTAGTAGTTAACTGGAATAACGGTCACATAAAATTACCTGTTCTGCAGCATAAAGATGACCTAAACACCGAGAAGAAAATTTCAAGCAAATGGCAGTCCTGATGACTGAGATTTTAGAGACGTTATTGGGAAACTGCTTCCTTGCTTCCAGCCCTGCTGTAATTTTAAGATACAAATAGAAGCAAATCTTTGTAGTGTTACCCATCAGCCTTCACACAGGGCTGCTGTAATCACTCTTCTCTCCTAGACTTTTCTTATTTTCCATGAGGATTTTACCTCCCTCTTGATCTTCCCCTCTTACTCATTCCCTCTTGCAGTGCAGACAGTAAAACACAAATGTTATTTAAGTATAGAAATCCTTAAAGTAGATTTCACTGAGGTTAGGAGCTATTTTTAGCACAGAGATGCACTGAAGTGTTTACTAGCTTGAACATAGGTCATAAAGTCTGCATTTGTCATTACCAAAGACCACCTGCAGTTTTGATAATTTATTATCAGTGACAACTGTTTATTACTCTACTAAAGGCAAATAAATTTAACCCTTCTCTATCAGTTGTAAAACTCCTGAGCAAACACTACAGGAATGACCTCAGTGGAGTGTCTCGAGCATGTCTTTTAGTCCTTGTGTCTATAGAGGAATTACTGACTTAGAATCATAGAATCCATCAGGGTTGGAAGGGACCACAGGGATCATCTAGTTCCAACCCCCCTGCCATGCCCAGGGGCACCCTACCCTAGATCAGGCTGCCCACAGCCTCATCCAGCCTGGCTGCAAACACCTCCAGGGAAGTGGCCCCAACCACCCCCCATGGCAACACGTTCCAGGGCCTCACCACTCTCATGCTGAACAACTTCCTCCTCACATCCAATCTGAATCTCCCCTGCTCCAGCTTTGCTCCATTCCCCCTAGTCCTGTCACTACCTGATAGCCTCAAAAGTCCCTCCCCAGCTTTTCTGTAGGCCCCCTTTAGATACTGGAAGGCCACAATAAGGTCACCTGGGAGCCTCCTCTTCTCCAGACTGAACAGCCCCAACTCTTTCAGTCTGTCCTCATAGCAGAGGTGCTGCAGCCCTCTGAGCATCCTCGTGGCCCTTCTCTGGACACGCTCCAGCATGTCCACATCCCTCTTGTAATAGGGGCTCCAGAACTGGATGCAGTAGTCCAGGTGGGGTCTCACCAGAGCAGAGTAGAGAGTGTAGACTTCAGAGCTACAAGCTTTTTGTGCTGCTCATGTGTCTTCATGTTGAAAGTGCCAATCAGACATGCAGAGCCAACAGCCCCCAGGATACATCCCAGAGAGAGAAGATAAATTATCCAGAAAACAAAACAAGCCCACTTGCAGAAGATAGTGGAAAGAAGGCAAGAACCCAGCCCAGAGAACTGGTTACCTTACTGAATATCCAACGCTTCACATTTTATCAAGTTCAGTATTATTTTACTTATATTGTTTATAAGTATCTCCTCTACTGCCTTCCTTAGCTATTATGTTTGTATTAGGCTCCTCTTATCCATCATCATCTCTGTACTGCACAGTCAGGAAGAACTTGAAAAACAAGGACTTTCGCCCTCTTTCTCCTTGCTGACTGCTTTGCTTAGGAGGCCAAGGGAAGGTGTATCAGACAAGATGATATAAATTCATCAGCTTCAGGCAAACACAAGACTTTGATATTTGGTACTGATTTACAGGATCAAAACTCACTTGCACCGCCGCAGGTCTTACTCTGCGCTATTAAACAGTGTCTGCAGCTAATCCCAGTAAAGTTGATTTACAGTTTGATCTAACAGTAACAGAGGATGGAGAAAGGATTTTCCTGTTCTTTCAAAATCAAGGTAGCTCTCCCTGGGAAGACTGTATTATTATATTTGGCCACCACACTATGAATACAAGAAGCCTTGATTCATAGCCACCCTTTGTCTCTGTTACAGTCAACAGATAAAAGTTGACTGACAAAAAAACCAAAGACACATGAAGGCTGCAAACTGGATTTTGGATTGCAAAGATTTGGAATAATGTCACATCTCTCTCTGACTAATTACAGGGAGAAATAAACTAATTTTGGGGCTTTTCTTCACAAGCCTAACAAACAGAACTTGAGTTTCTAAAGACAAAATAGTCAGACTGCTGATTTTCTTCTCTTCACAATTAACTCATGTTAAATGAAGCACAGACTGTGTTATGTCTACACCAGACCTGCTACCTGACCTGGAATCCTTTCTCTAAGCACAGAAACCGAATTTGAATCCTGACTTCCAAACCAGAATGGTCACCTCGCCAACTCCAGTTCATCAGATAAATCATTCTGTATTGATTTTCATTTGTTATTTGGGTGGATACAATTGCTCAGCAATTAATGGCTACAGAACACAAGCTTGGTCTGCATTACATGTCATGCTCAGATAAGTTAGTATCTGCTACATAAATAATTACCATGACCTCCTCAATTTCATACCTTGAGACCCTCAGGGCAATTAATAACTATCTTGATATTATTCATAGAATCATAAAATCATAGAATCATAGAATGGTTTAGGTTGG
>VWZI01014935.1:1199-41514 GCA_013396835.1 Psilopogon haemacephalus
GAAGATGATCAGAGGGCTGGAGCACCTCTGCTATGAGGACAGGCTGCGAGAGTTGGGGCTTTTCAGGCTGGAGAAGAGAAGGCTTCGGGGAGACCTTATAGCAGCCTACCAGTATCTGAGGGGGGCCTACAGGAGGGCTGGGGAGGGGCTGTTCACAAGGTCTTGTAATGACAGGATGAGGGGGAATGGGTTCAAATTGGCGGAGGGGAGATTTGAATGGGATGTTAGGAAGAAATTCTTCACAGTGATGGTGGTGAGGCACTGGAACAGGTTGCCCAGGGAGGTTGTGTCTGCTCCCTCTCTGGATGTGTTCAAGGCCAGGCTTGATGAGGTCTTCAGCGTCCTGATCTAGTGGGAGGTGTCCCTGCCTGTGGCAGGGGGTTGGAACTGGAGGTCTTTTCCAACCTAGACTATTCTATGATTCTATGATTCTAATTCCAAGGTGTTTCTCATCAGTGTTCAAAGGCACTATTTGACCCACTGATTACATGTTCCACTATTTTAATGGATAGATTAATTTTCTACTCTGTTACTCAGACCAGAAGAAGTGGCAGTCGCTTCGAACCAGTGATGAAGTAATGGTGACTTCTGACTTTCAGCAAAAATGTTTTCAGATGTTGGGTTTCATTGAAAGACTATTATTGACTTATCTAGGGCATCTCATGCTTTTCACTTCCTCTAGAGATTTTAGAATATGAGTATCTTTAGGAGACTAGCAGGACTTGATGAAAAAGTAGGTGTAAATAATGGATTTTTATGTAACCTATAGAGTGAAATCCTAGATCTATTGAAATTAATGATAGAAGTCTAATAATCCCCAATGGAAACAGTTTCATAAAAGTATTTAATTATCTTACTAAACAATAAACAAACATTGACTTGAACATTTCTTCACTGAATTGAATTGGAATTAGTGTGAGTGGGAATAGGAACAAATTAATATTGAGAAGTAAAGATTCCTTCAGTGGAATATAATTGATGTAATCTGGTGGATTTTATGGATTATGTTGCATAATGTGTTATTATCATTATAAACAGGGACAGTGGAATGGCCATCAAAGTTATTAAGATGTTGCTTGTTTTATTACTCTAAATGGCTTGGTTGATTCCATAATACCAAAGTTAATGGGGCTGCTAGTGTAAGTAGCGTGTGCACTATTTAGTCCTTTATGCACACCTATTTATGTTTTGTTGTTTTGTGGAATGCCACTTCAAGCCATGATTATTCTATTAAGCCTCTGCATTCATTCAAATTTCTCACATGCTGCTTTTATTTACAAAATGTTATCCAGGCTTTGCAAGACCTAATGGATTTTTAATTGTGAGCCAATGATACAGATTTCTGTGAACACTCTGAGGTTATCCATCATCAAAACATTTTACAAAGAAATTCCCTTTTGCTTACCTGAATCTTGCCTCCGGCTTTGCCATCCTATCACTTAATTTTCTTGAAAGGTAAGTTCCCTGGCTTTTGAATGCCCTCTGTATTATCAAAATTTTGAGAGTTATTGCCCATTTATATACAGTAAAATCTTAACTTCATTTTTTTTGTCACCTGGGGAAATGTTAGTACTTATGTATATTACTATTTTGGGCTAATTTTTTGGATACATAGAAAATACACATAGGTAGTCTGTGATTAAAAAATGGAGTTATTTCATTGAATTGCCTAATTTATGATGATAATTCATGAATACTAACTTTACCATCGTAGCCAGAAAAAAAATTTTTTGTGTCCTTCTGAAATATCTTTGCCTGAAAAATTACATTTGCAGTAATCCTGTCCCTCTTTTGTTGTCACTTGAGCAGGATGTATTCTTAGTGCATTTACATATGGGGTAATCAATATAAACACCAGAAGATCCTTCTTGTACTTAAACTACACCTCAAAATACTGTACTTAGTAGACTACTACATCTGAAATAAAATTTAAGATCATGTTTTATTTTTAACATAAAATCATATGCATGTTACATAATTCTAAATATATGTTAGAAATTTACATCAAAGGTTGTAATTCTCTTGAACAAAAGGTGAGGATGTTGGTGCTCCTTGTCCCCAGATCCCTTTGGCAGGAGTTCATATTGTGGGATCAATATATAGGTACTTGTAGGTGACAATTTTACAGAGAAAAAAACAGTGTAAATTAAATAAAAGAAGTTAAATGGTTTTGGCCATGACACACAGTGTAGTGACAATTGATACTGTTACCATGTAATATGTAAGGTAACTTTAACACTGGAAAATTACAGCCTTTCTATAAAGGCTGTTGCTGTAGCTCTTTTTGAGATTTATTTATGGAACCTCTGCTCAAATGCCTGCTACATTCGTTGAGCCTTTCTTGAATAGGCGTGTTTGACTTAACTGTGTTAATCATCTTTTCTAAATAGAAATGTGAATTTGTGAGTTCCTAGCATTGACAGAACATAACTAATTAATACAATATGAAAATAAATATAGTAATTTTGTTCTCTGAAGACTGTAAGAATGAATAAATATATAAACAAGCAAAGTAATTTTGTTCTTTGAATGTTATTGGAAATTTTCATAACTAAAAAGTGATGCACATAGAAACAGTATTTTTTTGGTAAGAACTACTTAATCTTGAAGAGATAAATTCTTATATAGCAACCATTATTTAATGGAGTGTATAATTCATAGTTTATCAGAATGATAAAATCAAGGTAAAGAAATAAAGTTTGTTCTTTCATCCACATTTTTTACGAGTTATTATGTCAATGCTTCTAATTCACTGAAATGATGGTACAAAGTCCTCTACACGATCTGAAGTGTATCACCTAATGCTCATAATATTGACTAATATTTCATAGGTCAGGGATGATATAAAGCCCATAAGCAGTTTTATTTTCCTAAAGTTTTGTAAGTGTGTGAAATAAACAATCCATTGATATTTTGGGAGATAAGTTCTAGGATAACATCATGATGCAGTTCAGAAACTTCTGGGCAGATTTTTTTTTTCTTTTTTTTTTTTTTTTAGCCCATGGGCTTCTTTCGGGTATATGTGATACCTAAGTGAAGGAAAAGAATGAAATTCTATGGCAAAATAGTGGGAATATGAAAAAACAACAACAGCAACAACAAAAACCAAACAAACAACCAAACAAACAAAACAACCCAAAAAAAACCCCAAGCACACAAATCTGCTTTGTTATTCACCTGAGAAAACAATAAGATGTTCAGTAGAGGACCATGGTACCCGCAAGGACCTTTCTTCTGGGCACCTGACCAGAAGGATGAATGCATTCCAATGGTGTAGCTTTATTATTGTCAGACTTTCAAGGAAGAAACCTCCCAGAAATTCTCTGTTGGAAAGTAGCACTAACAGAAAAAGAATGGATAATACGGAATTAGACACAAAAAATTGTTTGTTTATACAATACAAGGGAATAATTTGAGATATGAATAATAACAACAAATGTACAACAACCTTTCTTTACTTAGGCTAGTAGGAAGTCTTCCTAAAGTAAACCTAAAACTGAGATTCAGTTGATTCTGATTTTCAAGCTTCAAAGGTCAAGAGAATTATACCTCCTCTTTTCTGGTATCTGTTATATCCCTTGCACTCCAAAAATCTTGCTGTATATCATGAGACAGGCTGATCCATGTTAAGTATCTTTCTTTTGTGTTCATGAGGCCACAGCTCTGAAACAGACTTGTGGTATCCAAAATAGCTGAAATGGAATATCTGTCCATTTTTTCAGTGCTGGCTGTATTTGTGGTTTATTGTCCTACTGCCTTTTAAACTTGAGTATTGAACTACGTAAAATGAGAGGCAGAGATTTCAAAATGGAATTTTTTAGCCCTTTCCCGCATTGCCATGAAGTACAAGGGTTTCAGTGGTGTTTTTATTTAAGATAGTGAACACATTCAGAAAGAAACTACATTCTGTTGAGCAGCCTTTGCTGGTTTAACTTAATTTTAGTGGAATCAAACTGCTACTAAGAGCAAGTGTTGAAAATACCTACTGTGCACTTAGAAATTTCAGTACAGAAATGGCCAGTGGGCTTCTTTTTCATTAAGCTAACTCAACTAAATGCATAGGAGCACCAACAGGGTTAATTTGTAAAATTTGTGAACTATCATTTTTATCTTGAGCAAATGCTTTGGATTGGGCAGCACCCTAGCAAATGTATAATAAAGAATAATGCAATAGTTTATTGAAAAGACCCTCTGTTACATTCTGTTACTCTAAAAGCCAAATTTAATACATATAAATGTGTAGATAGGATTCAGCTAATGTTGAAATCTCATGTACTTCAAAATATCTCTTCAACATTTTTTTACTAAACTGCAGAATTTTAGATTATTTTTTTTAAGAATACAAATGACGGCACTTTCCAAATGTTTAGGCAAATGTTCCAACGTTCCAACGTTCCAACGTTCCAAAAGTTAGGCAAACAAAGCTAAAAAAATATTTTCAGTAAACTCCCTCCAACTTTTTCACTTAGCCTTTTAGAAAGGACAGGGTCATGCTAATTCAAGATACACATGCCAAAGCAAAATAGGAATGATCTTAAAAAAAATGAAAAGGAAATATACTCAATTCCACAATGTTTTTTTTGTTCTTGCTTTTGTTTTTGGTTTGGGGTTTTTTTTGAGGGGGTGGTGTTTGGGCTTTTTTCTGTTTTGTTGTTGATGGTGACGGTGGTTGGTTGCTTGGTTTTGCTGTTTTGGTTTTTTTTGCTGGTTTTGTTCTGCTTTTTTTTTTTACTTAATGAAGTAATAGTTTATGTTTTGCTAAAAAGGATTTTTTTTTTTTAAGAAAAATAGTTTTAAGTATGTTAGATAGAAATATGTCTAGCACTACATAAAATGGAAAGAATAGTGATCAAAAACTATAAATGACATTTCAGTATCGCCCTGGACAGATTTTGCTACAAGATTGCTATAAATTTCAGTGTTTGTATTGGAGATTTAATAATATTTGTATAAATTATTTGGGCGAAGGAGTATTTAAAAAGCAGTTGGTTTCATAATGACTTCCACCAATATGTATCTCAACTAATAAATACAATTTTCTGCAAGTGAATTCAGAATAAGCGTTCTAGTGCTAAAACTGATGTCAACAACAGTATTTTCTCAGAAATATGACTTCAAACTTTGGGCCTTCTGGTTGATCCTGTGTATAACTGTAATGGTTTAAATCAAAACAAATGGCTTAAATTGAACCAGTGGGTTAACCTGTCTGTCTCCCCCAACCCTCCCTGTGTCTTGTGTGTATGAGTCAAGTATATCAAAAGTAAAAAAGAAAAATGTACGACTTCACAGATAACACAAAGTTTTTCCCATTTGACTAAGTTGTTAAAGCTTCTTTTATACAACTGTATTGCTTCATCTTATTTCTGTGTCAGTAGAGATTAACTATGCTTTTTATTTTTTTTATTATTTATAGCAGTGATTATAGGTTCTCAGTGTTCTCTTAAAATGTTTAAAGTGGGCTACACCTTTATCAGTAAGAGAAAATCGTTGTGCATGTTTAATTTTATATTTCTTTTTATCTGTAGTGAATTAAAACAAAATAAGCATATGAAAAATTCCAGCAATAACTTAAAAGATTAAAGGATTTGTTTTAGCAACCACTGGAAAGCTATGTGTCTTTTAATGAATCTTCATAGCTTTCTGAGGGAAAATTACCATGTCATTTTCTCTTAAGTGTTTCATCTAAAAGGTGCATGCTGTGCACCAGGAATGGAGAATAGCTGTAACTCTGAGATGGGTTAGCAACTTTTCCCCCACCACTGTTGAAATTCACCAGACTAGCTCAGGAAGCTTGGAAGTAAGATAAAGCTATATTTACATCAAGACAAGATTTACAAACATATACACACAGTACATTTACAAGTATTTATGATTATATACAAAGTAGAAAAAAATACAGAAATCAAAAATCCTTCCCAGGCAAAGGAAACTGCCCAGAAGAGGCTCAGAGCTACCCCTTATTTCTCCCTCTCTATCTCCCTTCCCAGCCAGAAATCAAAACAACCAGTCAACAAAGTTTACTTGTTATTTGTTAGTGGAGAAATATTAGAGCAGAAGTGGAAGAGGAAGCAAACAGGGAAACATCCCAGGACAGAGTGGTGGAAATTGTTGACATTTTGGCTTTTTATCCCTCTCAGCAAACTAGTGAATGATACAGACTTCATAATTATTTTCTTTTTGCAACCAATGATCTCATGTTTCTCATTAAAATATTCCAATTAGGCTCAAACCAGCGCAAGTTCCAAAAATTAATTAATTTTAAAAGCTAGAGGCAGTAAGTTTTGTTTTGTTTTGTTTTGGTTTGGTTTGGGTTTTTGTTGCTATTGTTTATTTTTGCCTGGAAAACTTTCTGTAGTCAGTCTGTGTACAAGACTGTGTGCAATCACGTCATTGAAAAATTACTTCTGATAATATGCTTGAAATATCCTCATGTTACAGGGATGGTGATAGCTCAGTTTTTGTTATAGTGTAAGGAGAAGTGAACAGGATAATTCAAGGAAGAAATGACATTGCTTGAGGCCAAAATGCTGAAATATTTTTCAATAGAATTATAAGAACATGTGAGAATTTTGGAGACTGAATAAAGGTCATTTGGTCTGTTAAGACATATTCCTTTTAGTAGTCTGTTTCCCCAAGGATGATATCTAATTGTTTCTTGAATGGCATTGGTGTTTTTTGCCTTGACAACTTTGCCTGCAGGCTGTTCTAGGTATTTATTATTCTCTACATGAAAAGGTGCTTTTTGATATATGTGCTAAAGTTATACTCTAATTTCCAGTTATGTGCTCTTGTCCTATAATCTATATTGGAATTGAAATAATAATTTGAGTTGACATTATCTGTGGCAGTTAAGACTTTATATGCTTCAAAAAAAGACAGCTCTACCCTATCCTTGAAATTAGATGCCTAGATTTATAATGTAGGTAACCATGACCTCATATCAAATGGTGGCACAGGGTCTCTTTTAGATTTCACATCAAAATCAGTCTTACTTCCCTATATGCATTTTGCTGATATCGCTCATGCTCTGTCCCACACTGACCAAAAAATCATCCAGCATAAAACATCTGATGACACTTGATGTCTTTTGTATCATCAGTTGAAGGGAAAACTAAAGCAAGATATACTTCAAACTTTTTTCTAATAGGCAGGGGCATATCGGTAAAAGTGCACTAACTCCTCCATTGTACTTTCTTTCAAACTCTTTAATCTTACTTTAGTTTTGGATGATTTGACATTGCCTGACATTTAACAGCATCGGACCAAGATAACTGCCCTTAGAGGAGGGGTGCTTAATATTTCTGAATCTTTAAGGATTTTTTGCCCAGGAATGGCCAGGCAATTCTAGTATGCTGTCACAATCATACACCTAATTTTGTGTCAAGCTCTGGTAAACCAGCTAAGACAGTGTTTAGTTGTGTCCACCAAAATCTACTGTTGAAGTAGTAACAATCTCTATGCCACATTTTTTGTTTGCCTAGAAACAGAGAAGTCAAAGAATCTTTTTTTTTGCTGTACCCCATTCAAGTGCCCTACCCTACTTCCATCCATATCTATTGTATAGAATTAGATGCCTTACCTGGCCTCAAATAGCCCAAGTCTCCTATCCCTTGTTAATGAAGTAAATAAATAAATAAACAAATAAAAACGCCTCACACTTCTGAGAAGTTTCTTGAATCTTTATATGGGAAATAACCATAGGATACATATTATCTTAGACGTCTGAACTTTAGCAGACCCTCCTAACACTTTTCTTCCAGTAGCTAGGGCTTCAGACTACGTGACAATCCACATTACCAACAACTTTGCAAGCACAAGAGCCATGCTTTAATAGTTTCTAAGCTTCATGCATTCTATGGGAAAAAATTTACCATCAGTTAAGCATTTAAATATTACAGTGTATAGGTTGATGCATAGCGTTATAGAAATATATGAAAAGTGTCTCCACTCTGGCTCTAAGCTAGGATTTGCTTCCATAGGCACTAACCTTCCATGGAACATTTGTAAATCAATTCCTACTACAAATCAACAGAGCTGTGTAAAAGGGCCAAACAGGTGTAAAAATAGCAAGAAAACTGGTATTAATTTGGAGACTTTTAAAATACCAGGCTTTAAGAAGGACTTTGACGTTTCCAGAAATTATTCTTTAGAGCAGAATGAACATTACATCCCCTTATTTTCTGCTACAAAACCAATACTTGAATCAAGGTCTGCAATTAAAAAATAAAGAAATCATGACCAGTTTCCAAGGCTGTAGAAAATATCCTTCCCTGACTTTGAATGCTTCTATTAACTAATTTTCCAAAGTTCTTTCATGATAAGAGAATTTCAAACTGACTGAATAACCAGGAAAATGATTTAAAGCAAAAGCAGACTCTACTGACACTCTCTTATCCCTCATTTAACAATAAGCACTTAATTATGGTAATTGTTTCAAATCATTGTTACATAAGGAGAACCTAATCCATGAACTAGGTAGTTTTTGTGCTATCTTTCAATACATAAATCATCTCTTTAACTAGAATCCTCTACAGTACTGCAAAGCATCTTTGTCATATACTGGGCACAAAATACTTGCCTTAACAGTTTGAGTTTTACATATCAGTACCTATTTCCTATCATGGAAGTCTGGTCTTAATTAATTTATTTTTGAATATTAACCTGGGTCATAGTTTGTGTGTGAGAATACGATCTTGCAGGAGCTGTTGTATTGCCTGATGTATGCTTACTATCATCATCTCTGCTTTATACAGACAATTGCAGACAATCAGATCTCTTCATGCATGTTTTGGTCTTAAGTGAACACAGTTAATTGCCACAGCTCTGGAGCTGAAAAAGAAGAAAATATTGTTAGTCTTTTGATTTTTGCTGACATGATCTGCTGTCTGGATATCTCCATTATGATGATCATTAGCATTATGGTAATCATTTATAATAATGCTGGTAGAAAGAAGAACTACTACCTCCTGGAAGCTCTCAAATTTGTCTCCACTGATTCAGGGAGAGCAATAACAAAGACATAGCTAGGTTGCTGCTAGTCAGAACTGGAACCTACAACAATTGTATGGATTGCAATAGCATTATGCAAGGTAGGCTATTGTGGTGTGTTGAGAAACTACCCCCAAATAAAATTGAAATCACCAGACTAGCTGAGATGATTTGGAAGTAAGACAAAGCTATATTTTGCAGCAAGCTAAATTTACAAGTGTGTATACAAAATATATTTACATGTATTTACAATTATATACAATTATTTAAAATTTAGAAGTAATAAAAAAATCCAGTCTTCCCCACCTGAAGAAAGAAAGCCTAGAAGGAGCCAATGCCACTTTCTTCTCTCTCCCTATATAGAAAACAGCAAGGCCTCATGTGTTATCAGAAAAAGGTTAGTACACAGTGTTATATATTTACATTCTGCACTGAACTTTTGGGAAAGCCTTTAACTTCTACACTTATGTTTGACAGGAAGACATAGGATCACAATATGTCAGTGGTTGGAAGGGAAACAAAGAGATCATCAAGTCCAACCCGCCTGCCAGAGCAGGAACATACAATCTAGCTCAGGTCAGAGAGAAATGCATCCAGATGGGCCTTGAAAGTCTTCAGAGGAGACTCCACAACCTCTCTGGGGAGCCTGATCCAGTGCTTTGTGACCCTTACAGTAAAGAAGTTCTCCCTTATGTTGAGGTGGAACCTCCTGTGCTGCAGCTTGCATCCATTGCTCCTTGTCCTATCACAGGGAGCAAGTGAGAAGAACCTGTCCCCCTGCTCCTGACCCCCAGCCCTCAGATATTTATAAACATTTATTAAATCCCCTCTCAGCCTTCTCTTCTCCAAACTAAAAAGTCCCAGGTCCCTCAGCCTTTCCTCATAAGGCATGTGCTCCAGTCCCCCAGTCAACCTTGTAGCTCTCTGCTGGACCCTCTCCAGCAGATCCGTGTCCCTCTTAAACTGAGGACCCCAAAACTGAATGCAGTACCCAAGATAAGGTCTCACCAGGGCAGAGTTGAGGCAGAGGAGAACCTCCCTTGATCTGCTGGACACTCTTCTTAATGCATCCCAAATCCCATTGTCCCTCTTGGCCACAGGGCACATTGCTGTCCCATGGATAGCTTGCTATCCACCAAGACTCCCAGGTCCCTCTCCTCAGGGCTCTTCTCCAGCAGATCACCTCCCAACTTCTTAACAAGGTTGAGATGTTGAGTTTCCTTATACAATCTTCTTACTGTATTCCAGTTAAGACCTAGATAGGCTAAGAGTGGTCTGTTTACACCACTTAGAGTGCAAGATTTACCCCCTAAAGGTGAATTACCACAGTACTCAGAATTTTGGAATTAGAATGAAATTATTATTTACAAAGTTGGCTAAATATAAAAGGTAATAAACATATAAAATGCATATATACAAATGCAACTAGACAATGGCCCATCTAATCCCCCTGGACAAAAAGTAGGGCTCCCTATCAGGGTCTGGAAGACAGAGATTAACATTATCTCTGTCCAGAGGAGCAAGACCTGTTCTAATAGATTTCTGTGCTGTGAAATTAAGGTACAAATGAGACCAGATATCACCACAAAACTATTTATTAAGGGATAAAGTTGGACAAAACAAAGGGAGAGAGAGAGGGCAAGTGGGAGAGATGTAGGGAACAATGGAGAAATTAGGAGAGACAAGGAGCAGGGGAGGAAGAAGAGGAGGGATTATATTATCAGATGGAGGTGGGGGGTGAGAGGGAGAGGTGTGGGTGGTACAGGGATATTCTGTAGTGTTCACCAGACATCCTTCTGAAGTTATTCTGGTGGAGCTATTCTGCAGGGTGTTGTTGTTCCTTGAATTCTTCTCCTGGAGTTGTTCTGGTGGAGTCGTTCCTCGAGTTCTCTCTCCCCCCCCCGGCAGGCATTTCTCAGGTCTTTTTTATACAGTTTTTCCAGTCCCAGTCTTATCGATGTCAAGGTGCAGCTCTCCAGGAATTCCTCTTGTGCATTCTCATGCCTCAGCAGGAGTCCAGTGGCAGCACCAGGGAGGGCCTCCACCCTCTCCCTGTGCCACTTACCTGTTCATACCCTGACTACACATAAACCTTTCTTCTTCAGGGTAGCTGATACTGGGCCGTACATATCCTGGACATTCAAGACAGGCAGAAACACAAGAAAATCACAAAAAATCATGGTATTTACATCCCGGAGCATCAACAAAGGTACTGTATCTCTGGTAATTTGTATCTCTTAAGCATTCATCCAGGAACATTGTCTGAGTTTGGGGGAAAGAAACAAGGCAATCCTTATCTTAGTTGATTTAAACAAGGGAGAGATGATAAGACTCTCGCACTCCCCCTGTACAAGCAGAATACTATCTCTTCCCTAATCCAAATCAGTATTTTTAACAGCCTAAACAATTCTTGACACAGAGAAGCAGTCAAGGCCACAGGGACAAACAGAGGAAAGAAACAAGCAAGCAAGGGAGAGAAAGCCAAAAAGACCAAGAACATTCCAGACTTAAGATTATGTATTAAAATAACACACCAATGAAATGAAATAAATATATCTCTTATGTTCTGTTCAGCCCCCTTTTGGGACCAACTTTTGAAATCTCTCTAAAATTTTATTTACAATTTAGGACCCCATTTTAAACTGTAACGTAGGCATAAGGACAAAACAGCCTACAAATATTTCACCAACTGTTTTGACAGAGTTTTCTGAGTGAAATCACTATCATTATGTAACATAAGAAACTGGTGTTTAAAAAAAATATATATATATTTAATTTCCTTTATTTCAGTTGGAAAATTAAAAGGTCCTTACTTTTCTTCTTAGTTTTCTCCTAGCAACTAATGAAACTCAATGAAGCTAACTTTTCAGAAATTCCACTACTGTTGCATAAAAAGAAAAAAAAATTATGTAAAGAATGTAAAATCAATAAAACCGTCTACGGACTTCCAGAGATAAAATATTTAATGTAAGTTCAAACTTTCTTATTTTATTTTAGAATCATAGAATTGCCAGAGCTGGAAGGAATCCCAAGGATTATCTAGCTCCAACCCTCCTGCCATGGGCAGGGACTCCTCACATTAGATCAGACTGCTCAGAGTCTCTCCAGTCTGACTTTAAAAACTACCAGGGATAGGGCTTCTACCACCTCCCTGGGCAACCTGTTCCATTGTCTCACCACACTTAATAGACTTCAGGATGGCACAGTCTTTTAGTAAAGAAAATCAGTGTAGCTGATTTTGTTTAATCACTAAGTTAGTATCATAGCATAAGAGACAGTCAGTTTTAGCTTGTATTTGTGTTTTCAAAGGATCTGTATAACTTAGGAGAGGATAAGTGAATTTGAGTCACTGTTTCACATATATCTAAAGGCCATTCTGCATAGCCATAATAACGAGGCTTAGTTTCACAGGCTCTTTTATGCTAATTAAACCAGAAATTACTCCCCTGTGAAGACCAAAACATTGCTGGAATCAAAGAAATTGATAAAATTTAGCCATAAACTGAATATGTCATGTTTATTGCATCCTGAAATTATATGTTTACCTTACGTGTTCTTCTTGAAGTTAAATATTTAGAGTTCCTTAATTTGGTTAAATGCATTCTTTATTTTATTAAATTTAATCTCTTTTTTAAAGCTAAATTTACAAGGGAAATGCTATTTCAAGTTAAGATTTTTTAAACTTATGGAAGAGTTTTAGTTGTGATTTTAATATTTCAATTGCTGCTTTGTTTTAAGAAATGCATTCATGCTCAATGCCTCACAAGGATTTGTTACAAGTTATATAATGACATTATAGCTTGATTCTGTACCATTTTACCTTCAGGTAAACTGGAACAACTAGCTCAGATTTCATTTTTGCTAGAAAAAAAATTCTCTGCTAGATGGAGCAGATTATTATAAGGTAATTTATATATATAATGGGGAAAAGTTGTTTACCACAAACATGTTTCTTAACACTGTGCTAATTGCCTACAGTGTTTTGAAGATACAAACATAAATATGCCACATGAATTTATGCATGGATTTAATCTAAAAAGTTTTTAGACTTGTCCTAATAACTAGCAATGTATTTTTTCAAGCAAATTGTTATCTGGGAGGAAGTTGCATGTTGGCTTCATAGTTCATATTACCAGTAGTATATTTCTAGCTGCTCTGGTTTTGGCTTTTTGAGTACACACATTAACAGCTGTGGAAACAATCAGGGCATACTTGGCAAAAGCAGAGACCAGATGCCAAACTCTGCAATGCTTTTTCTATCAGCAGTATGCAGGTCTTAGTTGCTAACTCTTTGGTGTCACCTCTGCTGGCTCCTTTTACATTTTCACTACTGGCAGGCAAAAGAGCTGTGTCTGAAAATCTTTTCAGGGTCATGCAGTTGTGGGGCTGCCTTGCTTCCCATGTTCTGTATTTCTCTTTTATGCTAAAATATTATTTTTAAATGCAACAACATTTTAAAAAAAACATAATTAATATTTCCTACAATTTTCATGAGGATATGGGAGAAATTGACTTTGATATCTTTATCAGTAAGTAGATGTTTTCTGTGATTACTGTTATCAGTGTTGGGAAGATTTGATTCCTTTTCAGTGGGCCTCAAAGGTATCACTTGACACCTGGCTTTCTCTGCTGACATGCTTTGAGAATCTGAGGTGTTTTGTTTGGACTGTACTTGGTTGTGATCTGGGATAGCATCAGTGTGTGGGGAAAGAAGATGGATGAGGTAAGAGAATTCTGCTGTGAACTCATTCACTATTGGTTGAAATCACAGCTGTTGCTAAACAGTATGGAGAGCAACTCAGCTCAAATGCCTTTAGTGGCTTGCAAAAGGAATCAGTGAGCAAAAGAAGAAAAGGGGAAGCTGGAGGGAGGATAATATGTTATCTGAGACAAAGAGTACTGGTGAACTTCACAAAGACTGGACTCTAAACAAGGATAATTCTTCCTCATTTATAATCACAATATAAATGGAAATTTAGACATTTATGGCTTCAGTATCTTACTACAAATTACTGATATTTTGTGAGTAATGCTAGGTATTATTTAGATGTTTATAATCCTTATATGGCCTGTGTTTATTTTTATGACTGGAAGTTTCTTCCTGTTCTATAAGTTCTTTTTTTGTTTCTCCCTTGGGTTCAGAGTTCATGGAGTATTACTTTTCTATTTGCATGTTAGCTTTCTGCAATTAATCCATGCTGTTCTGTAGGCTGTTCTGCTCACACCATCAACCATTAGTAACAGTCAGAATTTCACCAAGACTTCAGCCTTCAAAAACTGTCCTATCTATTGCTGACATATATAGAAAATAACATTCCTCTCCTGAGTTAAGGTGGTAGCAGTAGGTTCTGCTTACTGCCAGTAGGCAGGTCCTGTTGAAGCCTGAAAACATCCATTCCTTTCTGTCTTAGTGCAAATTTGAAACAAATTATGAGAAGAGACTGAACACATAATGTGAATGAGATGAGATTATGTGCCAGGCTTTAGTAAGGGCAGTGAAAGAGTTCAGCAGAAAAAAACAAAACATGTAGTGCTGTTTTTGAGGAAGTTGAATATGTAGCAGGAAGATGGGTAGCTGGCAATGCAAAGTCTGCCACTGAAGAGGAGGCTGTGAACTCCTAGCCCTCATTAGTCCTTCACACAGCAGTCAATAACCAGAAGTTGGTGTGATGCTGGTCCATACCTATTAGAAAGACTTATCAGTAGCCAAAAGATTTTGTGTATTTGTTTTGTCCATGTCCATTTTCAGTATTGTAACATTGCTTTTGTTTTTTACTAATAATGTGATTATTTTTTGCAGATAAATTTATTTAGTCAAGTTTATTAAAAAGCAGCACCTCTTAAAATCATAAATGAAAATACTGCTTCTTCACAGTTAACTTTGATGTGTATTAGTATTCTTACAAAGCAACCAGAGTTAACATTGTTCTTTTCAGTAGATATTTGTAGTCATTGCAATGACTGATTATACCTAACATTTTTTCCTATAGCCATACAGTATAATATGAATTTACTTAGGCAGCACAATTTTGTAATGCATTGTTGAAGGTTTTAGACCATTCTGCATATTTTTCCTATAAAGGGAAGGCACATGGTTCTCATATAGTGTTTATGATATGCATCAGCAAGCTACTAAAAAAGCAAAGAAGAGAGATGTTGTACAACTTAATATGTCCATTTGCTATCATTTTAGCAGAATTAAAGTAGGTGTTGATTTACAGTGCATTTAGAGGCAGGTTAGAGCTATTTTTTTTTTCCTATACTGTTCTAATGAATAAAAAGACTAAGTCATCTGAAAGATATAGATTTAACCACAACTGCATGATTACAAAGTAAGCACACAAAATATCACCTTAATATTTTTGGCAGATACAACAAGCCTGACAGACACCTAACAAAGGGAAGAGGTTAGGTAGAGGTTAATAGACTTTAACCCGTGCTTCCATATCCAGGCTCTTATCTTGATTTATGTGGGTCCAGTCCTCCAACTAATTACGACTTACCACAGTGCATCCTGAAACCATGGAATAAATGGAGCCTCTCTACAGAGTAATTTTATGTTGGTCTCCTCAAAGAAAATAACCTTGCAGTCAGAATCTCTCCCCTTAGAATGGGGCACCATCTGAGGATGCTTCCATGGATTGAGTGAATCCTCACCCCGCCTTTGGTGTGTATATATTTTGGGTACACCTAAGGGCAATGTTTCTGATTAATGACTGAATGTATACACATCTTGGTAAATGTATAGCTGGTAGACATCTCAAGACCATTCACTGGTTGCAACTCGTGAAGAGATGTATCCAAATAATTTAGAATAATAGAAACTAATGCGTTCAGCAGCTGTCTTCCACATGTCTTTGCCTTATTCAAGCAAATGCACCTTGATTTTACTCATGCATTTAATATGATGATTTTTTTTTTTTTTTGGGGGGAGGAGGCAGAGGCTGAAAAATTATTTCTTGCTTATCAGCAAAAGAGACATTGTTGATAAGTCATATTTTAACATGTATTTTTGGGAAAAGAAACTATCAGTTACATTTAGGCACGGGGAATGACATTTAGGCATGAGGAATATTCTTGCACATATTAAGACATAGATAGTATCTGCCCTGGAAACTTTACAAGGAAGACAGATGTGGCATATGTAGTTTAGGGGAGAAGGATATGTGCAGTATGTATACATATACTACATACAACGTAGTAACTCAGAGAGCAGAGATTGAAAAGTAAGGAAATTGGAAATGAAAAGGGTGAAATGAAAATAAGACATAGACAACAAGGGAACTGATAGGGTTAAGTAGTCCAAGATTGAGATGCTGCGTGAGCAGTAGAATTTAAAACACAATTGAAGCCAGTTAGCAAAGTGTCTTTCGAAAACATTGTTTTAAAATTAATCAGTAGACATAGTAGTAAATATCATGCTGTATAACTTAGATGAAGGTGCCAATCCTCCCCAACTTGCTCTACAAGATGTAACTTGTGTTGTGGGAACATTTTAAAACAGAGAGAGAAATTTATCCACAAAACACTTGTCAAACTAATACTAGTCCTAATAGTAGTACTGTCTGTTTTGGATGTATATTCTGCTTGTGCATATTGGGAAAATTTCTGTTGTGATGATGTCTGTGTTATGATTTCTGATAAATATATTTTTTAAAGGAAAACTTTAAAAGTAAGGTAAGATTTCATTTTCAGGAAAAATAATAAATTACCAGAAAATAGATAGTTCTTGATTTGACAAACTGTCAGTATGAAATGTCTGTATATATGAAATGAATTAATTACAATTGGCTATACTTCAGTAATGTTTTCTGACAAGGTAATTAGAAGATAATTTAGTAATCACTGAAGAATATTCAGCGATTATAAACTAGTACACAACTATATAATTTATACACCTTGCTTTTATTTCTATGAGCTAAGTAATTGTGTTGGTTTGGCAGTTACCCACCCTCCCCCACACACACTTTGAAATAACCCAGGCTAGACTCAGTCAAATGGAAGTTAATAAGTGAAGCTTTATATTTACAGCTTCGCACAACATACAAGCAGATGTTTACAATATATAACAGATATTTACAGATATATACAGTAAAATGGTAATACAGAACACCACACCCCTCCCAGAGATCAGAATCCCTAAGAGGGGGTTATAACCACCCTACCACCTCCCCCCTCTTCCCAATCTTATCTCACCATCTGTCTTATGCACTAGATAAGCAAAGGTAAATCGTCCAGGGGGATTAGCAACAGGAAAGAAGTTAGTGAAATTATTCAGATCCAGCTAAGAAGGTAGGGACAGAGATGTGGCAGCCACAGTAGCTCAAGCAACTCTGTCTTATCCTTGTTTGGGTTACAACACTTAAACATTTTTTTTTCTTTTTCAATAAACCTATGAGTGAAGCAGCATCATTGATGTTTTCCTTTCTCAGCCTATAGTCTAATTTTTCACTAAAATCCTCCATAGTTCAAACCAGCACAGTAATTAATAATTTCAATGTATAATACTGCTTGTTTTCAAGCTATGTTGCTGAAGACTGTCCTAAGGAGCCCCTGACATCTGAGGCACCAGAGGAAAGCATGACAAAGCAGTCTTCTCCGGTTGTTGAGGACTGGATTAAGGAACAGTTGAGTCATCTGGGCATCCATAAATCCATGGATCCCATGGCATGCACTTGCAGCTGATGAGGGAGCTGGCACAGGTCATTGCCATATCACTCTCTACCATCTTCAGTAATTCATGGCAGAGAGGAGAGATGCCTGGGGACTGGAGAAGGGCAAACATCATTCCAATCTTCAAAAAGGGTAAGAAGGAGGACACAGCTAACTATAGACCAGTCAGCCTCACCGCCATCCTCGGAAAGGTAATGCAGAAATTTATCCTCAGTGTTGTCCTTAAGCATATCAAGGACAGTGGGGTCATTAGCAGCAGTCAACATGGTTTTACCAAGGGAAAGTCATGTTTGACCAACCTGATAGCCCTTTATGAGGACATAACCAGGTGGATTGATGGTGGTAGAGCAGTGGATGTGGTTGATCTTGATTTCAGTAAAGCATTTGACATTGTCTCCCACATCATCCATCTGGCTAAACCGAGGCAATGTGGTCTGGATGATCAGGTAGTGAGGTGGATTGGGAACTGGTTGAAGGAAAGAAGCCAGAGGGTTGTGGTCAATGAGATAGAAGCCTGTAACTAATGGTGTCCCACAGGGGTAAGTACTGGGACCAGTTCTGTTCAATATATTCATCAATGACCTGTATGAGGGCACAGAGTGCACTGTCAGCAAGGTTGCTGATGACACCAAACTGGGTGGAGTGGCTGACACACCAGAAGTCTGTGCTGCTGTTCAGCCAGCCTTGGACAGGCTGGAGGGTTGGGCAGGCAGAGACTTAATGACATTCAACAAAGGCAAGTGTAGAGTCTTGCACATGGGAAAGAACACCCCCAGGTATCTGTATAGGCAAGGGACTGACCTGTTGGAAGGCAGCAAAGGAGAAAAGGATCTTGGGGTCCTAGTGGATGGGAGTTTGACCATGATCCAGCAACATGTTCTGGTGGCCAGGAGGGCAAATACCATTCTGGGATGTATTAGAAGGGGTGTGGCTGGGATGTATTAGAAGGGGTAGTAGGTCAAGAGAGGTTCTCCTGCCCCTCTACTCTGCCCTGATGAGGCCCCATCTGGAGTACTGTGTCCAGTTCTGGGGGCCCCAGTTCAAGAGGTACATGGAACTGTTTGAGAAAGTCCAGCACAGAGTCTCTAAGATGATTAAGGGAATGGAACATCTCTCTTAGAAGGAGAGACTGAGGGAAGTGGGGCTCTTTAGCTTGGAGGAGTCTGAGAGGTGACCTCATCAAAGCTTATAAATATATAAAGTGTGAGTGTCAGGAGGATGGAGCCAGGATCTTCTCAGTGATGTCCAACGACAGGACAAGGGGCAATGAGTGGAAGTTGAGGCATAGGAAGTTTCATCAGGAGGAATTTTTTCACTGTGATGGTGAGAGAACACTGGAACAGGCTGCCCATGGCAGTTATGGAGTCTCCCTCTCTGGAGATATTAAAAATCTGCCTGGATGTGTTCCTATGTGATCTGGTATAGGTGCTCCTGCTCTGTTGGGAGGGTTGGACTAGATGATCTTTTGAGGTCCCTTCCAGACCCTGACATTCTATGATTGTATGATTCTGTGATGATCCTAGGGACCAAGACTATACAAACTATACAACTTTTTTGTCAGTTTTAAACTTGATCAGTGCAAATACTTCCAACTAATGTCTAAAAGTAGATCTATGCAGTAAGCAGCAATGAACTAGTTAGAACTGTACAGATATAAGTAGACAGCAACTGAAACATTTAGGATGGGTTGGTTGATTTCCAACAAAGAGAAAAAAAGCAGCTGTCAAGTAATTTAAAATTCTAATCACAACAGTAGACATGTTACTTTTGGAAACACTTAAAATGTTGGCCAAAATTCTGTCATGTACTTGACGGGGAAAGTAGAAAATTTAGACAATTTCAAATTAATGTCATATAAAAAAAATTCTGTACACAATATTACCTGAGCCATTGGTTTCTGTTATTTTTTAGAGCCTGCAAGTCTACAGGGATTTGGACATGCTCTGTTACCATCATACTCCAAAGACAGGTTAAAGCGGAAAAAGATGTTGAAGTAAATAAATGACTCAATAAAAATTTAACTAGTTTAGAGCACACAAAATCAGACACTGATACAGATACTTACAGAAGTGGAAATTTTTTTAATCTCACATTTTTGAACTACCTGCTGAAGACTTCTAATGCACTGAAAACTTTCAAGTAGGAGTTCGGGCTAAGATTCTTGATGCTAATATGTTCATTCATAGAATGGATTTCTAGAATTAGTGTAATCAGTTAACACAGAAGTGAGGGAAAGTAACGCCAAAAAACAACCAAACCGAACAAACACAACAACAAACAAACAAAACATAAAAGAAACAAAACAGAAACAAACCGTACCAAACTTCTGGGTTGAGATAAAAAGTTGAGATAAAGAGATTTAATGAAAAAAATGAGATAACAA
This sequence comes from Psilopogon haemacephalus, assembly GCA_013396835.1. Classification (NCBI taxonomy): domain Eukaryota; kingdom Metazoa; phylum Chordata; class Aves; order Piciformes; family Megalaimidae; genus Psilopogon; species Psilopogon haemacephalus. Next base: position 21,244 of record VWZI01014935.1, read on the forward strand.
TTACCTTAGCCTACTTGCAGAAAGAACACAGCCAAATGCAGAAATGCAGAAGCCAGCAAACTGACATCCCACTCCTCCGCATCCCACCAGCATATTAGCAGACAAGCACAACCCCCCAGATCCTGAATCTGAATGCAACAACCAGAACGGGTAACCTGTCACATTCCAGTTTGAACTTCAAGCCCTGTGATACTTTGCTCTAGCCAGCACTTTAATTTTGAAGCTGTCACGATGCATCATGGTTTTGAATATCAGCAGCAGAGTCAACTCAACCAACAACTGGTGAGATGTTTTAATTGTGGTTTGATTTTTCCCCTCTTCTTTTTAATGAGGTGTTTAATAGTTTGCAAAACCTTTGAATTATCTGATTTACAGTTTTTAGCACATTGTTTCTATTGCATCTTGAAGTTTCTGACTATAGAGCTTTTTTTTCCTGTGCTATATGAAAGGCAAAGGAGAATATGAGAAATAAGAAGTGAACTGAACTTAAGGCAACAAGTTTGTTGCATAATCCTATGCCGTTTCTCTTTCACAGTGATTCAGAGTATCTGCTATTCGGGCTCTCAAATTTTAACACCCAGAGACCTGGGGGTAGCATTGCTGGAGCTAGTGAGTATGTGTGTTTGCATTCTCTTTTGGAGAAATAATTCAGTTAACAGGAGATTTAAAATGGATCTAAACTACCTTTATCCTTACAAAAAGAATCCCTAGAAAACTGTGGCAGTTTGAATCTTTAACATTTTTAGTAAAAACTAAAATGTAATGTGGTGACGTTTTACACAGTGAAATTTTGGAATGATACAGAAGAACTTCGATGCTGTTTTATTTTTCTGTGCCTTCCAGCTGTGTCCCTGTAGGACTAAGGTGTTTTGCTCTTAGATCAGCAACATTTTTTAGTAGCTCAGAGCTATGGCATCCTTCTCCAGGACATTGAGAGAAGGATTTCCCCCCTCTCCCTCAGTTCTGAGGTCTGGCTCATAAGTCTATTTCTAGCTCCTTCCATAGACCCGTACTCTCTACCTCTGTCACTAAATCATCACACTGCAAGCTTTCTTGGTCCCTTCAGAAGCTTTTCTCAGCCTTGAATGATCAGCTGTCCCCAAATAACGGGAGAAAATCCTTCTTCCCAAAGCTTTCACCTTCTTGCAACAACTTGCCTCCTTGCTTCCAGCCTCTCATTTTCATCTGCCAAACCAAGTAGCGTAGCATGCTGAAAGCAAAGTAAACCAAGGAGTCGCTCTCAGAAACAAAAAGCAAGCAGCCCTCAACCTGAGAAAAGCTGCTTCCTCGTATGTGAAACCATGTAACATTCAGACACTAGCCAGCTCCAAGATAAAAATGTTTTTCTTTAAATATTGAGTTGCAAAATAAGGAAAACAGGGAAGCTTTGAAGTGCTAGAAATCATGAAAATACTGACAAGTGATTGCTATGAGAAATTGCTTTTGTTTTGTGCCTTAATAGCATTTGACTTTCCCCCCCCCCACCACCTTATATCCATATAAATTAGAGTTCTTGACAATTGATTGGTTTAAAATCAGTTGTTCTTCCCTCTCTCAAACTTTATTAAAAATGTCTTGTATTTGCAAAAGAATAGGACACAATCAAGTCATTGGCAAGTCATTGCTGCAAACTATTGCCATCTCAGAAAACAAGCAAACATGCAAACAAAAAAACAACAACAAACCAAACCAAACAAAATAACAGTAAGACTTTGTATCTTGTCTGCAGTTTTGCAGGTTTTTTTGATCATGCAAATAAATTAGAACAGTTCCCTTTTAAAGATACAGGACTCCAGTGTTTTAGGAATTATGAACAGGAACTGGAAATTGGTTGAATCAGATCCTTGCCTGGCAAATTAGTGGCAGCCTAAGCTAGTTTAGAAGTAAGACTAAAATTGTACTACAATGAAATATCTTGTCTGGTGTTTTTTTTGTTGTTTTGTTTGTTTGTTTTAATGCATGTACTAGATATCTCTTGAAGATGACACCAGAAAAAAAGAATGAGACTGGAAATATTTATAAGAGAAATAGCAAATTTGTCTAGGCTCCACTTTCAAAATCAACTTATAAGTAATATTCAAAACAGCTGTATAAATCTTAATGAGAAGAGGGTGGGTTTTTTTTGTTTTTGTTTTTTTTTTTCGTTGCTTTGTTAGTTTGGTTTGGTTTATTTTTTCCTGTCTTGGTGATCATCACTAATTCCCTTCTGTTCTCCTTCCAGTGTCTTTTTACAATTTCCCATTACAGCTAACAATTTGCAGAACAGACTGATGAAAGCAAAGTCCATTTGATTTTGTGAATTACTTAATGTCTCAATTCTGTCTGCTTTACAAGATTATTTAAAAAAATGGTTTGCAACTTCAGAAATGCGAGTAGATCTTGGCAAGTAAACAATTTTGTATTAAAAATTGGAAAAAAAAAAGGAATTTTAAATAGCTATTTAAAAACCATGTTGTAATATGATTTTCTACTGCAATGGTAAAGAATAGACAATGAGCATACAAATACCATGTTATGAACACTTTTTAAATGGTTCTGATCCTGAAAGCTTGGTCTTAAGTGTTTAGTAAAACTGGAGTTAAACAGATGTGAAGGAATTAGGGAAGATGACTACATCTAGATCACAAATATTTCTATGACAAAATATGGACTATATCTTTAGAATTCTTGAAAATTAAAGTTTGCCATATATTAACTCTTACCTGCAACTGTTTAAAATGCCTTAGTTCTTCAAAGGACTTGTATCTTCTTTTTTTAAAATTATTTTTCTTTTTCTTTCTTTTTTTTTTCCTTTTCCATTTGAAGTACACTGTTATTCTGAACATCTCAAAGTACCTTATAAATAATGAATTATGTTTTGAAAAAAATCTGTCTTGTATAGACAGTATTGCAAACAATTTTCCAGAGAGTGAAGTAAAACATAAAGAGAGTGAACACTGTAACTGGTTGTCAAATACACAGAAAAAGGAGGAGGAAAAATTAGCAATAGAAATGTGACCACATAAGAACAGCTAACATCCTTTATTTTCTATCAATCACATTACTAGTATTAACTCCCCCTTTTCCCCCACAAAAACATTAACAAATCCCAATCTGTATTTTGATCAGTAAACTTACCTGGAAAAATAAAGTGATCAAGGGCACAATGTCCACTTGGAGACCAGTGACAAGTGGTGTCCCTTATGGGTCAGTGCTGGGACCAGTGCTGTTTAACATCTTTGTCAGTGATATGGGCAGAGGAATCGAGTGCACTCTCAGCAAGTTTGCAGATGACACCATGCCGTGTGGCACAATCATCTTGCTAGAGGGCAGGGATGCCATCCAGAGGCATGATGGACAGGTGAGCCCAGGCCAACCTAAGGAAATTCAGCAACACAAAGCATAAGATTACACACCTGAGTTGGAGCAATCCCAAGAACAAATACAGGCTGGGTGGTGAATGCCTGGAGAGCAGTCCTGAGGAAAAGCATCTGGGGGTCTGGGTTGATGAAAAGCTCAACATGAACCAACAGTGTGCGTGTGCAGCCCAGACAGCAGCCACGTCCTGGGCTGCATTAAGAGAAGTGTGGCCAGCAGGACAAGGGAGGGGATTCTCCCCCTTTACTCTGCTCTCGTCAGACCCCACCTGGAGTACTGTGTGCAGTTCTGGAGCCCCCAACACAAGAAGGACATGGAAGTGTTAGAGTGAGTCCAGAAGAGGGCCATGAAGATGATCAGAGGGCTGGAGCACCTCTGCTATAAGGACAGGTTATGAGAGTTGGGGCTTTTCAGCCTGAAGAGAAGGCTTCAAGGAGACCTTATAGTAGCCTTCCAATATCTAAGAGGGGCCTGCAGGAAGGCTGGGGAGGGACTATTCACAAGGTCTTGTTATGACAGGATGAAAGGTAATGGGTTTAAACTAGCAGAGGGGAGATTTAAAGTGGACATTAGGAGGAAGTTGTTTACAGTGAGTGTGGTGAGACACTGGAATGGGTTTCCCAGAGAAGTTGTGGGTACTCCCTCCCTGAAGGTGTGGTATGCCAGGTTGGATGAGGTCTTGGGCAACCTGTTCTAGTGGGAGGTGTCCCTGCCTATGGTGGAGGGTTGGAACTAGATGATCTTTGAGGTCACTTCCAAACTAAACCATTCTCTGATTCTCTGATTCTAATAATTGAACATTAATTTAAATTTTGAAATGCTATCTTTTCCAGCCATGTTCATGTTACTTATTTTGAGGTAAAACTTCAATGTCAGTGGGTTGATCAGTGTGCATCAGAGATATGTTTGAGAGCAAGCAAATATATTCTTTATTAATTTTATGTTTCTCAACTTACTTTTGTGAAGACACAGCTGAAATTGCAGCATATGGTCGGAGTGCAAGCAGTTGATCTGATTGTTTTTGGAAGAAATAAAAGTCAGAACTTTTGTTTCAAGTACTTTATGGAATGGAAGATAATTTGTGTTTGCATGTTATAGTTTTAAAATAACTTCATTTATGTCCAGTTAATTTTAATAATGTGGAGCATCACTGACTGCTTGTAATTATGACAATATTTTAAATGCTTATAGATCTGTGATTTTATTAAGCAGATGATAATTATTAATAGATTATGACAAATTATATTGTATTTCTGAAGTAAATAGAATTTCTTACTGAGATTTTTGCATTTATTTTGCATCAAGTCTTATCTGAAACAGTTGGATTTTTTTTCACTGACCTTATAGCAAGCGTCCATGAAAAAAACCTGTTATCAAACTAGTAGGATGAACTCTGCTAGAAAGTAAAGGTTCTGATAATTCAGGCACATCTTTCTTAGTAAATAGCACCCCAAAGGAAATGGCCCTCAGAGACAAGGGAGTGGAATGGAGCTGGAAGATCTTTAAGGATGCTTTCTAAAGAATACAAGAGATCTCAATCCTCACATGTAAGAAATTGGTCAAGGAAGGCAAGAGACCATCATGGCTGGTGCTGGTTAAACTAAAGGCCAAGTTGAGACTACACAGGAAATGGAAGAAGGGACAGGCATCCTGGGAAGAGTATAGGGATGTTTCCCAGTTGCCTAAGGATGAGGTCAGGAAAGCCAAGGCAGATCTGGAACTGAATTTGGAAAGGGATATACAGAAAAATAAGAAAGGCTTCTATACCAGAAAAGTTAAAGAAAGCTTACCCCACTGATGAGCAACAGTGAGGAACTAGTAACAACAGATGAGGAGAAGACTGAGATTCACAGCAACATTTTTGCTTCAGTCTTCACTGGCAGCCCCTGGCTTTCATGTTCATGGTTCACAAGATGGAGACCAGTGAAACAGTCCATCCCACTGTAAATGAAGACAAGGTGTATTATCATCTGAGGAACCTGAAGATATACAAGTCTATGGGACCTGATTAAATGCATTCCTGAGACCTGAGGGAATTAGCTGATGTAGTTGTGAAGCCTCTCTCTGTGATACTTGGGAAGTCCTGGAAGTCAGATGAAGTCCCAGAGGACTGAAAGAAAGGAAACATAACACCTATTTTTTAAGAAGGGTAGAAAGTAGGACCCTGGGAACTACTGACCTGTCAGCCTCACCTCTGTGCCTGGGAAGATCATGGAACAGATCCTCCTAGATGCCATGGTAAGTCACATGGAGGGCAGGGAGGTGATTCAAGACAATAAGCATGGCTTTACTAGTGGCATATCCTGCCTGAACAAACTAGTGGCTTTCTATGAACAAGTGATTATGTCAGTGTGTAAAGGATGACCTCTGATCATCTTTGTGGCCCTCTTCTGGACTCACTCTAACACTTCCATGTCCTTCTTGTGTTGGGGGCTCCAGAACTGCACACAGTACTCCAGGTGGGGTCTGATGAGAGCAGAGTAAAGGGGGAGAATCATCTCCCTTGTCCTGCTGGCCACACTTCTCTTAATGCAGCCCAGGACGTGGCTGCTGTCTGGGCTGCTCATGCACACTGTTGGCTCATGTTGAGCTTTTTATCAACCCAGACCCCCAGGTCCTTTTCCTCAGGACTGCTCTCAGCCCTGTGTGATCTTATGCTTGGTGCTATTGAATTTCCTTAGGTTGGCCTGGGCCCGCCTCTCCAGCCAGTCCAGGTCCCTCTGGATGGCATCTCTGCCATCCAGCAAGTTGACTGTGCCACATGGCTTGGTGTCATCTGCAATCTGCCCATGTCACTGACAAAGATGTTAAACATCACTGGTCCCAGAACTGAACCCTGAGGGACATCACTTGTCACTGGTCTCCAGGTGGATATTGTGCCATTGATCACCACTCTCTGTGTGCGGTCATCCAGCCAATTCCTTATCCAGTGAGTGGTCCACCCATCAAGTCTGTGTTTTTCCAGTTTGGTGACTCAAGGTGAGGTTTGACAGATCTCTGGGCAGCCTGATCTGCAGAGGGAATTGGACTAAATGACCTTTGAAGTTCAGTGCTTCTAATGTAAAAGAGGGAAGAATATAACATTTATCTTCACTGTTGGCATGATTTAATCTCAGACAGCAACTAAGCACCACACAGCCACTCTCTCACTCCTTCCCCATGTCCTGGCAGGATAAGGAGAATTTAAAAAAAAACAGTTGAAAAAACCCTTCTGGTTGAGAAAGAACAGTTTAATAACTGATACAGAAATAATAATAAGAGGGAAAAAGAAAAGGAAAATGATAAAATGAGGCAGAAATAAAACTCAAGAGAGACAAGTGATGCGCAATGCAACTGCTTGCCACCTGCTGACTGATATCCAGCCAGTCCCTGAGAAGCAGTTGGCCTTGGCCTATCTAGCAGCTTCCTCTAGATACCCCTTTGGCTAGTTCAAGTTCTATCTATGCTTCCTCCCAGCTTCTTGTCATTGTCAAAACACAGGAAAATTAAAAATCCTTAACCCAGGATAAGCACTACTTAGCAACAACTAAAATACGAGTGTGCTATCTACATTATTCTTACACTAAATCCAAAACATGGCATTGTACTAGCTAGTAGGAAGAAAACTAGCTTCATCTCAGCTGAAAAGAGAACAATTGTACTACATGGCTCCTGGTCAAAGGGCTAAGGTTTGAATCTAGATGGATACACTAGTCCACTCTATGGATTACCTAACATTCAGTGTTTCTAAGCCCTGCGTTTGTTCCTTTGCATATATGCTTAATAAAATATGATTTGCTGTACTGTGTCCCTCTTGGAATTAAACTTTGTATTTGGCAATTTAGACACTATGCAAAGAGGTAAATTCTCAGAGTGCTCAGCTAGAAGTGAGTTGTATGTATCTTTTCCAGCAGGAGTAAAGAAATTCATTCCCATATCTTATTGTGTAATTTTTATGAAAGACAAATAAGTAAATAAAACAATCCCCTGTAACTGTAGAAGGATCTGCAGGATCTAATTCACCACAGTGAACCATTGAGTGTAAAAATTACAGGCCTTGGCCCCAAGAAATTTTTTTATGTTCCAGGATTTATTTTTTTTATGTGTATGTTTTTGCAAGCATGTTCTTAATCATGATACATAAGCCATGGAGAAATTAAGTTTATTAATATTACATCAAAAACAAACAAACAAAACCCCAAAACCCAAACCCAAACAAAAATAAAACCCAAAACAAACCAACCAACCAACCAAGCACAAAAAAAAAAAATCTTTAGAACTGTGCTATTCTGTTTTCATGCTGAGTATGTAAATGCCATTAAAAGCTACTATCCGGAAATATAAAATTTGGCCTGTTTCTAATAGAAAGTTCTTCGTCTTCCTTTTCTATCCTGACAGGTCAAAAGATATCAGTTACAGACTTCTCACAGGTGCTGGATTGCATATTGCCATTTCTGGGCTTCACGCCAGTGTAAATTTCAAGGAGGAGGGAAATGTGAATGGTTTTCAGGCAGCATGGATGTTATGGTTCTTCTTTTGTTTGTTCTCTAATTTTGCCAGTTCTTGGCTTTTTGAGTGACTCATATGCCTGTTATTGGTAAAGGAAATTCTGGAAGATACAAAGCGAAGCAGAAAAGAGTATGTAGTAATATTCAGTTTATTCCTTGATAGTGATTTATAAATCATTGATACCAGAAACACATAATTTGTTAATCCATACCTGTATGAACTGATTAAAAAAAAAAACAAAACTGAATTGTCAAAACATTCATAAACATCTTTTGACTTCAATTATCAGTTTAATCTTCCTTACAAAAGCTGTAGGAAACAAGAATTGGTTGTTATGCTCTGTTCATGACATAGTTCCTTATCAACACCTTTGTATTGTTTGTCTAAGATACATTTCTGCTATGATTTTGGTAGGTATTACAACATGATTTTTTTTTTCTCATATATGTAATACAGGTGCCAAATACATAATAGGTTGCACAACTGCAGGGAAGAGTGGTGTGGGGATCCTTCTTTGCAGCTGCTTTAAATGTGAGTTATTCTGATTTCACACATTCGTGGAAGGAAACTAGTAGCTCTTTTTTTGTACTGAGACCAGTGTCTCCGATTTTGGACTGTGCATGTCCTAGGCTGTTCATATACAACTGTCTCACCTTCTCTTCCAAATCCTTTGCAAAATGGAAGTAATTCATGTTGAAGTAGTACAAGGGCAGAAAGACAATACTCCTAAAGCCTTTAATGTTTTTAAAAAATATATTCCTTAAAGCCTACAGTTGTCTTTGTGTTTTCTCCTTGTATTTCTATTATTCAGCCATGTACCCTGAATTCAGCTCACTTAAAATTTTTATTGCAGTTCATATTTAACTTGATGTTCATGTCACCAAACTACTAAGGGCTACCTCTCTGATTCCCCTGTGAGCTCAAAATTTAGTCAAGCCTTTGATGTAGTATATTCTGGTTACATTAGAGAATTCCACTTCCTCCCTTAGGGTCATCCAAACGAAAAATTCAGCTAGTGAAGAAGATGAGCAGCATTCCACTTGCATTTCTAACTTAGATTTCCAAGAATACCCTAAGGTTTTACCTACTCCTTAATGTACTGGCTTCTGCTTTTAGAATATTTTATTTTACAGACTGGGCTAAGATTTCGTGCTGCTTCAAGAACAGTTGAAACACTTATCCTAGTTTTCCAGCTGAGATACCTGCTGGTGCAGGGGAGACCCTTGAGTGACATGAAAACCAATGAAGCTTTTCACAGCTTATTTAGGACAGGTGAAAAAGTGCATGTCAGGAGCACCATATCTTGCTGGTGGTGCCTAATTGGCATGCTTGCACTGAGACTGAAGTATGTCAGCTACACAGGATTGGTGAGTGGCTAAAAGTTCACTGTAGCTTTATTTTTCCTTCTTAGCCTCCTGATATTACATGTTCACTCCTGAACTCCACNGACCTGTTTAAGGTTTTAACATCCTAGAACCCTAAGCCATAATTTCTCTTGATCTCGTTGGTAGCTAGAGCCTGTAGAGAGCTTTCCCTGGTTATAGATCAGAACTTACTGCCTGGGAAAGAACACTTCTCAAACAGTATGATCAATGCTTAATTTGTCTCTTAATCATCTCAAAGCCTTAGAGCAGAAATTAGACAGAAGTAATGAGACAGAAATAGTATGATTTATGTGTAACTTAGAGTTTATATAATAAAACATTTTATTTATGTGTGTGTGTTTGCACATACATACACATTTGTGCACATGAGTATGTCAGTATTTCTGTCTCCTCATGCAAAAAAACCTACCAGCTTGGGCTCACAAATTCATTGAGCCATTATCCTCCATTTTAATAGGAGAACCTGATGATCCATTGCACCTTTGATCACAGGTGTGTTGTCTCTGTAACACTGGCTAGGGTTAGACAAGTAGAAAGGTGTGCTGCCCACACCCAATTTCTGTGCGTATTGAAGGGCTAGTAAGGTATTCTCACCTCACAGCTGTTATAATTTACCACAGTATTCCTTGTTGTGAAGAGTGCATTATGTTACTATTCACATATCTTTTGTCTGGGATAGCAATCTCTCAGAGATTGGCCATTCCATGCTGAGTCGTTCTTTACCTTATATAATAAACTACATGTTGCTGAGGGTTTTTTGTTTTGGTTTGGTTTTCTTTACCTTTTTTTAACCAATACAATTTTCTTGAGAGAATGCCTAATCTAGAGTCTCCAGTAACAACTGCTTATCAAGTGCAAGCCCCCTAGCTCTGTGAAGTTTTTTTTTTTTTTTTTTTTTTGGCTGAATTGGTTTCAAGGCCTTTTAAAGTGTTTCCTATTAAAAACTGGGAGAGGGTTGGTTCTTTTCATTTTGTATTGTTTTGCTTTGTTTCATTTTGTTTTCCTTTGCTTTTTTTTTTTTTTTTAAATTTTTTTAAATTCAGGTGTTAATACCAGGTGACAGATGAACCAGCTTTGGTGATAGATTTTTGATCCCGTGTCAAACTCTATGGGAGTTAGTGGGAAACTGGTGTTTAAATGACATTACATGATAAGTATCTAAAGGAAATATTTTACAGTTTATAAAATTTGAGATTAACCTGTTCGTTGTTGAGATCTACAAGGGTAGGTTTCAGTTTTATTAGCTATTTTTGAGACTTGAGTGAATTTATTTTGCAGATTTCATTGAAAATGTCTCATGCATGAACACATGTCTAATAAAGATTGTGAAATGATGTTGAATTAATCTGTGTAAAAAGAGGTAAAAACATACTGTGAAGTTTTCAGACTTGGCCCAGGTACAGTAGAAATATTTCCATTTAGCATCCAGCTGCTTAAAGGGATTATTTAACTCAGATTCAGCAGTACTGAAATCTCTCATCATAATTCATTACATAATAGGATTACCTTAAAAACGAGCTAGATGGCACAGTTGGTCAGTACAGTTGGATATATTTTGGAAGTCATGGCTTAAATCTGACCCTGGGATATGAATGTATCATGTTTGCTGTCTAAATATAAGTCCAAGTAGATGTTTGTTTATATTCCATACAATCTGGCATTATTTTACGCAGCTGGCATCCTGTTCAGTAAAGACCCAAGCAGTTTTGGACAGAGGAACTCTGGCACAGCTGTTTAGAGAACCTGATTTTGCACATTTGAACTGTTCTTGGCTTTAGCCAATAGCTAAATTTATCAAATTCATGCAATAAATTAGTAGAAAACAAGAACAGTAACATTGAAACTCATCTGAGCTACTGTGTCTAGTTGTTATTCCTAAGTATAATTTGGATAGAAAAAATGGCTTAAATAATACCTAGTAATAAATACTTTTAAATAATAATAGTATTGCAATATTCGTGTAGCTTATTTATCTGTCTGAGACTATGAAAGAATGAAGTTTCAATAACAGGAATCAGTTCTGAGTTTTTAGGACATAATTTGTAATTGCAGTAATCAGTTGCAAAACTCTACGTAGTTGTGTGCTAGATATAGTCTTAATTACATTTTGCATACTCTTATTTACTTAATTTAGTAGCTATTTCTAAATTACAGATTACATCAAGTTGGAAGGGATCCTGAAAGGGCTACTTGTCCAACCTCTCTTCAGTGAGCAGTGACACTTCCAACTAAATCAGGCTGTCCAGAGCCACATCAATTCTGACCTTAAGTTATGTATGTATTAAAATAAGTTACAGGATCTAGAATACAGTAATAAAATATAATAAATAATATAAGTAAATAAAATAGTTCTAAGAAACTAACTTTTTTTTTCTTCAGCTCTTCAGGACACATTCTAAAGAAAAAAACAGAAGAAAGCAGAAGTGTGATGCCATGTTCTTAGCTTTTTAGCTACTGAGATACTTTTAGATCTTCATATCCTGTAGCACACACCAGTGATGTCATCACGCTGCAGTGCAGAAACAAGAGACCTCAGCATTCCAGTTTGAATCACATAATGCCATGGCTCTCTTGTCACACTCTGTGACTCTGAGGGCTGTGTCAGGAGGCTGTAGCAAGGTGAGAATCAGTCTGTTCTCCCAAGGAACAAGTGATAGGACCTGAGGAAACAGCCTCAAGTTGGAACTGAAGAACAATTTCTTCCACAAAAGGGTTGACAATCCCCGGACTAGGAGTCCTTATCCCTGGAGGAATTGAAAAGCTCTGTAGATGTGATGAGGGACATGGCTTAGTGGTGACCTAGCAGTGCTGGGTTAATGGTTCAACTTGCTAATCTTAAAGGTCTTTTCCAACCAGGCTGATTCTATCATTCTAACATCAACATTTTATTTGTTTTTTCCTGCTGAAACATAAAATATTTTCATTCTTTCCTGTTTTCATTCAAAATAAAACTTCTTCATGGGAACAAAATTCATACAATGAAATTTCAATGCTTTATTCTCACACTTTGATGTATCTTTTATAGGCTGATGTGGGAACACTGTTTTTAGCAAATGTAGATTTAATGTCAAACTGACTAAATTTTTTTTTCCTCTGTGCTATATGACTTCAGATTTCTTAGCCTGTATTTCAAAAGCAAAGTTGACATTACCATTTCCTATAAGAAGAAATACTAGTTGTATATCCCTTCCAAAAGCAAAGCCAGTCGAAACAAAGCAAACTCATGCTACAGAAAAAAAAAATCAAATTCATAATAGTTTAGGAAATAAATTTTTAGAACAGCTTACCTTGTAACACATCAGATCTGTCTTCACTTTGCAAATTATAAAAAAAAAGGGTAAGGTAAATGGAAGAAAGTACTAAAATGTGTTTAAGGAAAGATTGGATGTGGAACTTAAGTGGCATAATCTAGTAAATGTGTTGGTGCTACATCATAGGCTGGACTCTATGATCTCAGAGGTCTATTTCAGCCTCACTAATTCTGGCTGATTCTGTGAAAATAATGTATCTGGTTTCTGAGTATCTCAATGCAAGACCCAGAAACTTAGAGCCTCTCTTAGCATGGAATAATAAATATTTATTGTGCTAGAGGAACACAAGCAAACTGTTACATTATAGTAAAATTGTTTTTCCAGGAGCATGAGAAGCAGTCCTCCTTATTCTCAATTCGTAATACAGAACTCTTCTTTGGCCTGGCAGGCCTTCAACCCAGCTCAGACTTTGAAAAGGACTACTCATTTTTTCCGTAATCTAGGAAAAGAACCATGAACCCTGTCTATATTTCCCAGAAAACTAGGAAGAAAAGCACACATGTTCTTTTGGTTTGTTTGAAGTTCTTTCTAATGTCTAGTTGAGGATGTTTGCTTTTTATCTACTGATGTTTGTAGTTCCTCTTCTGAAATCTTGATGTATTTGTGAAGGTATGTTGGTAAATCACATGTATACTGTGAAGAAGTCACTAATTCATAGATATGTAAATATGAAGTTCTTTAAACATTTCTACCATGGCCATTTTTCTATAATATTTATATAAGCACAGACAGGACGTCTGCATTTTTTGTAAAGTTTTCTGACTAGGGTTATGTGGCCTGTAATATGAGGGTAAGATGATAGAGCCTTCTATTAAATAAAAATTAAAAATTTTAAATCCATTATTGAAATATATTGTGAATAATGATGACTATGCCACACATATATATTGGAAAAATCTAAGGTTACTGCATCAAAAAAACCCACTTAAAATGTAAGTAATAAGCAATAGACTATCATTAACTTTCACATATTCCACAACTTTAGATACCATTAAATAGAAAAATCAGTGCATTGCACAAATCAAATAGTATCAGATAGGAAAGATGAGGCTGAGTTTCTGTTGTTAAAGAAGCCTCAGCTATTGATATTTCAAACTGCTTTAAGTATAAAATTTGAGCTATGTCTGACAGGTCTTCTGGTAGTTTATCAAAACGCAAGTGAAAAAAAACAAACCCCAAACTGTAAGTGTTTGTATGTGTATTTTATATATATATATATATATATATATATATATACATATATACTGTTTAGGAAGGACAAAACACAAGTAATTTGAGATTTGTCAGCATTAANACTTGAATAGAATAAGTCATGTTCTTGCATTCAGGTTTTAGAACTAGACTAAACATAGGATTTAAGGAAAAAGTGTTTTACCTACTAATGCCGCCCTCCTTACAACCTTGTGAGAGAGAAACAGTAGATTAATGGGACATTTACTATTACAGCCACAAAAGAGTGCAGTTTGCAAACTCTTTCTGTAAAACTCAATTTCTGTTACCAGCTGAAGATTGAGTGGCTATCAGAAGATACAATATTATTTGAAAATACACTTAAACCTAGATGCACAAAATACAAATTTAAACAGAACATTTTCCTGAAATGATGTAAATAAAAGATATGATAATCATAGAAAGGAGAGCAGAAAAACATGTCTGGGCAAGCCAGTACATGTGTAAGCCTATTTTGACCCATCAGGCCCACCACAACAGAACCCCAAGCAATAATACAGGCTTGGGTCAGTGTGGCTGGAGAGCTCCCTGGCAGAAAGGAATCTTGGGGTTGTAACAGACAGGCAGCTGAATATGAGCCTGTAGTGTGTCTGGGCAACCAAGAAGGTTAATGGCATCCTGACTTGGATTAATAATACTGTGGCCAGCAGGAGTAGGGAGGTGGTTGTCCCCTTGTACTGGGCTTTGTTGAGGCCACACGTGGAGTATTTTGTTCAGTTTTGAGGAACACAAATGTGGAGGTGCTGGAGGGGGTCCAGAGGAGGGTAACAAAGTTGGTGAAGGGCCTGGAGAATAAATGTTATGAGGAGTAACTGAGGGAGCTGGGGCTGTTTAGTCTGAGTAAGAGGAGGTTGAGGAGGGACCTCATTGCTGTCTACAACTACTTGAAGGGACACTGTGGAGAGGCTGGTTCTGGGCTCTTCTCACAAACAGATGGAGACAGAACAAGGGGGAATGTCCTCAAGCTGAGACTGGGTACTTTTATACAGGACATTAGGAAAAAGTTTTTTGTGGGGAGAGTGGTCAGGCACTGGAATGAGCTGCCCAGGGAAGTGGTTTAGTCACTGACCCTGGATGTATTTAAGGGTCATTTGGATGTGGTGCTGAGGGATATGGTTTAGGGTGAATCTTGTAGAGCAGGGTTATAAGTTAGACTTGGTGGTCCTGAGGGCATTTTCCAACCTGGATGTTTTTGTGATTCTGTGATTCTATTCTTAGCCAAACAGAGGCTGCAAACATGCACCTGTATTGTTTTCTGTTAACATGATTTCTATATTCAGTACAGACATGCTTGTTTCTGATTTCATTTTTTACTGACTCTTTGAGAGGCTCAAGGAGAGGTGGTTAAAAAGTCTTTATCTTTACAGAACTTCATGGATGTAAGTTCCTGGTCCAAAGGATGCTCCTGGCTGTTTTTGAATTGAAAACATAAAAGAAAAAAATCTTTAAAGTGGACATCTTGGAAAATGTTACATATACGGTACAAACCTTCAAATTATAAAGGTCCTATTGATGTTCTAAATTTAAATTAATAGAAATCTCAAAATACGAAATGGGTTGCAAAACAACTTATCTGTTACTTTAGATTGTACCACAAAGCAGTGAAGCATTACCATATTTTGTATTCTGTTTTTCTTACCTCAGTATCTCATATTACAGGCAATGCCACAGCTTTTGGAAGCCACAAAAATCCTTTCGTGTTCTGTAGTATAGAAATTCTCCCACAATATCTGGAAAAGTGCAAAAAAAGTGATTTTCAAAACTTCCTGCATTTAATTTTAGATGAAAACTACAGAAACAAACCAAACCAAACCAAAACCAAAACCAACCAGCCAACCATCACAACAACAACAAACTAGAAAAATAAAAAGGAAAAAGTAACTTCTTCCTCCTTTTGTATTACTGTATTAAAACCTATGAACATCTGGGCTTTGAATTACAGCAGCTATATTTTAAAATGTGGCTAGCTTTGACGTTTTTGTCTATTGTGTTGCAAATATTTGTGTTTCATGTGTATCAGTGCAGCACCTATCACTATATATGCAGCACAGAAAGGAAAAGTGTCCTATATGTTAGGAAGTCAGAAGATTTAGCAAGCTTTGATAAGATTGGATTTGTTGTTTGTTGTTTGATCATTTTGATTTGTTTTGTTAGTTAGTTTGTTTCTTTTATTTGTTTGTTCCTGGTTTTTGGTTTTGTTTGAAATAATGCAAGGTCCATCCATGGGTAAGGTTATCACTATTGACTCTATAGATTCATGACATGTAGGCAAGGTCAAATAACAGCGATTACAAACAGTTCACATAGCAGGCAGCTTACAGTAACAGCAGTCATGAAGATTTAAGAAAATGTAGTCCTTAATAATTGCAAATGTATATTTACCCATACTGAATTTTAAAACCTTGTAATTTTTTTCCCAGAACAACCCACAAATATTAACTGATCAATGTCTTACACAGAAAATTACTCTTTTGGGATCATGAGAAAATAAGGATACAGTCTTCATCAGAGCCTGTGTGCCTGTGAGTCCTCTTCATGTGGCAGAGAGCATGTGCTGCATTAGAAAATGCTAATAGACAGACTATGACATTCCCCCCATCCCATTAAGCCTGAAGGGGTGTCAAAATTTGCCATCTGGCTCTCCATGTGCACCACTTTTGTCAATTTCACTCTTTCCTTCAGTTTTTCTTCCTCCTTGATATTTTTTTTTCTTGATTTGTTGCTACCACCACAAGTCCTTTCATCCTTCTTCCCTTTGGAACAGAAATCTTCATTTCAGTGAGAGATGCTTTCCTCCCTTCTGCTTCTGCCTACCCACAGATGCTAATAACAGCTCCTTTTTAGGCTGATGACTAGTCTCTATAGCAATCAAGCATCAGAAGCACTCAGTGCTAAAAAATAAGCAGATCTTGGTAGCAGCCTTCAATTTTTTTTTCTCTTCTCTTTCTTTGCAGCAGTTACCACCTGCCTTCACCTCTGCAGAAGTCTGTAAACGTGCTGATACTCCTCTGACAGAATGGATTGGGTAAAGGGAAACAGCACTGTGTGGATTAGTTTCCTAAAGTACTAAACCAAATTAAATTTAGTTGATTTTACCTCCTTTTATGAAACTAACAAAGCATCTGAAATATAGATAAATATTCTGTTGCTAAATATTCAGTATAGCTAAAATGTCTGATGAAAGTGATATACAAACAAAGATTGACTGCTCTTATGTTAAACACAAAATACTGGAATAAGGCATAAAATGCTATCCTGTGTATTTTGGGTGAAAATGCAATAAAGATTCAAATTCATAAGGGAACACACTGTCAGACTGAGTGAAGATGAAAATATTTAATTTTCTATGCATGAATGTCTATGTAATATCATAAAGAAAAGGTGAATAAGTAGAGTTTGTTTTTTATTGCAAAGGCAAGATTTGGATACTGTATGCTGTGAAGGAAAATCAAATAAGATGTTCTGTCAGGAAGATAAAAAATAAATATCATTTGTTCTCTAGGCTGATTCTAAGCTATCAAAAATATATCCAGTCTAACATAGATGGCATTTAGTTATGGCACAGATGAATATTTACTAATATCCTACAGAGACCGAAAGAAGTGCTTTTGTTTTAATAGGTACTTGAAGACATGATATTCAAAATGTTTCCTTTGTTTGCCATCAAAAAGTATTATCATTTTTTTTCACAATAGCATGCAAACAAAGCCATCAGGGGATGTACAGTACTGACAGGCTTTGAGATAGAAGATTAGTTTTGAAGGAACAAAACTTCAAGCAATTTGCTAACTGTTCCAATCAAATGTAGGACAGATGTTTAGTAAAGAGTGCAATACATAACATAATAAGTTGCTTTAAAGGGAGCAAAACCTATTTTGGTGCAATTGACAGTGCTAACAAGCAATGTATAAACTAAATCCCAAAGCTGTTTTTCAAGACAAAACCAAGTGTGCTTTAGACTTGGTAATGAATGGACAGTGTTGATGAAGCAGATGACTTAAAAGGCAGCACCAAGTCTGCATTTTTATAAGCAAGAAAGAGTGCAGCTTTGACTGTTCCTTTACTGTGTCTTTATCAGACATGTCAAGGGGTACCAGAATAGGAGATATTATCCTTTACAAATTGGTACTCATTATACTGGTGTGAGCCATATGTGGGAACATAGGGGGAACTGTGTATAAAGGTACTAGAATCATTTATTCCTATTTTTAAAAAATAATAGCTTTATCCATATAAAGGTGATTCTGCATGTTTCTACACTGAAAGTCTTCTGCTGTGCAGAAGCTCATATTCTATGCAATGCTTTTGAGGTACAACACAGATATGGAGTGAAGTAGACCTCCATCATACTCCTAGGTATGAGAGATTAACAAACAATTCAGGTTAAGCATTGTTGAACCTAGTTGAAGTGAAGTAACTTTCCAGCACAAATAAGACCTCACAGTACTCTTCACTGTGCAGCTGATAGCACAGTGATATCTCCCCTCTAACTACCTTATCTCACTGCATGCTCTGAGCACTTACTCTGGATCAGCAAAGAGACTCAACACATGATAAACAATCTGTAGTCTTCAGCTGTCCGTACTCTTCAGTTTAAAAGCATGTGGTTGTAGTCTTTGGTGAAGAAAGGCTTATATAATGCAACAGAGACCAGTAAGAGAAACTACTTGGCATTGCAAAGAAATGTTGAAGCGTAGTGTTATATAAGCAATATTAAAAGCAACATTGACACAGCAATAGAAAAAAGGATTATTGAAAAATGCCAGCAGGGCATGAATAGGAGGGAATATGCCATAGGGATGAAAAAAAACTTGTTTCTTTATGTCAGACAAATTGTTCACCAGAATCTCAGTGTTCATTTAATGGGAATGTTCCTTCCTGGTTGATAAGAGTGCAAAGACTATCTTGAAAGCGTGAAATGGATGGTGAGTGATGCATTTTGTTAGGCTTCAGCAGTAAAGCCTGAAACCCACAACCTTTGTGTATTTTAATAACCCATTCATTTCCATGCTACATTCATCTAGCTACCCAATGATGACAGCTAAAAACTCACATCACTGCTTCTAACTCAGCAACAGCTAGAAGCTAAAGGATGGCTGATTACAATACAAAAGCAGTGTATCTATAGAGAGCAGCTTTGTTGTCACACAAAAGATGATAGAAGATTTTGCAATTAGAAAAGAAAGGGCACTGATTTTCAACTCTATTTAGGTAGAAACAAGGCCCAAGTATGAAGCTTGTCATTCTTTTCCAGTAAACCCATGCCAGAACATACCAATGGTAGTGTATTTAACACACATATATATAAGCCCTACTGATTAGAACTGCATCTTGACATTCAAAGTCAGCAGAGCTGTAAGAGCACCTTTAGTACCTTTTCATTGTGTGCCTCATGACTAATATTCAGTAATGTTTCTTACCAAAATTTCTTCCCTTTTCTCACCCTTTACCAATTCCTGCTTTTTAGAAGCTATTAGAGAATATATCTGGTTGGAAGAGACCTGAAAGGTCGGTCATCCAGTCCAATCTTTGACCCAGTACTGAAGGCTCAAAAATAACCATGTCCCTAAGCACCAGGTCCATATGGCACTCGAAATCCTACAGGTAAGGTGAATACATCACTGTACTGGGCAGACCATTCCAATGTTTGGTAACTCCTACAGTGAAGGAATATTTCCTAATATCTAGCCTAAACCTGCCCTGGGACAGCTTGTAACCATTTCCTCTAGTCCAGTTGCAGTGGCTTGCCCCCAGGGAGAACAGGCTGGCCCTCTCCTTGCATCAACCTCCCTTCAGGTAGTTGTAGAGAGCGATGAGATCTCCCCTCAGCCTCCTTTTCTCCAAACTGAACTACCTCTGGTCCCTCAGATGCTCCTCATAAGTCATGTGCTCCAGGTCATTCATGAGCCTTGTTGCCCTCCCTGGACATGGCTCCAGCATCACAATATCCTTCCTATAGTAAAAGGCCCAGAACTGGACACAATGCTCACCAGTGCTGGGAACATGAGAATTATCATTTCCCTGTTCCTGCTGGCCTCAGTGTGTCTGATATAAGCCAGGATGCCATTGGCTTTCTTGGCCACCTGGGTACACTGTTGACTTGTGTTCAGTTGACTACCAGCCAATGCTGTCACAGGATAGCACTAATTAAATGCAGTGTCCCGTGGGACGAGGGGGTCCTAGTGCCCTCTCGCCGGTTCTTTCAGGTTACGGTCGGCAGAAATAGACGAACGCGCTGCTCAAACGTCAGGTGCAACAATTTAACCGTTAGAACTTGGGAAAACAGAGAAGTTACATGCAAAATAGCTCCCGACGCGCCTACGAAATGCCCGCGAGGCACGAGGCGGGGGGGTAAAACACGCTCCTTCCCGAACTTGGAGGGGAGGGGGAAGAAGGAAAACCGACTTAGCCAAAATTAGAGAAAAGGGAAAAGAATAATAGAGGGATACAGAGAGAGAGAGAGAGATTAGCTCTGCTACTTCTCTGGAGGGTTGCTATGC
>VWZI01014936.1:0-13833 GCA_013396835.1 Psilopogon haemacephalus
GGGTGGAGTTGTTGTTCCTTGAGTTCTCCTTCCTGGGTTCTTCCATCTGGGTTCTTACATCTGAGTTCTTCCACCTGAGTTCTTCTACTGGCAGGCATTTCTCAGGTCTTTTGTTAATACAGTTTTCCCAGTCCCAGTCGTATCTGTGTCCAGGTGCAGATCCCCAGGGATTCCTTTTGTGCATTCTCCTGCCTTAGCAGGGGTCCAGCAGCAGCACCGGGGGAGGGCTTCTGCCCCCTCCCTGTGCCACTTACCTGTTCATCCCCTGAAATACACAGAAGTCTTCTGTCTTCGGGGCAGCTGATACTGCCCATGAATATCCTGAAGACCAGTGCCAGGCAGAAATCCTGGAAAGTCATCAAAAAAGCACAGTATTTACATCCTGGAGCATCAGCCAAGGTGATGCATCTCTGATAATTTGCATCCCTTAAACGTTCAGCCAGGAACATGGTCTGAGTTTGGGGGAAGGAGACACAATCCCTGTCTTCATTGATTCAAACAAGGGAGGGCCCTCAGACTCTCACAATTAGTTAGGAATGAGCTGTGAAGTTCTTAGTCCAGAGTTACCATCTGTAGGAATGTTGATTCAAGTCCTCTTTCCTGCTAGAGCCCCGAAGTTAGAGTCATCAAACATTTTTGCCTCGATCCTTTTGTCTTCAGAGGACTCAGTTAGAGGCTGCAATCTCAGATGCTCAGTGCTGAGATGAGAGTGGCTTAATTGGCTTCTGCTACAAATCCCAAGCCCTTTCCTCCTGATGTTCCCTAACTGACATTCCATTTTATAAGTGTCTTCCCCCAGCCAGGGATTTTATGTTTAAGGCCTCACAGCTGAGACCAAGGCCAGACAATTTCTTCCCTAATTTAAATCTTCTCCAGATCATGTCAGACAGAGGAGTTCCTGGCTGAGATTTGGCTCTGTCGGATTCTGTCTTTTACGAGCATCTCAAGAAATCAGTAGAGAGGACAGAAAATGTAGTCAGATCTCTCTTCCATTCTGCTTCTTTTCTCACTCTGCTCTTTTAAGACAGCATTATTCAGCCCAGCTCTACCTACAGTTGCCTAGAAGAACGTGAATTCTTTTCCTTGCTGTCCATTCTCCTTTCAGCCAACAAATATTTAGGGTTTTTTTTTTTTTCCTCTTTCTTTCTTTCTTTTTCCTGGTGTGGAGGGTTTCAGACGTATGTAAATGTAGTGGGTATTCCTGAAGTGACAGCCAAGTCATTGAATCAGTCATGGTTGGAAGGGACCACAAGGATCAGCCAGTTCCAACCCCCCTGCCATGCCCAGGGACACCCTACCCTAGAGCAGGCTGCCCACAGCCTCTGCCAGCCTGGCCAAAAACACCTCCAGGGATCTGGCCCCAAACACCTCCCTGCAGGGGCAACCCATTCCAGCCTCTCACCACTCTCATGCTCAACAACAAGTTTGCATCTGCAAGTGTGCAGCTGGCACCAAGCTGTGTGGCACAGTCACTTGCCAGAGGGCAGGATCCATCCAGAGGGACCTGCACAGGCTGCAGAGCTGTGCCCAGGACAACCTCAGGGCATTCAACAAGGCCAAGTGTAAGGTCCTGCACCTGGGTTGGTGCAATCCCAAGCAAAACTGCAGGCTGGATGGGGAATGGCTGAGAGCAGCCCTGAGGAATATTAGGAGGAAGTTCTTCACAGTGAGGGTGGCAAGACACTGGCACAGGTTGCCCAGGGAGGTTGTGGCTGCTCCCTCCCTGCAGGTGTTCAAGGCCAGGTTGGATGAGTCCTTGAAGGACCTGTTCTAGTGGGAGGTGTCCCTGCCTATGGCACAGGGGGGTTGGAACTGGCTGATCTTTGAGGTCTCTTCCAACCTAAAGCATTCTATGATTCTATGATTCCTCCTCACCTCCAGGCTGAATCTCCCCACCTCCAGCTTTGCTCCATTCCCTCTAGTCCTCTCACTCCCTGACAGCCCAAAAAGTCCCTCCCCAGCTTTTTTGTAGCCCCCTTCAGATCCTGGATGGCCACAAGAAGGTCACCTGGGAGCCTCCTCTTCTCCAAACCAAATTGCCCCAACTCTTCCATGTTTCTTTTGTCACTGGAGGAGGAAATGCAGCTCAGCTTGGATTTTTTGAGCGTGTGAGGTGTTTGCACAGTGATACGCAAGATGAAAAAGGCATCTCTAAAGATTGCTGAAGTTATTCTGTAAGCTGCTTTTGGGGGGGGGAGGAAAACACTTGGGGGAATATAGGACACACTGAGTTGGTAAAGAACCAAAAGCTCCTATCTCTCTTTCCCAGCCTTTTGCATTCCAAATACCTGAGCATGGGCTGAATAGATGAATCCCAGAGCTTATGACTCAACAGCAGCATTTAAGCTCCTAGGAGCACATTCCAAAAATACACTGAAAGATAAAGCTGTTCAGCTGGTCTACTGCAGCAGCAGAAAAGGAGGCTTCCTGTGATGCAGCACTCCTTATTGTTTGGTGATTCAGTAAGAATTTCAAGAATCCTTCCATTCAGGGCCAGAGTTAAGCATTTGCTGTCCTGAGCAGCATAGAATCACAGAATGGTTTAAGCTGAAAGGGACCTCAAAGCTCAGCCAGTACCAACCCCCCTTTGCCATAGGCAAGGACACCTCCCACTAGAACAGGTCCCCAGCCTCCTACCCTGGCCCAGAGCTGCTCTCCATCAGCAGATGGGGACCAGTGTGGATGGAGGGGCTGGTGCCTTGGTTGCACTGGGCAAGCTTGGGCAAGACCTGCAGCAAGGCACCAGGGATGGCCTGAGGAGGCTGCCCCATATAAAATCTTGGTTTGGAAGGGGAGGAGGTGGGAAAAGTCTCTGCCCAGGAACAGACAAAGCATTGCAGCTACAGAGAAGCCTGCTTAGAGACTGGGAGCGAGCTGGGAGCAACCTTAGAGCCAGAGGGGATGTGTTCATCCAACTTGGCCTTGAACACCTCCAGGGAGAGAGCAGCCACAACCTCCCTGAGCAACCTGTGCCAGTATCTCACCACCCTCACTGCAAACAAATTCCTCCTAACATCCACTTTCAATCCCCACTCTGACACTTTAAACCCATTCCTCCTCATCCTGTCATTACCAGACCTTGTCAATAGTCCCTCCCCAGACTTCCTATAGGCCCCTTCAGATACTGGAAGGTCTCCTGGCAGCCTTCTCTTCTCCAGGCTGCGGGGTCCCAACTCTCTGTGCCTGTGCTCAGAGCAGAGCTGCTGCAGCCCTCTCAGCTGCATCTTGGTGGCCTCCTCTGCACTGGCTCCACCACTTGCATGTGCTGCTTGTGCTGGGGGCTGCAGAGCTGCAGACAGTGCTGCAGGTGGGGTGTGAGGAGAGCAGAGCCAAGGGGCACAATCCCCTCCCTTGCCCTGCTGCCCACAGCTGCTCTTGCTGCAGCCCAGCACACAGTTGCTGTCTGGGCTGCACTCACACTGCAGCCTCATCTTCAGCTTTGCACCAGCCCAGACCCCCAGGTCCTGTTCCTCAGGGCTGCTCTCAGCCATTCCCCACCCAGCCTGGAGCTGTGCTTGGGATTGCTCCCACCCAGCTGCAGGACCTTACACTTGGCCTTGTTGAATGCCCTGAGGTTGGGCTGGGCACAGCTCTGCAGCCTGTGCAGCTCCCTCTGGATGGATCCTGCCCTCTGGCAATTTCCTGTGCCACACAGCTTGGTGCCAGCTGCACACCTGCTGAGGCTGCACTGATTCCTCTGCCCATGGCACTGACAAAGATGTTGCACAGCACTGGTGCCAGCACTGACCCTTGAGGGAGCCACTTGGCACTGGTCTGCAGGTGGACATTGTGCCCTTGATCCCCACTCTCTGTGTGCCACCATCCAGCCAATTCCTTACCCAGCAGTGCTCCACACATCCACTCTGTCTTTCTCCAGTTTGGTGCCCAGGATGTCCTGTGGGACAGAGTCAAAGCCTTACTCAGGTGCAGGTAGATGCCATCAGTTGCCTTTCCCTTGTCCACCACTGCTGTGACTTCATCATAGAAAGCACCAAATTAGTCAGGCAGGATTTGCCCTTGGTGAAGCCATTGCTGGGTACCACCAATCACCTCTGCTTTGTTTGCCATCTGCCACAGCAGAGCCTTCAGGAGGATCTGCTCCATGATCTTGCCAGGCATAGAGGTGAGGCTGACTGCTCTGTAGTTCCTGAGATTGTCCTTTTTTCCCTTCTTGAAGATAGGAGTTATATTTGCCCTTCTCTAGTCAGCAGGATCTTCCCCAGTCTGCCAGCACCTTTCAAATGCAATGGAGAGTTGTTTAGCAACTTCATCTGCCAGTTCCCTCAGGACCTGTGGGTGGATCTCATCATGCCCCATGGACTTGTGCAGGTTCAGGTTCCTTAGGTGCTCACCAAGATGATCTTCAATTACAGTGGGCAGGTCTTCACTTCCCCAGGCCTTGTTTTACCCTCTGGAATTTGGGCATGATGGTTGGAGCATCTTGTTTTGTTGAATCTAGGAGCTGCTGGCATCAAGGGGTACTTAAGAGGCTGTGTGACTGTTGAGTGAGTTTACCTTAACAATAAGGATTTTTGCTTTGGTGTTCACAGGGAAGGTTCTGCAGATGCATATTGCTAATTCTAGTAACAATTTTTGTTAAGAAGTTGCTCCATACTCCTCACCTGGAGTAGTGCATCCAGTGCTGGAGCCCCTGGGACAAGAGGGATGTGGAGATGCTGGAGGTGTGCAGAGAAGGGCCCTGAGGATGCTCAGAGGGCTGCAGCACCTCTGCTGTGAGCACAGCCTGAAAGAGTTGGGGCTGTGCAGGCTGGAGAAGAGGAGACTCCCAGGGGACCTTCTGGTGGCCTTCCAGGATCTGAAGGGGGCTACAGAAAAGCTGGGGAGGGACTTTTGAAGGTACCAGGGAGTGACAGGACTAGGGGGAATGGAGCAAAGCTGGAGGTGTGGAGATTGAGAGTGGAGGTGAGGAGGAAGTTGTTGAGCATGAGAGTGGTGAGAGGCTGGAATGGGTTGCCCCTGCAGGGAGGTGTTTGGGGCCAGATCCCTGGAGGTGTTTTTGGCCAGGCTGGCAGAGGCTGTGGGCAGCCTGCTCTAGGGTAGGGTGTCCCTGGGCATGGCAGGGGGGTTGGAACTGGCTGCTCCTTGTGGTCCCTTCCAACCCTGACTGATTCTATGATTCTAGATCCCTCCCAGCTTTCCAAAGGAGCCTTCCTCTTCCTGTCACCCATGAAACTCTTCTGTCTGTTGGTGATGGTCTCTC
Organism: Psilopogon haemacephalus; assembly: GCA_013396835.1. Taxonomy (NCBI): domain Eukaryota; kingdom Metazoa; phylum Chordata; class Aves; order Piciformes; family Megalaimidae; genus Psilopogon; species Psilopogon haemacephalus. The sequence goes on from VWZI01014936.1 coordinate 5,222, forward strand.
TGTGTGCCAGTTGCTGTGTTTCAGTGAATCCCTCCACTGAGGAGATTGCTCCACACCTCTGCTTCTTAGCAAATTGCCAGCTGGGCCCTGGCACCAAAATGCAATTGGTTATGCTTCATTATCTCACTCAATAGAAATTCAGTCTCCTGAAGACTGCAATTAAGTTTCCTCTTTGTCTGAAAGGCACAGAATTTAAGTGCCATCTTGTCGGTTTTCTGGGAAGCAGAGGAAGGAGGAGAAGGCAGAAAAATGCTGAACCAAACCAGAGACATCGTACTTGGACTGGTTGGTTTTAAAAAAAATTGGTATTTTGTTTGCTTTCATCCTGTGTAACTTTGATCTGGAAGCTCTGAGAGTGCTGTGGATGGGACAGCTTGGCCAGCAGTGAGGGAGGCAGATTGGTCAGCTGGTGACAGCTATCAGGCTTTGGTGGCAGCTATGAGGCTTTGGTGACTTTAGGCCACTCAATTACCTTCAAGGCCCTCCTGATTCCTGCTGCCCATACCACTTGTGAACTCTGTAATCACCACACACACCTCAAGTGCAGCCTCAGCAAGTGTGCAGCTGGCACCAAGCTGTGTGGCACAGTCACTTGCCAGAGGGCAGGATCCATCCAGAGGGAGCTGCACAGGCTGCAGAGCTGTGCCCAGGACAACCTCAGGGCATTCAACAAGGCCAAGTGGAAGGTCCTGCACCTGGGTGGGAGCAATCCCAAGCACAACTGCAGGCTGGGTGGGGAATGGCTGAGAGCAGCCCTGAGGAACAGGACCTGGGGGTGTGGGGTGGTGCAAAGCTGAAGATGAGGCTGCAGTGTGAGTGCAGCCCAGACAGCAACTGTGTGCTGGGCTGCAGCAAGAGCAGCTGTGGGCAGCAGGGCAAGGGAGGGGATTGTGCCCCTTGGCTCTGCTCTCCTCACACCCCACCTGCAGCACTGTCTGCAGCTCTGCAGCCCCCAGCACAAGCAGCACATGCAAGTGGTGGNTGAAGGCTGCCAGGAGACCTTGAAGTGGCCTTCCAGTATCTGAAGGGGGCTCCAGGAGGGCTGTGGAGGGACTATTGACAAGGTCTGGTAATGACAGGATGAGGGAGGATGGGTTTAAAGTGTCAGAGGGGAGATTGAAAGTGGATGTTAGGAGGAAGTTGTTTGCAGTGAGGGTGGTGAGACACTGGCACAGGTTTCCTAGGGAGGTTGTGGCTACTCCCTCCCTGGAGATGTTCAAAGCCAGGTTGGATGAGTCCTTGAGCAATCTGTTCTAGTGGGAGGTGTCCCTGCCTATGGCACAGGGGGGTTGGAACTGGGTGATCCTTGTGGTCCCTTCCAACCCTGACCAATTCTATGATTGACTCTATAAGTCCAAGATTCTGCATCTAGAACTGCTCCAGGTCCCAACCACTGTCCCTCCCAGCTCTATTCTTCCCAGGTCTGCCTCTCTCTGCCCACTGCCCCCAGGCTTGCTGAGCTATTCCCTGCCCCTCTTGGAAGCTCAGTGGCTTAATTTTTTTTTTTATTTCTTGTTTTCACAGTGCTGTTGGACTGCCCTGCAGCTAAATGCACTTAGGTATGAGCTCCCTCAGGTCCCTCTAGGAGCAAGGCACTGCTTCATTTCTCATCTGTAGAAGGCAAGCAAAGGCTTCCTCTGCCTCGTGTGACAGAGCAACAAAGTTCATTTGTAGCTATGGGATACTGAGACACACAGATTTTAGTACTGTAGATGTGTTTTGTTCAAGGCATTTTCTACTGCTTTTGATTTTTTTTTTTTGTTTTGTTTTGTTCTCCTCTAGGATAGTCCTCTAAGAATATTTCTGGTTTGGCAGAGAAAAACAACACTGTTTTTATTAGAGGAGAAAATAGTGTGAAGCAGTGTGGCACTGCTTAAGCACTGTGGCTGTTAGTTTCTGTTGGATGAAGGTGAATAATTGCTTCTACTTCCTAGCTGGATTAAAAGTGAACAATTTTTTCCTAGTCTGGGTGGTTTTTTTTTTTTTTTTAAGTTCATCAGTGGAGCTCATCAGTGGGGTTCCTGGGGCTCAGCTTTAGGGACAGTGCTCTTTAACATTTTCATAGAATCATAGAATCAGTCAGGGTTGGAAGGGACCACAAGGATCAGCCAGTTCCAACCCCTCTGCCATGCCCAGGGACACCCTACCCTAGAGCAGGCTGCCCACAGCCTCTGCCAGCCTGGCCAAAAACACCTCCAGGGATCTGGCCCCAAACACCTCCCTGCAGGGGCAACCCATTCCAGCCTCTCACCACTGTCATGCTGAACAACTTCCTCCTCACCTCCAATCTCAATCTCCCCACCTCCAGCTTTGCTCCATTCCCCCTAGTCCTGTCATTATCTGATAGCCTAAAAAGTCCCTCTCCAGCTTTTTTGTAGGCCCCTTCAGATCCACAAGAAGGTCCCCTGGGAGCCTTCTCTTCTGCAGCCTCCACAGCCCCAACTCTTTCAGGCTGTGCTCACAGCAGAGGTGCTGCAGCCCTCTGAGCATCCTCGGGGCCCTTCTCTGCACACCTCCAGCATCTCCACATCCCTCTTGTCCCAGGGGTTCCAGCACTGGATGCACTACTCCAGGTGGGCTCTCAGCAGAGCACAGCAGAGGGGCACAATCACCTCCCTGGACCTGCTGCCCACACTGCTCCTGCTGCAGCCCAGCCTCTGCTTGCCTTTCTGCCCTGCAAGTGCAGGAATCAAATGCACATACACTATCCTTGCTGCTGATGCTAAACTAGGAGGAGCTATGTTCTCCCTTGAGGATGGAGAGGCCTTACAGAGAGATCTGGGCCACCTCCAGCTCTGAGAAGTATGAGAGCAAGTGCCAGATTCTCAGCCTTGGAGGGAGCAGTCCTGTTTATACATACAAATGGAGGGATGTGAGGCTGGAGAGCAGCCCCAGGGAAAGAGATCTGGGGAGCTGGGTTGATGGCAAGTTGAATATGAATCAACAGTGTGCCCTGCCAGCAAAAGGAACCAACTGTGTCCTGGGGTGCATGAAGCACAGCGTAGGCAGTCAGCTGAAGGAGGTGATTGCCATGCTGGTGTGGCTTCACCTCAAGTACTATGTGCAGTTTTGGGTGCTTTAATAGAAGCATCCCACTGAGCTATTACAATGTGTCTGGAAGAGGGTGAAAGGCCTGCAGGGCAAGATTTCTGAGGAGCAGCTGAGGTCACATTGCTTCTTCACCTTGGAGAAGGGAAGGCTGAGGGGCAACCTTGGCACAGTCCCCAACTTCATCAAGGTGGGCAGAAGAGGGTGAGGTGCTGACCTCCTCTCTTTGGTGACCAGAGATAAGACATGAGGAGATGGAATGAAGCTGCATCAGGGGAAGCTCAGATTGGACATCAGGAAAAGGCTCTTAGCTGAGAGTGCAGTAGGTCACGGCAACAGGCTCCCCAAGACAGTGGTCAAAGCACCAAGCCTGTCAGAGTTCAGGAGGCACATGGGCAAAGCTCTTACTCATATAATTGAATTTTAGATAGTCCTGTGAGGAGCAGGAAGCTGGTTTAGATGATCCGTAGCCAGAGTTCAAGAGGCATATGGGCAAAGCTCTTAGTCATGAAATTCAGTTTGAGATACTCCTGTGAGGAGCAGGAAGCTGGACTAGATGAGCCTTAGTAGGAGGGCAAGAGGCATATGAGCAAAGCTCTTAGTCATATAATTTAGTTTTCAATAGTCCTGTGAGGAGCAGGAAGCTGGATTAGATGAGCCTCATGGGCTCCTTCGAACTTGAGGTGTTCCCAAAGAGTGGCTGTCAATGGCTCCATGGAGCCAGTGACAAGTGGAGTCCCTCAGGGATCAGTCCTGGACCAGTCTTGTTCAACATCTCTGTGGGTGCCATGGGCAGAGGCATTGAGTGCAGCCTCAGCAAGTTTGCTGAGCACCCCAAGCTGTGTGGTGCAGCAGCCAGGCTGGAGGGCAGGGATGGCATCCAGAGGGACCTGCACAGGCTGCAGAGGTGGGCACAAGCCAAGCTCAGGAGCTTCAACAAGGCCAAGGGCAAGGTCCTGCAGCTGGGTGGAGGCAATCCCAAGCACCAATCCAGGCTGGGCAGGGACTGGCTGGAGAGCAGCCCTGAGGAGAGGGACTTGGGGGTGGTGGTGGAGGAGAAGCTGAAGATGAGGCAGCAGTGTGCACTTGCAGGGCAGAAAGGCAAGCAGAGGCTGGGCTGCAGCAGGAGCAGTGTGGGCAGCAGGTCCAGGGAGGTGATTGTGCCCCTCTGCTGTGCTCTGCTGAGAGCCCACCTGGAGTAGTGCATCCAGTGCTGGAGCCCCTGGGACAAGAGGGATGTGGAGATGCTGGAGGTGTGCAGAGAAGGGCCCCGAGGATGCTGAGAGGGCTGCAGCAGCTCTGCTGTGAGCACAGCCTGAAAGAGTTGGGGCTGTGCAGGCTGCAGAAGAGGAGGCTCCCAGGGGACCTTCTGGTGGCCTTCCAGGATCTGAAGGGGGCTACAAAAAAGCTGGGGAGGGACTTTTGAGGCTGTCAGGGAGTGACAGGAGTGGGGGGAATGGAGCAAAGCTGGAGGTGGGGAGATTGAGACTGGAGGTGAGGAGGAAGTTGTTGAGCATGAGAGTGGTGAGAGGCTGGAATGGGTTGCCCCTGCAGGGAGGTGTTTGGGGCCAGATCCCTGGAGGTGTTTTTGGCCAGGCTGGCAGAGGCTGTGGGCAGCCTGCTCTAGGGTAGGGTGTCCCTGGGCATGGCAGGGGGGTTGGAACTGGCTGATCTTTGTGGTGCCTTCCAACCCTGACTGATTCTATGATTCTGCATTTCTGTGATTTCTTTGCTAGCAGTGTCCTTGCGAAGTTTGGGTTTGGCTGAGTAGCACTCAGCTAATTTATCCTCAGGATATTTAGCTGATGTTGGTTACTACAGCACATGGCAGCAATATTACCTGACACATTTCATCACTCCCAAGAGATTCCCTTCAGAGCTGGCTTTTCTCAGTTTAGCATTTTGGAGCCACCTCAGGTTGTAATATACCTTTAGATCCCTGGAAAAAAAAAAAAAAAACAACCCACAAAAAGCCAAAGCAGCTATAACAATCTCTTGTCTCTTACATGGTCAATTTGCACTGCTAGAAGCATCATCTCCCTGGAGAGGGAATGCAGCAGATGTGAATGTCTGCATTCAAACATCTTCCCTAGTGAAACAGCAGAATCCCCTTGCAAGGTACATCAGCATTAAGTGATGTCTCTTGCTTTGCTTAGTCTCTCTTCTCCAAAGGCTTTCCCACTGCTCACTTCGTGCCTTTGTGTCCTGGTGGGGCATAAATCCTGCCCGGTCAGTTCAAACCTCTGCTCTCCTCTTCCCATAGCAGGTTCAGGAGTTGATGGGTGTGAGCAGAACAATGAAGGGTTTGGCCCCAGCAAAGCCCCGAGGGTTAGGTGCTTAGCACCACCAAGTCAGGTGTCTTGTGCTGCCCCTCAAGTGGACACCCAGGCACAGGACTTTGAATTAATTGGCCAAAACAATGGGTGGCAGTGCCTATTGACCATCTTCACTTTCAAAACAGTGTATTTAAGGGGGTGATTTAGAAGCTGTTGTCTCCTTTTCCTGCTGCCTTCCACCAGGACTGGAGGTCTATTTGCAGCTCTTTCACAGCAGCCTCCTGTTTGCAGTGTGTTGTGCAGCTTGCACCAGCAGCCAGCAGCAAGGCAGCTCCTTCCTCCTCCTCTACTGGGAAACTTTGGATCTATTGTGTCAGTGAGTACAGGGTAAGACCTCATAGGCACAGATAGATTTTCCCTGCTCCCAGGTTCCTATTTTCCAAGTTGTTGAATCATAGAATGGTTTAGGTTGGAAGGGAGCTCAAAGCTCAGCCAGTTCCAACCCCCCTGTGCCATAGGCAGGGACACCTCCCACTAGAACAGGTGGCTCAAGGCCTCATCCAGCCTGGACCTGAACACCTCCAGGGAGGTTATGGAGCACAGAAGCACCCAATGAGAACTTAGATCACATTGGGTGCTTCTGTGCTCCATAACCTCCGTGGGCATCCTGTGCCAGTGTCTCACCACCCTCACTGCAAACAACTTCCTCCTAACATCCACTTTCCATCTCCCCTCTGCCACTTTAAACCCATTTCTCCTCATCCTGTCATTATAAGTCCTTGTCTGTAGTCCCTCCTCAGCCTTCCTGTAGGCCCCTTCACATCCTGGAATGTCACTCCAAGGTCTCCTGGAAGCCTTCTCTTGTGCAGGCTGCAGAACCCCAACTCTCTCAGCCTGTCCTTATCGTAAAGGTGCAAACCTTACCAGGTGGCAGCAGGTGTTTTCTGTTAGAAGGATGTGAAAGTTTAGCACAATTGGTAATTTTAAAGCAAAAAAAATGTTCTTTAGCAAAGTTGAAGGATGTGAAAGTTGGCCACAATTGGTCATTTTAAAGAAAATAAAAGGTGTACTTAAGAAAAGTTGAAGGATGTGAAAGTTGGCAACCTGTGCCAGTGTCTCACCACCCTCACTGCAAACAACTTCCTCCTAACATCCACTTTCAATCTCCCCTCTCACACTTCAAACCCATTCCTCCTCCTCCTCCTCCTCCTCCTCTCATCCCCAGCCCTTGTCAATAGTCCCTCCCCAGCCCTCCTGCAGCCCCCTGCAGATCCTGCAAGGCCACTCCAAGGTCTCCTGGCAGCCTTCTCCTCTGCAGGCTGCAGAGCCCCAACTCTCTGTGCCTGTGCTCAGAGCAGAGCTGCTGCAGCCCTCTCAGCTGCATCTTGGTGGCCTCCTCTGCACTGGCTCCACCACTTGCATGTGCTGCTTGTGCTGGGGGCTGCAGAGCTGCAGACAGTGCTGCAGGTGGGGTGTGAGGAGAGCAGAGCCAAGGGGCACAATCCCCTCCCTTGCCCTGCTGCCCACAGCTGCTCTTGCTGCAGCCCAGCACAGGGTTGCTGTCTGGGCCAGAGGCACACACTATAGTCAGCTGCATTTAGCCTACTCTCTTTCAAGTTAGCTACCATTCTAGGATTCTGTGTGCCAAGATAACTTCAGTGCTTTGCAGAGATCCATATTGGAACTGGGAATTAGGGCAGTCCTGAGTGTTGACTTCCCAGTGGATTATCCTCCTCTCTGAAAAGACTACTCACCCGTACAGGCTCTCTCTGGCCCTCAATGAGCTATTTTCTGTATTGACTTTGCTTGCTCTTGCAGAGCCAATTTTTGACTGTCTGGTAAGAAATCTTTCTTTGCTACTCTTTGCCCCCTGCCCTGGTTAAATTGCTCATGCATCAGGCTTAGGGGATGAGGTGGGGAAGCTGCTCTACCTCATTGCACTGAGCTGTACTCTGGAACAGACTGCTTGGGACACGGATAGCAGAGTGTGGACAGGTACTCTTGCAAGCAAAGCTCAACCAGATAACACCCACGTTGTGGAGAGCCAGGCTGAAAGGACTTTGCTTTTAAGATGAGTGTTAACCTGGGACATTTTCTCACAATATTTTCCTCACATTGCTGTTAGATTCCTTTGGAGTTTTCTGTTGTTGGCTCTTGGCACTTAGAATCATAGAATCAGTCAGGGTTGGAAGGGACCACAAGGATCAGGCAGTCCCAACCCCCCTGCCATGCCCAGGGACACCCTACCCTAGAGCAGGCTGCCCACAGCCTCTGCCAGCCTGGCCAAAAACACCTCCAGGGATCTGGCCCCAAACACTTCCCTGGCCAACCCATTCCAGCCTCTCACCACTCTCATGCTCAGGAACTTCCTCCTCACCTCCACTCTCAATCTCCCCACCTCCAGCTTTGCTCTATTCTCCCAGTCCTGTCACTCCCTGGTACCTTCAAAAGTCCCTCCCCAGCTTTTTTGTAGCCCCCTTCAGATCCTGGAAGGCCACAAGAAGGTCCCCTGGGAGCCTCCTCTTCTCCAGCCTGCACAGCCCCAACTCTTTCAGGCTGTGCTCACAGCAGAGGTGCTGCAGCCCTCTCAGCATCCTCGGGGCCCTTCTCTGCACACCTCCAGCATCTCCACATCCCTCTTGTCCCAGGGGCTCCAGCACTGGATGCACTACTCCAGGTGGGCTCTCAGCAGAGCAGAGTAGAGGGAAAAGCTACTTTTGCTATAAAGCCTGAACACCCCAACTGGCTGAGAGCTACTTAGTGTTTGCTGCAGTCAGAAATCTGATTGCCAAAAGGATAGAACCCCTGCAAGCTCCCCGTAAGGGGCAACACAACCTAGCAGAGCTGTACACAACCTGCTTTGCTAAGCTTTACTTCAGACTGTGCCATGATCTTGAAAACACCAAGACTGATCTTAATCGCATCAATGATAATTCAGACAGAAAAGGGAAAAAAAAGAAAAGCTTTTCAATGCATGAAACAATTTCTTTATCTTGAAAAAAATATGGTGTTAGGCTGCCAGGCATGTCTGCCAGGAAGCCTAGCATCATTGCAGAAAATATTAGATAGGCAATCCAAGATGTTTATATAACATATGGACATGCTCCAGCATCTCCACATCCCTCTTGTCCCAGGGGCTCCAGCACTGGATGCACTACTCCAGGTGGGCTCTCAGCAGAGTACAGCAGAGGGGCACAGTCACCTCCCTGGCCCTGCTGCCCACACTGCTCCTGCTGCAGCCCAGCCTCTGCTTGCCTTTCTGCCCTGCAAGTGCACACTGCTGCCTCA
>VWZI01014937.1:13355-24052 GCA_013396835.1 Psilopogon haemacephalus
CAACTTCCTCCTCACATCCAGCCTCAGCCTGCCCTGCCACAGCTTCAGCCTCTGTCCCCTCCTTCTGGCCCTGCCTGCCTGGCAGCAGAGCCCAAGCCCAGCTGGCCACAACCTCCCTTCAGGCAGCTGCAGAGAGCAATCAGCTCTGCCCTCAGCCTCCTCTTCTGCAGGCTGCACACCCCCAGCTCCCTCAGCCTCTCCTCTTGGGAGAGCACTGCCCTGCTCCTGCTGCCCACACTGCTCCTCAGCCAGCCCACCATGCCCTTGCCCAAATTGCCCACCTGGGCACACTGCTGCCTCCTCTTCAGCTGCCCCCCAGCACCCCCAGCTCCTCTCTGCCTGCCTGCTCTCACCCACTCTGTCCCCAGCCTGTGCCACTGCCTGCCCTTGTTGTGGCCAAAGTGCAGAACCCTGCACTGAGCCTTGTTCAGTCTCATCCCCTTGGCCTCTGCCCACCCATCCAGCCTGGCCAGGACCCTTTGCAGGGCTCCTCCTACCCTCCAGCAGATCCACAACTGCTCCCCCCTTTAGGTGTTCAAGGCCAGGCTGGATGAGGATCTTGAGCAACCTGTTCCAGTGGGAGGTGTCCCTGCCTATGGCACAGGGGGGTTTGTACTGGATGAGCTTTGAGGTCCCTTCCAACCTAAACCATTTTGTGATTCTCTGATTCTAACTTGGTGTCTCCTGCACACTCTCTGATGCTGGANTTGCAGGGCTCCTCCTACCCTCCAGCAGATCCACAACTGCTCCCCCCTTTAGGTGTTCAAGGCCAGGCTGGATGAGGATCTTGAGCAACCTGTTCCAGTGGGAGGTGTCCCTGCCTATGGCACAGGGGGGTTTGTACTGGATGAGCTTTGAGGTCCCTTCCAACCTAAACCATTTTGTGATTCTCTGATTCTAACTTGGTGTCTCCTGCACACTCTCTGATGCTGGACTCAATCTCCTCCTCCAGACCATCCACAAAGGCACTGCACAGGACTGTGCCCAGCACTGCTCCCTGGGGCACAGCACCAGTGCCAGCTGCCAGCTGCCTGTGGCACCATTCACCACCACTCTCTGGGCCCTGCTCTCCAGCCAGTTCTTGACCCATTTCAGTGTGGATCTGTCCAAGCCTCCAGCTGCCAGCTCAGCCAGGAGCTTCTTGTGGCAGAAGTTGAGGCAATGGCAAGCAGCAATGCAGGCTGGGCAGTGCCTGGCTGGAGAGCAGCCCTGAGGAGAGGGACTTGGGGGTGCTGCTGGGGGAGGAGAAGCTGAAGCTGAGGCAGCAGTGTGCACTTGCAGGGCAGAAAGGCAAGCAGAGGCTGGGCTGCAGCAGGAGCAGTGTGGGCAGCAGGGCCAGGGAGGGGATTCTGCCCCTCTGCTGTGCTCTGCTGAGAGCCCACCTGGAGTAGTGCATCCAGTGCTGGAGCCCCTGGGACAAGAGGGATGTGGAGATGCTGGAGGTGTGCAGAGAAGGGCCCCGAGGATGCTCAGAGGGCTGCAGCAGCTCTGCTGTGAGCACAGCCTGAAAGAGTTGAGGCTGTGCAGGCTGCAGAAGAGGAGGCTCCCAGGGGACCTTCTGGTGGCCTTCCAGCATCTGAAGGGGGCTCCAGAAAAGCTGGGGAGGGACTTTTGAGGGTGTGAGGCAGTGCCAGGACTGGGGGGAATGGAGCAAAGCTGGAGGTGAGGAGATTGAGGCTGGAGGTGAGGAGGAAGTTGCTGAGCATGAGAGTGGTGAGAGGCTGGAATGGGTTGCCCCTGCAGGGAGGCGTTTGGGGCCAGATCCCTGGAGGTGTTTTTGGCCAGGCTGGCAGAGGCTGTGGGCAGCCTGCTCTAGGGTAGGGTGTCCCTGGGCATGGCAGGGGGTTGGGACTGCCTGATCCTTGTGGTGCCTTCCAGCCCTGACTGGTTCTAGGATTCTCTGTTTCTAAGTGCTCCAGAGGATGCTCGGAGATGGAGACAACTCCTGGCAGCTTCTGAGCCCCAAAGCCAAGATCTGTGCCTGGGCAGCAGCTCCTGCTGGGTCTCAGCCTGGCCCTTGGGCTGTAGCTGGGCACTCCAGTGCCCCCCCAGGCACCTGAGCTTTGCTGCTGCTCTGCTCAGCAGAGGCAACTTTCTAGCAGCCAGCCAGGGCTGACTGCTTCTTGGAGGTGGAGAGCAAGCTGCAAGCAGCAGCCAGCCCCTGCAAGGGAGATGCTGCTGGGGAGGTTTTTTTCGCACTTCCCCCTGTAAGAAGCAGTCTCTGGGACGCCAGGAAGCTGCCACCCACTCTCAGCAGGTTGAATCCTTCCTCGGAGGTGCCTGGGAGTGCCCATCCAGCCCCAGGCTAATGGAAAAGATTCCTGGTTTTGCATCCTCAAGCACTCATCCCTCTGCTTGCTGGGAGAGGGCTGCTGCTGACAGGCTCCTGCCTACCAGAGCTGGGGGGAGCCCAGCAGCAGGAGGAGCTGGAGCTGCTGGAGAGAGGCCAGAGGAGGCCACCAAGATGCTCAGAGGGCTGGAGAAACTCTGCTGTGGGCAGTTTGCTGGAGGAGTTTGGGACTCTGCAGCCTGGAGAAGAGAAGGCTGCAGGCAGAGCTCAGAGCATCCAGCAGGGCGCCAAGCAGGCTGCTGAGGGACTGTGCCCAAAGCCCTGCAGGGACAGGAGCAGGGCAATGGTTTGGGATGAGAGCAGAGCAGGTTGGGATTGGCTGTGAGGAACAAGTTCTGCAGCAGGAGGCTGCTGCAGGGTGCCCAGGGAGGTGGTTGTGGCCCCAGCCCTGGAGATTCGTTCCCCAGAGCTGGAGGCAGTGCTGCAGGTGAGCTGTGAGCAGAGCAGAGGGGCAGGATCCCCTCCCTGTGCTGCTGCTCTCCTGCTCTGCCTGCAGCCAGCACTCAGCTGCCTCTGGGCTGCAGCCACCAGTGCAGGCTCCTGGGCTCTTGGACACCAACTGGCACCCCCAGGGCCTTCTCCTGCAGGCTGCTCTTGAGCTTCTCTTCCTCCATCCTGGATCTAGACTCACAGAATCCCAGAAGCAGTCAGGGTTGGAAAGGCTCCAGGGATTATCCAGCAGCTCTCTTGGAGGCTGGGAAGGTGCCAGCTGCTTTCTGTCCAGTTTGAACAGCACCTTCCCAACACTGCTCTGCCCTGACAGCAGCCAAATAGAGAGTCATAGAATGATAGAATCAGTCAGGGCTGGAAGGCAGCACAAGGATCAGGCAGTCCCAACCCCCCTGCCATGCCCAGGGACACCCTACCCTAGAGCAGGCTGCCCACAGCCTCTGCCAGCCTGGCCAAAAACACCTCCAGGCAGGGGGATTGGAACTGGATGATCCTTGTGGTCCCTTCCAACCCTGAACTGATTCTGTGAAAGGGAGAGCAGCCCCAAGGAGAGGGAGCTGAGAGTGCTGGGGGAGAAGATCCATGGCACAGCAATGTGCCCTGGGGGCCAAGAGGGCCAAGGGGGTCCTGGGGGGCATTAGGCAGAGTGTGTCCAGCAGCTGCAGGGAGCTTCTCCTTTGCCTCTGCTCTGCCCTGCTGAGAGCTCATCTTGAGCACTGCCTTCAGTTTGGGGCTCCCCAGTGGCAGAGGGACAGGAGCTGCTGGAGAGGCTCCAGGGGAGGGCTGTGAGGATGCTGAGGGGACTGCAGCAGTGGCTGGGGAGGAGAGGCTGAGGGACCTGGGGCTGCTTAGTGTGCAGAAGAGAAGGCTGAGAGGGGATTGGATCAATGTTTGGAAGTGTCTGAGGGCTGGGGGTGAGGAGGGGGGGGACAGGCTCTGCTCACTGCTCCCTGCCATAGGCCAAGGAGCAATGGATGGAAGCTGCAGCACAGGAGGTTGCAGCTGCACACCAGAGGCAACTTCTTGCCTGGGTGGGTCCCAGAGCAGTGGCACAGGCTGCCCAGAGAGGTTGTGGAGTCTCCTTGTGTGGAGTCTTTCCCAGCCCCCCCTGGATGTGTTGCTGTGTGCCCTGAGCTAGCTTGGATGCTCCTGCTCTAGCAGGGAGCTTGGACTGGAGGAGCTCTTTGGGTCCCTTCCAGCCCCTGACACCCTGGGAGCCTGTGGCTCTCCAGAGGCAGCCCAGCCCTGGGGACAGGTCAGTGTCCCTTGGGTTGCTAGTGAAGGAGCAGTGCTAAAGAGTTTCTCAGGTAGCTTATCCCAGGGAACAGCCTAGCCTGGATTTCATCTCTCCCACCTGTGTTTCCTTCCTCTCAGCCCCAGTGATTGGTGGCAGAGCTCCAGGAACAATTCCTGATGTGGTGCAGCCTGCTGCTGGCCTGCTGCAGGCTGGAGGAAGAGCTCAGTGCCTTGAGGAGCTCAGGGACCCCTGCCTGAGATTGAATGATTGCCACCTCTGAACCCTTAAATTTCCCCACTCAACACCAGGATGTGCTGGGATGGGTGAGATGAAGATGAATAGCTCCAGGCTGATGGATTTCCTCCTGAACAATTGGCCAGGGAAGAAAAGGGAGGGCTGGTGCTGGAAGCAGGCCAGCTGGTGCCTTGTTCACTAGGCAAGGGACTCTGCCCACTCTCTGTCTCCCTGTGGTAGGCACCAGGCAGGCTCTGCCCCTTCTGGGGAGCTCTGAGGTGGCTTCAGCCCTGGGTGCATGGAGATGTGTGTGCCAATTTGATCCCATTCTGTGCTTCTGTGCTCCACAGCCTCCCTGGGCAACCTGTGCCAGTGTCTCAGCACTGTGCAGCCTGTGCCAGTGTCTCACCATCTTGAGCCCTGGGGTCAGTTCTGTGCTCCCCAGTTGCAGAGGGACAGAGAAATGCTGCAGAGAGCCCAGGGCAGGCTGCAGAGCTGCTGGGGGGCCTGGAGCAGCTCTGTGAGGAGCAGCCCTGGGGCTGAGAGCCTGCAGGAGAGCAGCCCCAGAGGGCAGCTGAGCAATGCTCAGCAAGAGCTGAAGGAGCTGTGGGGGGCAAGAGGCTGGGGCCAGGCTCTGCTGAGTGGTGCCCAGGGCCAGCACAAGGGGCAGAGGGCACAAACTGGCACCCAGGAGGCTCCATCTGAGCAGGAGGAGAAAGTTGTTTGTTGTGAGGCTGCTGGAGGCCTGGAGCAGGCTGCCCAGAGAGGCTGTGCAGTGTCCTTGTGTGCAGAGCTTCCCACCCCCCCTGGGCACTGTGCTGCTGGGCAAGCTGCTGGGGGTGCCCTGCTGGAGCAGGGGGCTTGGGCTGGCTGAGCTCCAGAGCTGCCTTCCACCCCTACCCTAGAATCATAGACTCATAGAATCACAGAATGGTTTAGATTGGAAGGGAGCTCAAAGCTCAGCCAGTTCCAACCCCCCTGTGCCATAGGCAGGGACCCTGCTGGGGTTGTGTGAGCCCAGTGAGCAGCAGGTGAGGGAGGTGCTGCACACCCCAGGGGGCTGCCAGGCCACCCACTCATGACCTGATCCAGCTCAATGCCAGCCCTCAGGTTTCTGACTGGCCCTGAAATGCCCTGGCAGGCAGGGTAGGTCAGGGGAAGCATAAAGGGGGTGCAGTGGGGAGCTCTTTCCTTGTGCTCACCTCAGGCATTGCAAGGAGGTGAGGCAAAGAAAGCAGTTCTGAGGCACTCCATGTGAGGAGCCTCTCGGAGCTCCCCGAGCCCATCAGCAAAGGAGCATTTCTGCATTTGATGCTGTCTCCCCCTTTACACTGCTCTCATCAGACCCCTCCTGGAGTCTATACCTATAAGATATAGGTATAAAGTAAGGGGAATTAGAGAGGATATGGGGAGAGGGAGACAAAATATAAGATATAGGTATAAAGTAAGGGGGATTAGAGAGGATATGGGGAAGTACTGCAGCACTGTCTGCAGCTCTGCAGCCCCCAGCTCAAGAAGGACATGGAACTGCTGGAGAGAGTGCAGAGGAGGCCACCAAGATGCTGAGAGGGCTGCAGCAGCTCTGCTATGAGGACAGGCTGAGGGAGTTGGGGCTCTGCAGCCTGGAGAAGAGAAGGCTGCCAGGAGACCTCATAGCAACCTTCCAGTATCTGCAGGGGGCTACAGGAGGGCTGGGGAGGGACTGTTCACAAGGTCTGGTAATGACAGGAGGAGGGGGAATGGGTTCAAACTGGCAGAGGGGAGATTGAAACTGGATGTTAGGAGGAAGTTGTTCACAGTGAGGGTGGTGAGACACTGGAACAGGTTGCCCAGGGAGGTTGTGGCTGCTCCCTCCCTGGAAGTGTTCAAGGCCAGGCTGGATGAGGTCTTGAGTGACCTGATCTAGTGGGAGGTGTCCCTGCCTGTGGCACAGGGGGGTTGGAACTGGATGATCTTTGAGGTCTCTTCCAACCTAAACCATTCTATGATTCTCTGAGCTTGTTGCAGGGGCAGGCAGCACAGAGAGGCTCTGTGGTGATGCTCATTACCTCCTGGCATTCCTACAAGCCTGATGGCAGTGAGGAAGCCACAGGTGACAATCCCCTTAATAGAGTCTGGCTTGTGGAGGTCAGGGAGGGAGGAGGCTGTGCAGATGAGGAGGCCCTGCCAGCAGCAGGCAGGAGGGGAGCAGTTTGGGCTGGCAGAAACCTCTTCACAATCACCACGTGCAAAGGGTTAACCCCTCCTTGGGGGGCTTACCTAAGCTGGATCCTGACTCCTACCTGGGGATGCTCTGACCTGCCCCCAGGTGTTGTGTTTAGCCCTTCCCCCTTCCTGCGGAGACCCTCCATAAAAGGGGAGATGAACTTCTGCTTCTCTCTCTTGCTTCTGCTCCCTCCCCAGCCAGCATCCTGCTTCCCTGCTGCTGCCATTCACCACCTGCTCTCCAGCAAACACCTGGGGAACTCTAACTCACTGCATTTCCCCATCATCTTGCATCCATCTGCATCCACCCCCAAATTCAACTGACCCACCTGGATTCACCTCCATCCACTCTCATGCTTTCCCTTCCCCACATCCTCTCTAATTCCCTTTCTCTTATACCTCTATCTTATATTTTGTTTCCCTTCCCCAAATCCTCTCTAATTCCCCTTACCTTATACCTATATCTTGCATTTTATTCCCTTCCCCCCCTATCCTCTGTACCTCCCCTTACCTTATACCTATAACTTGCACTTTATTCCCTCTCCCCCTATCCCCTGTAATTCCCCTTACCTAAAATACCTTCTATTTATTGTTAAAGTTCTTGGGTTTTTTTTTAAACTTCCAAATCAAATTAAGTCTATTTACTGAGCTTTTGAGCTCAGGGTGGGGCCAGCTTAAGCTAATACACTACAAGGAGCATCCATGTTGGAGCAGCCCCTCAGGGCCACCGAGTCCTGCTCCATGAGGAGCACCCCAAGTGGGTCCCCAGGCACCACAGCCAAAGGACCCAAGTGCCAGCAGGTGACCTTGCTCCCAGGACAGTCAGAGCCTTGCCTCCAGCCAGCCTCAGAGGGCCAAGGCCACTAAGGGGACCTCAGGTAAAAGGAAGAGGATTGGGCAACACTCACATTGCCACTGCTGCACGGGTGGTGACAGGGGTCACAGAACCACCCAGGCTGGGAAGGACCCTCAGGAACACCAACTCCTGCCATTAACCCTGCTCTACAAGCACCATCCCTGCTCTACAAGCACCATCCCTGCTCCACAAGCATTAAAAACATTAACCCTGCTCTACTAGGTCTAAGTCTGCTGTACAAGCTCTAACCCTGCTCTACAAGCTCCAACCCTGCTCTAACAAGCTCCAGCCCTGCTCTACAAGCATTAATAACATTAACCCTGCTCTACTAGGTCTAAGTCTGCTGTACAAGCTCTAACCTTGCTCTACAAGCTCCAGCCCTGCTCTAACAAGCTCCGACCCTGCCCTAGAAGCTCTAACCCTGCTCTACAAGCATCATCCCTGCTCTACCAAGCTCCAATCCTGCTCTACAAGCATTAATAACATTAACCCTGCTCTACGAGCTCCAACCCTGCTCTAACAAGCTCCGACCCTGCTCTACTAGGTCTAACCCTGCTGTACAAGCTCTAACCTTGCTCTACAAGCTCCAGCCCTGCTCTACAAGCTCCAACCCTGCCCTACAAGCTCTAACCCTGCTCTACAAGCATCATCCCTGCTCTACCAAGCTCCAATCCTGCTCTAACAAGCATTAATAACATTAACCCTGCTCTACAAGCTCCAATCCTGCTCTACAAGCATTAATAACATTAACCCTGCCCTACAAGCTCCAGCCCTGCTCTACAAGCATTAATAACATTAACCCTGCTTTACTAGGTCTAACCCTGCTGTACAAGCTCTAACTCTGCTGTACAAGCTCTAACCCTGCTGTACAAGCATTAATAACATTAACCCTGCTCTATAAGCTCCAATCCTCCTCTGCAAGAATTAATCCTGCCCTACAAGCTCTGATCCCCCTCCTGACCCTCTCCTCCATATCCTGATAACCCTCCTGACCCTCTCCTCCAGAGCCTGATACCCCTGACTGATTCTTCAATTCTTTGATTCTATGATTCTTTGATTCTGTGGTTCTGATTCTATGATTCTTTGATTCTATGATTCTTTGATTCTATGATTCTTTGATTTTGTGATTCTGTGAGTGATTCTATGATTCTGTGATTCTATGATTCTTTCATTCTGATTCTATTATTCTATGATTCTGTGATTCTATGAGTCTATGATTCTTTGATTCTATGATTCTGTGATTCTATGACTCTTTGATTCTATGAGTCTATGATTCTGTGATTCTTTGATTCTATGATTCTGTGATTCTGTGACTCTTTGATTCTATGAGTCTATGATTCTGTGATTCTTTGATTCTGATTCTTTGATTCTATGACTCTTTGATTCTATGAGTCTATGATTCTGTGATCCTTTGATTCTATGATTCTGTGATTCTATAAGTCTATGATTATGTGATTCTATGATTCTTTGATTCTGTCATTCTATGATTCTCTGATTCTGTGACTCTGATTCTCTGAGTCTATGATTCTGTGATTCTTTGATTCTCTGAGTCTATGATTCTGTGATTCTTTGATTCTATGAGTCTATGATTCTATGACTCTTTGATTCTATGAGTCTATGATTCTGTGATCCTTTGATTCTATGATTCTGTGATTCTATAAGTCTATGATTATGTGATTCTATGATTCTTTGATTCTGTCATTCTATGATTCTCTGATTCTGTGACTTTGATTCTCTGAGTCTATGATTCTGTGATTCTTTGATTCTCTGAGTCTATGATTCTGTGATTCTTTGATTCTCTGAGTCTATGATTCTGTGATTCTTTGATTCTCTGAGTCTATGATTCTGTGATTCTTTGATTCTCTGAGTCTATGATTCTGTGATTCTTTGATTCTCTGAGTCTATGATTCTGTGATTCTTTGATTCTCTGAGTCTATGATTCTGTGATTCTTTGATTCTCTGAGTCTATGATTCTGTGATTCTTTGATTCTCTGAGTCTATGATTCTGTGATTCTTTGATTCTCTGAGTCTATGATTCTGTGATTCTTTGATTCTCTGAGTCTATGATTCTGTGATTCTTTGATTCTCTGAGTCTATGATTCTGTGATTCTTTGATTCTCTGAGTCTATGATTCTGTGATTCTTTGATTCTCTGAGTCTATGATTCTGTGATTCTTTGATTCTCTGAGTCTATGATTCTGTGATTCTTTGATTCTCTGAGTCTATGATTCTGTGATTCTTTGATTCTCTGAGTCTATGATTCTGTGATTCTTTGATTCTCTGAGTCTATGATTCTGTGATTCTTTGATTCTCTGAGTCTATGATTCTGTGATTCTTTGATTCTATGAGTCTATGATTCTATGACTCTTTGATTCTATGAGCCTATGATTCTTTGATTCTATGACTCTTTGATTCTATGAGTCTATGATTCTGTGATCCTTTGATTCTATGATTCTGTGATTCTATAAGTCTATGATTCTGTGATTCTTTGATTCTGTCATTCTGTGATTCTATGATTCTGTGATTCTTTGATACTGTGATTCTGTGAGTCTGATTCTGTGATTCTGTGAGTCTATGATTTTTTGATTCTCTATGATTCTGTGATTCTGTGAGTCTATGAGTCTATGATTCTTTGAGTCTATGATCCTAGGATCTTGAGCCATGAGGAAGGGGCTGGCAGGAAGCGAGCAGGCACAGATGGCATCCACCCCAGAGGTCTGGAGGGACCCAGAGATGAATTGGCTCAACTACTTCCTTGTGCTGTGCAAAGTGCCTCTGAAATCAATCCCAACATCAGAGCCTTGAAAGGCAGCAAAGGAGGAGGCAGCCTTCAGAGGGGAGCTCAGGAGCATCTGCAGCAGGGCAGCTCGATCACAGCTTTGAGGAGCCTTGCCAAAACGAGCGTTTGAAGAGCAATGAAGGGGAGCCTCCCTTCAGAGCTGCCAGAGGGTCTTTGAAGGAGTTAATAGCAGAGGAATTCAGCTGATGGATTTGCCTTTCTCTCTCTCCCTTCCCCCTCTGCCTCCCCTCCAGGGATAGGCTGAGACAGTTGGCTCAGGGCAGCCTTCCAGGAGCTGGAGGAGGCTCCAGGAGGGCTAGGGAGAGACTTTGGACAGGGCAGGGAGTGACACGAGGAGGGAAAACGGATTGGAGCTTAAGGAGGGCAGATTGAGAGTGGAGATGAGGAAGAAGTTGTTGAGAGTGAGGGTGAGGAGAGACTGGCACAGGGTACACAGTGCTGAGACACTGGCACAGGCTGCACAGTGGTGAGACACTGGCACGGGTAACCCAGGGAGGTTGTGGAGCACAGAAGCACAGAATGTGATCAAAGATCACATTCTGTGCTTCTGTGCTCCACAACCTCCC
>VWZI01014938.1:0-41766 GCA_013396835.1 Psilopogon haemacephalus
CCAGGAGCACTGTCTTTCTCCTGCAGCCTCCAGGAGCACTGTCTTTCTCCTGCACCCCCCAGGAGCACTGTCTTTCTCCTGCAGCCTCCAGGAGCACTGTCTTCCTTTTGCAGCCCCCAGGAGCACTGTCTTTCTCCTGCAGCCCCCAGGAGCACTGTCTTTCTCTGGCAGCCCCCAGGAGCACTGTCTTTCTCCTGCAGCCCCCAGGAGCACTGTCTTTCTCCTGCAGCCCCCAGGAGCACTGTCTTTCTCCTGCAGCCCCCAGGAGCGCTCTTTAAGCCTGATGTCTGCTGTGAGCATCCAAAAGGTGTTCAACCCAGGTGTAAAAGAAAGGCAGAATTGGTTTGTGCAAGCACACCACAGGAGGTCAGGAGAGTAAATCCCATCCAGGGTCAGAGTTACTGCCAGGGTGTTATTCTTCTGTCCTCCTTTTGGGTGCCTAAAATGTGAGCATCTGTGCAGATACAGATATGAGAATCTAAAATGTGAGTCATCTTGGCTCTCCCTAAAGTGAGTGAGGAGAGATAGGTATGTGCTTGTACCTCAGATATCCCTGTAGCTCATAACCACCTCCTGGGACAGGAGGATCTGCCCTGTGGTTGTTATCATCTCACATCCCTGGAGGAAGTTTTTTTTTTACTAGCATGAAGCAGCCACTTAAGAAAGAAAGGGCTAGAGTGAAGTGAGACAGATCCTGATCCCAAAAGAAGACAACAAATGGGCAAGGATAAAGAAGAAAGTAGCATAATCCAGATTTGGTCTCAAGAGGTCTGTATCTAAAATAGGTAGGTGGGAACAGAAAGGTGCAGAGGAAAGAGATGTGTGTTCCTCTCTCTTCCACTACCATGAACCAGAAGGGTTTGTGAGCAGTGGACAGAATCACATGAACGTCAGGGGCTGGAAGGGACCTCCAAAGCCCATCCAGTGAAACCCTCCTGCCACAGCAGCATCACCTAGACCAGATCACACAGGAACACATCCAGGCAGGTCTGGAATATCTCCAGAGAGGGAGACTCCACAACTGCCCACAACTGACCTCAAACATCATCCAGTTCCAACCCCCTGCCACAGGCAGGGACACCTCCCACTAGATCAGGTCTCTCAAGACCTCACCCAGCCTGGCCTTGAACACCTCCAGGGAGGGACCAGCCACAACTTCCCTGGGCAACCTGTTCCAGTGTCTCACCACCCTCACTGTGAAGAACTTTCTCCTAACATCCCATTTAAACCTTCCCTCTGCCAATTTGAACCCACTCCCCCTCGTCCTGTCTGCACCTCTGGCATCAGAGCCTGGTGAAGCACAGGCTGCTGAATAATCCAGGCTTTTGACCTGGTGTGCATGGTTTGTCACTTAAATTCATCCCACACATTTCTCCTGGCCTAAGAGAGCAATGCCCAGAAATATCAGCGTAGGAGGATGTGCAGAGCCACACAACTCCAGTCAGCATCCCAATGCAAACAATGTCATTGTTTTCCTCCCCCCATCCCCTCCCCAAAGCACATTTCAGAAGGAAGCAAAAGTTTCAAAATAACATGAAGTAACAAACAGTCAGGACTTTCCACTGACCTTTCACTTCCCACTCTCCCATTTCCTATCACTATCAGTAAACTTTCCTCTAACACCAGGGACAGAAAATGTTCTGCCTGCAGCCACCCTGCAAAAGCTCTCTGAGCATTATTTAGGATTTCCCCCCTCACACCTCCTTTGTATTATTAAATCAAGGCCAAAAAGAAATTTAGCAAGAAATCACATTTGATATCATATAGCACTACATAAGGCTCGGAGCATCTCTGCTACGAGGACAGACTGGAAGAGTTGGGGCTGTTCAGTCTGGAGAAGAGGAGGCTCCCAGGTGACCTTATTGTGGCCTTCCAGTATCTAAAGGGGGCCTACAGGAAAGCTGGGGAGGGACTTTTTAGGCTATCAGGTAGTGGCTGGACTAGGGGGAATGGAGCAAAGCTGGAGGTGGGGAGATTCAGACTGGAGATTCAGCATGAGAGTGGTGAGAGCCTGGAATGGGTTGCCCAGGGTGGTGGTTGGGGCCACTTCCCTGGAGGTGTTCAAGGCCAGGCTGGATGAGGCTCTACACAGCCTGATCTAGTGTGAGGTGTCCCTGGGCATGGCAGGGGGGTTGGAACTAGATGATCCTTGTGGTCCCTTCCAACCCTGAGAGATTCTATGATTCTATGACTAGACGACCTTTATGGGTCCTTTCCAGCCCAAACCATTCTATGATTTAGCCCCATCCCTGGAGGTGTTTAAGGCCAGGCTAGATGAGGCTTTAGACAGCCTGTTCTAGTGTGAGGTGTCCCTGCCCATGGCAGAGGAGGTTGGAACTAGATGATCCTTGTGCTCCCTTCCAACCCTGGCTGATTCTATGATTCCATGACTCTACAGTCTCTGATTCACCCAGAATCACAGAAACATTCACGTTGGAAAAGACCCTCAGGATCACCAAGGCCAACCAATATCCCTAGTCTACAAGGTTCATCCTAAACCATATCCCCAAGTACCACATCCAAATGACTTTTAAACATATCCAGGGTTGGTGACTCAAGCAACTCCCTGCCCAGCCCATTCCAATGTCCTTGTTAGCTCTGGTGCTAGTTAATAGCACCAAAGTCCAAATATTAGTAGCAGCATTGGTCGTTAGTAGCACCACTGAGTCCAAACATCAAACTAGACATCTAACTGCCAGACTTGGTAGTTAGATAATCACAGAATCACAGAATGCTAGGAGTTGGAAGGGGCTTCCAAAGCTCATCCAGTCCAACTGCCCTTCCAGAGCAGGATCACCTAGAGCAGGCCACACAGGAACACATCCAGGCAGATTTTGACTGTCTGTACAGAAGAAGACTCCACAACCTCACTGGGATGCCTGTTCCAGTGTTCTGTCACCTTCACAATGAAAAAGTTTTTCCTTATGTTCACATGGAACCTCCTAGGCTCCAGCTTGCACCCATTGCCCCTTGCCCTATCATTAGACCTCACTGAGCAGAGCCTGGTTTTGTCCTCCTCACATTCTCTTTATAAATACAGAACACTGGAAAAGGCTGCCCAGTGAGGTTGTGGAGTCTTCTTCTTTACAGACAGTCAAAATCTGCCTGAATGTGTGTGTGGCCTGCTGCTGGCCCTCAGCTGAGCTTTGCTGTCCTTGCAGCCAGCTCCAGGGGTGGCACAGGTTGGCCCCTGCCATCTGCAGCTCCTGGGAGCCCAGGCAGGGTTGGAGTGGGGCAGGAGCGATAGGAGAGGGAAAGGGAAATGAGATTCCTGCTCATAGCCTGGAGGAGCCAGGCTAGGGTCATGGATAGCTTTGGGATCTTGGGATCACCTGTGGGGAGTGCCTGCAAAGGGCACTGGAAGGGATCCATCCATCCTGGGACTGTGTGAAGTAGGATAACTGCTTTGGAACCATGGAAACATGGCATGGATTGGGTGGCAAGAGACCTCCTGAGGTCACCCAGCAACACCCCTGCAGCCAGCAGAGACATCTCCAAGAAGAGAGGGGTGCTCAGAGCCCTAAACAACCTGGCCTGTGGTGGTGGCAGCCATGGGGCATCTCCCACCTCTCCGGGCACCCTGGGCCAGGCTCTCCCCAACCTCCTGCTGAAGAACTTCTCCCTTCTCTCTGCTCTGAGGCCTCCTCTTGGAGCTCCCAGCAGGTCCAGTACTGCAAGATGCTGACTGACACTGGGGTTGGGGTGCTCAGTACCACTTTATCACCCACCTTTCACTGCAAAGCTTGAAGAACCCTCCGTGAGACCTTCTACAGCTACCTCCTTCCCGAATATTTGCTCCAGAAAGTTTCCTCCCCAGAGTGTTTCTTTTTCTTGTTTTTGTGGTTTGTTTTTTTTTTTTTTTTTAAATCAGCTTTCTGGGAATCAGAGCAAAATAGTCCTCCCCTGCCTCTTTTATTCTTCTCTGCTTTTAGAATCACATTTTCACGATTAGTGACTTTAAAAACCCACCCCTACCAACAAGCTGAAAGGATCTAACAAGGATGGAACCCAGTGAGATCACCTGGGAGGAAATATTTCGGGGGAAAACACCCATGGGAAGGCAAATCACTTGTAAGAAATGTTGAACCCTGCCACAGGATTAAACCCAGAACCCTACAGCTCAGCCTAAGTCTGGTCTCTGGTGGAAATTCAGAGGCATTTCCAATGGAACAGGCTGTGGGGTGAATTCCTCAAAGTCACCCTTAAGGAGAAAAGCAGGGGCAGGAGCTCCCTTCTCCAAAATGTTTTGGGGTGCTGTTCAAGTCCTCGGTTTATGCCACCCCTTTGGTGACTCCCTCCCTTGCAGAACAAGCTCTGGGTTGGGTTTCTGTGCAGCCAGGCTCAATCCCAGCTCCACAAGACGCCCGCAGAAGTTTTTACCGCTAGCTCCAGTGCAGAGGGACCCCCTGCAAACGGCGTGAAAAGCAAACCAGGAGGTGAAAGCAGGACTTACCATGGGCTTCTTGTACTCATTGGGCTTGATGCAGCGGACAAAAAAGGGCTGGCACACGCTGAGAGTCCTCATCAACAGCTCCAGGGACCGCTTGAACTGGCTGCTGAGCGTCGGCGAACGCTTCCTCGTCTCCGCTCCCTGCAAAAGCGCAGCGGAGCAGGCTCAGGAAATGAAAGGCTGAGAGAGCCTTTCCCCTCCAGACACTGCCCACGTCCAGCCAGGGCTGCAGGACACGGCAGGGACAGAGAGGTGCTGCAGCACTGTGGCAGGAAGGGAGGCAAGGCAGAGCAGCTGAGCTCGCAGTGACCAAACTCTGCCCACCTGCTCCCTTTGCCCAGGGAGAAAAAGTGCCATCATTTCGTTTCTCCTGCTCAGACCTGCCTGTGTGCCTGGCAGTGCCACCTGCCCTGTGCAGAGCCACAGCAGACATCTGCCCCTAGCACCATAATTCAGTTTCTCCTGCTCAGACCTGCCTGTGTGCCTGGCAGTGCCACCTGCCCTGTGCAGAGCCACAGAGGACATCTACCCATAAGTGCAAACAGCCCTTTCTGGGCCACCAAAGTATCTCTGTGTGCAGCTTGGGGCAATGCATCTGCTCAGGGATGCTCCTTGGAATGGCTTCCTGACTCCATGTGTTGCAGCATGGTCATCCCAAACCCTTTTTTTTGTGGTTCTTCATGTCAGGCTGAGCTCCTTTCTGCTCCCTGAGGCATAAGATCCGAGACCTATGCAGGATAAAAGTCAAGCCAGGGACACTTCTGCTGCAGAGTGACGCTGCAACAGCCCCAAAAACTTCCAGCAAAGTCTGTATTCCTCAGCCTGTAGCACAGGGAAGATTGGAGTTTTGTTTGGGATAGCACATGGACTAGACTGAGCAAGGAAGGTACTTGGGGTGAATCAGGAACATTTTAGAGTATTTTGCTTGGCTTAGGCTCACTTGGGTAGATTAATAATCTGATCTCTGGCCTGAGAAAGTGTTTCTAAAGCAGAACAGAGATGTTTCACTGGAGATGCTGCCCCTTCTGCCTGTCCTGGGAGAACCTCCAAACCGAATGAAGGCTCCAGCTCATTCCTTGTGCCAGTCACTATTACCTGAGCTCATCCCACACCAGTCACAGTGCTGCTGTGTGTCTCTCAGGGTCTGGTGTTCAGGGAGCAGCTACTGCTGGTGGTTTGGAGAAAGAATTGGGCACCAGGATGCAGCTCCCTCTGAATAAGTAATAGGGCAAACTGTGGCATGACCAAGGATTTCCCAAAGGGAGGATTCTATGCATTTTTCCCCTCCAAACACCCTCTTCTTTGCACGTGGTCGAGTCACACACAGAGTCATGAAATCCACATCTGCCCTGGGCCTTGCTGCTGTGTTTTGGAAGCTGGTGAGTCTGATTCCTACTTTTGCCAAAATCTTTACTTGCACTTCATTGGCCAGCTCTAGTGACCTGCAGGGCAGCATCCCCATCCACCCAAACTGAAGGAATCTCATAGAATCACAGACTGCTTTGGGTGGGAAAGTAACATCTAAGTCCAACCCTTCTGCCACAGACAAGGAGTTTGCACAGCTCAGGTTGCATAGGAGGTTGAGACAAACACAATCAACACAAACACAAATCAGGATGGAATTCCAACAAGAGAAAACCCAGCTCGTGCACACACCAGAAGAACATGGCCTGCTTGTCCAGAAGAGCTTGCAGGGGGCTATCAGTGATCTCTCCTAGCAAAATCCTCCCCAGAAGGACAATTTGTTAACAAATCCAAAGCAATTTATGAGAGTGCAGCTGCTACCTGCAGAGCACTGCAGGGTCTGGTGCTCATGTTCTGCCACAGATCTGGTGGGGACTAGGCTGTTTCAGCAAGAATCCTGCCTTGGATAGCTTTGATTGATGTTTCCTTATCACTTTGCTAGTTGTCTGCAAGAGATTATCTCTGTGAAATGCAAAAGGACAGTCACAAGGCTTAGAAGCCTCAACAGATGCAGCAGCAGGGCTGGAGGGTGGAAGCAGCTGTATGTTAGTCAGGTTTGCCACTTGGGGGTTGAATAGGAGAGGTCATTTTTCAGCTGAGGGTAGGAAGGCTGCAAGACTTTAAACAAAGATCTACCAGGGTCTGCAGGCAGTGGCCTGCTTCCAAATAACACAACCTGGAGAATAGAAGGCTTGGGGAAGACCTCATTGCTCTCTACAACTACCTGAAAGAAGCTTGTGGCCAGCTGGGGTTGGTCTCTTCTCCCAGGCCACCAGTGACAGAAGAGGGGACACAGCCTTAGGCTGGATGTTGGGAAGAAGTTCTTCACAGAAGACTGACATTGGAATGGGCTTCCCAGGGAGGTGGTGGAGTCACCATACCTGGAGGTGTGTCAGAGGAGGCTGCATGAGGCACTTAGTGCCATGGGTTAGTTAATTAGAAGGGTTAGGTGATAGGTTGGACTCGATGATCCTAGAGGTCTTAGAATCATATAATCATAGAATGGTTTAGGTTGGAAGAGAACTCAAAGATCATCCAGTTCCAACCTCCCTGTGCCATAGGCAGGGACACCTCCCACTAGAGCAGGTCACTCAAGACCTCATCCAGCCTGGCCTTGAACACCTCCAGACAGGGAGCAGCCACCACCTCCCTGGGCAACCCGTTCCAGTGTCTCACCACCCTCACTGTAAAGAACTTCCTCCTAACATCCCATTTAAATCTCCCCTCCGCCAGTTTGAACCCATTCCCCCTCATCCTGTCATTACAAGACCTTGTGAACAGTCCCTCCCCAGCCTTCCTGTAGGTCCCCTTCAGATACTGGAAGAGTCTTTTCCAACCTGGTTAGTTCTCTGATTCTATGAAAAAGGAGATTGGATGAGGCACTTAGTTCCATGGTTTAGATAATTAGAAGGTGTTAGGTGATAGGTTGGACTCGATGATCTTGAAGGTCTTTTCCATCCTGGTTAATTCTGTGATTCTGTGAACCTGTTTCTCCAGGTTGCTGATGCCCTGCGCTTCTTCCTTGCCTACATCCAGCTCTGTGAAGGAGCAATGGTGCCACCTCCAGCCTTACACCTGAGAGGTGTTTGCAGCCAGGCTGGGTGAGGCTGTGGGCAGCCTGATCTAGGGTAGAGTGTCCCTGCCCATGGAAGGGGGGTTGGAACTAGATGATGGGGGTTGGACAGGCTGAGGGAGTTGGGACTTTTCAGCCTGGAGAAGAGAAGGCTTCCAGGAGACCTTATAGCAACCTTCCAGTATCTGAAGGGGGCCTACAGGATGGCTGGGGAGGGACTGTTCACAAGGTCTTGTAATGACAGGACGAGGGGGAATGGGTTCAAACTGGCAGAGGGGAGATTTAAACGGGATGTTAGGAGGAAGTTCTTCACAGTGAGGGTGGTGAGACACTGGAACAGGTTGCCCAGGGAGGTTGTGGCTGCTCCCTCCCTGAAGATGTTTAAGGCCAGGTTGGATGAGGCCTTGAGTGACCTGTTCTAGTGGGAGGTGTCCCTGCCTATGGCACAGGGGGGTTGGAACTGGCTGATCTGTGAGGTCTCTTCCAACCTAAACCATTCTATGATTCTATGACAAGCAGGATTCACAGGTGCTGTAGCCCAGACCTGTGGCACTGAGGGGTCACTCAGGCAGAGCTCAGCATCAAAGGGAGGGGGGAAAAAAAAGACAGAAGAGAAAAATAGAAAGAGAATTGCATCATTTCTAGACAAGCAGCATCTCCAAAGGAGTTCCTAAAGGTATCCAAGCCAACAAGACACTCAGACATGCTTTCAAAGCCACCTCTCTCTGTCACCTGAAGCCAGTCTGGCTTTTGAGGCACAGAGATGTGTGTGACTGAAGCAACATAAAGGCAAAGTTCAAGGCAGAACATCCTCAGCAGGGCACAAGAGGATGTTCCCCCAGCACAAGGTCCTCAGTGGCACAGGTGGAGCATTAGGGCATTTCCCAGCATCTCTGAGAAGCTGTAAAATCTCTAGGTGCTTATCCAGACTACTTTTCTAGGGTGTTTTGGAAACCTTTAGGTATTTAACATATGTCCAGGGCAGAGAAAGCAACAACCAGTGCAGCCTCTCTGCACCCTGTGTGTTCAGTGGGTTAAGGTGGACACAGAGTCATGTTTGTCATACAGACCCACAGCTCCAGCCAGGCCAATTCCCATTTAAGAAAAAAAAGAATTTGTAATCTTCAAACCAAGCCAAGAGAAGCAGGGAGAAAAGTGAGCATAAGGAGAAATGCCACAGAGCCAGAAAGAGTAGGAGTCACTCCTGCTACCCCTCTTTGCCTTCTCCTCCCACATTCAGGAGAAGGCTGCATGGTGTACCAACATCTCCGTGCTCAGCATCAGGTCTGCCAGGGAGATGGTGACCTGCTTCAGAGGGAATGCAGAGAGATGAATTGCTTGAGTTGAGTTAGGGAAAGGAAGAGAAGCAAGTACCACCAGCAGCATTTGGAGGAAAAGACCATCCTCACATCTCCTCAGGATAAGAAAATCACTCAACTGCATCCACTTCTGGAGCCCCTATTACAAGAGAGATGTGGACATGCTGGAGCATGTCCAGAGAAGGGCCACAAGGATGCTCAGAGGACTGCAGCACCTCTCCTGTGAGGACAGACTGAAAGAGTTGGGGCTGTGCAGTCTGGAGAAGAGGAGGCTCCCAGGTGACCTTATTGAGACCTTCCAGTATCTGAAGGAGGCCTACAAAAAAGCTGGGGAGGGACTTTTTAAGCTATCAGGGAGTGACAGGACTAGGGGGAATGGAGCAAAGCTGGAGATGGGGAGATTCAGATTGGAGATTCAGCATGAAAGTGGTGAGGCCCTGGAATGGGTTGCCCATGGGGGTGGTTGAGGCCACATCCCTGGAGGTGTTTGCAGCCAGGTTGGCTGAGGCTGTGGGCAGCCTGATCTAGGGTAGGGTGTCCCTGGGCATGTCAGGGGGGTTGGAACTTGATGATCCTTGTGGTCCCTTCCAACCCTGACTGATTCTATGATTCTAACTGGGCCATGCCAACATGACTCACTATTTTTCAGTCAGTTTTTTTCCCCCTGAAGCCTGAGATAAGTGATGATTTTATTAATTCATTCTATGAAATGTCACTGGGGTAGCCTCAGTCAGCCACTCAAAGTTGAGGCTTCCCCACAGCACTGCCGTGGTGGCACACAGTGAGGAGAGAGCCTCTCTCTGAAAGGCTGTAGAGTATGGAAGATGCCTTCAGATCCAGAGTTCATAGCATCATAGAATGGTTTAGGTTGGAAGAGACCTCAAAAATCATCCAGTTCCAACACCCCTTTGCCATAGGCAGGGACACCTCCCACTAGATCAGGACGCTCAAGACCTCATCCAACCTGGCCAGTTGACGTGGGCTGCGTAACAGTCACATTTTGTAAGTATTTTGAACTAAATCCTCTTTTTTTTCTTGTTGTTTTCTTGGGGTTTTGTTTTGTTGTTTTTTTTAATTTTATTTTTAATTTACTGATGGTGATCTATATGGAAAATATATAATTTTTTTTTTTTTTTTTTACTTGGCTGTTTCCCCCTAGCCTCATTGACAAACAAAAACCAATCAATCATCACTCACCAGAGACCCTACAAAAGACAAGCCTATATTGTAAAAAACAACCATGACCACTGGGACAAATCCCCAAAATTATCAGTTTTCTATCTCCCATTTACTGTTCTGCCTCTCACTTCTTTAGAGAAGAGTGGCCTGAGCATTTCTGATTTGGTACAACTCTTTCCTGGGCTCAGTCTCACCATATCCTAACTGAGGAAGGTTCTTGTTTTGGTGTGGTGCACTGTTAGAACTCTGGAGCTGGACCCACTGAAGTGTTGCACTCCAAAGAGTTTTGCAATCATCGTATGGAAGGGAAGCAGTCGAGGTCTGGAGTGAAGGGCTTTGGGTCATTTTACATCAGATCTCTCTCATTGGAATTCCAAGTCCAAACATTAGAGACACTGCAGTGGTAAGAAGGGTTGAAATTCAGCCCCATGCGAGGATCTGAATGGTGCAGGTCAGGTCTATCTCCAACGTATGCCTCTGGCTACTGAACTGGTGGGGTGGAAATGTCAGCAGAGTGTCACAAAGCTAACGTCACAAAACCTTTGGCACGCAGGATGCTTGCTACCCTGTGGCCAAAGATCTAGCAGGAAAGGTTGGGAGAGATATCAGAACCAGTCAGGAGATCAAATGCAACAGAAAAAGATCTAAACAAGGTGCCAAGAGCTTCATTGGAAGATTGTGGTAATGGTTGATGTTAACCATGTCTTTGAAGGCTTGTATTTGAGTTTCCCCCTGAGTATGAAGCTACACCACAAGGGTGATGGCTTTTCTGAGCAACCCAGAAATGCAAACTGAATAATCTCTTTGCACAAGAACTCTCCTCTCCATGCCCCCAGAAATGGCAAAGCAGGGCCAGATTTGCAGTTGCATGAAGGAATAACGTCCCACTGAGGCCAGTGGGGGAACCATGACAAACAGCTGTATCCGACAGGTGATGCAGCTGAAGTTAATTGAAATAACTCAAATATCAGGGGGAAAAAAAATCCCAAAAAACAGTAACAACTCAAAACTTCATCTCAGGCTGGTTCTGATTCCCATCAGCACAAAGCTCTTCTGAGCTGAGTCCTAGAAGTGAATGGCACATAGGTCTGCATCTACTCAACGAGCTGCAAAGATGCTCTCCATCACATTGGTCACTCGAAATGGATCCTCTATAGATAGGGCAGGAAGGAGGAACGAGCTGAGACAGAGAAAAGCACAACCCTTGCCGAGGAGAGGCGAGTAGAGAAGAGAGGAACTCAGGTTATTTGCTTTACCTTTGGTGTGGGTGTGGGCGACTGGCCAAATGTGCTGGATGCATAGCCACAGAGAAACTACGTGAAGCACAGGGGAGAAAAAAAAAACCAAACAAACAAACAACCAAAACAAACAAAAAAAAACAACACAAAACAACCAAAAGCAAAACAAAACACAAAACAAAACAGAGACAGAGAAGAGCAAATAGTGAAAAGGAAGAATAACCAAAATGGAACCCTGGTATTGTTAGTCTTGGAGGTCCAGATGTTAAAGTATCTCATGAACAATATGTAATAACTCTTAGATTTTACTCTAGCCCCATCCTCCTGGCTTTTTCCCTTTTCATCTCCATGTCCATGTCCCTGAAACCGAGGGAAGTATTGCTGCCCAGCTCTTGCCCCTTGGAAACAACTCTCCAGCACCTTTTAACCTCACTCATGATCCATCGAGCTTCAGCTGTCCTCACTCATCCCTGCCCTCCTATGACTGGAGGGCAAAGATATGGATAAAGAAGTGGCTTGATGGCCACACCCAAAGAATGGCTGTCAATGGGTCCATGTCCAAGTGAAGCCCAGTGACAAGCAGAGTCCCTCAGGGATCAGTCCTGGGACCAGTCTCATTCAGCATCTTTGTGGGTGCCATGGACAAAGGCATTGAGTGCAGCCTCAGCAAGTTTGCTGATGACACCAAGCTGTGTGGTGCAGCAGACAGGCTGGAGGGCAGGGATGGCATCCAGAGGGACCTGGACAGGCTACAGAGGTGGGCACAAGTCAACCTCATGAGGTTCAACAAGACCAAGTGCAAGGTTCTGCATCTGGGTCGAGGCAACCCCAAGCACAAATCCAGGCTGGGCAGGGACTGGCTGGAGAGCAGCCCTGAGGAGAGGAACTTGGGGGTGCTGGTGAAAGAGAAGCTCAACATGAGCCAGCAGTGTGCACTTGCAGCCTAGAAAGCCAAGCAGAGCCTGGGCTGCATCAGGAGAAGTGTGGTCAGCAAGGCCAAGGGAGGTGATTTTCCCCTTCTACTCCACTCTGGTGAGACTCTGCTTGGAGTACTGCATCCAGTTCTGGAGCCCCTGGGACAAAAGGGATGTGGACATGCTGGAGAGTGTCCAGAGAAGGGCCATGAGGATGCTTAGAGGGCTGCAGCACCTCTGCTGTGAAGTCAGACTGTAAGATTTGGGGCTGTTCAGTCTGGAGAAGAGGAGGCTCCCAGGTGACCTTCTTGTGGCCTTCCAGGATCTGAAGGAGGCCTACAGAAAAGCTGGGGAGGGACTTCTGAGGCTGTGAGGGAGTGACAGGACTAGGGGGAATGGAGCAAAGCTGAAGGTGGGGACAGTCAAACTGGATGTGAGGAGGAAGTTGTTGAGCATGAGAGTGGTGAGAGCCTGGAGTGGGTTGCCCAGGGAGATGGTTGGGACCCCGTCCCTGGAGGTGTTTGCAGCCAGGTTGGATGAGGCTGTGGGCAGCCTGATCTAGGGTAGGGTGTCCCTGGGCATGGCAGGGGGTTGGCACTAGATGATCCTTGTGGTCCCTTCCAACCCTGACTGATTCTGTGATTCTATTCTATGACTGGTGCTTTCCATAAGCAATTGGGAAGATGCCAAGGAAAAAAGTGAAATGTCACCAAAATTCTGAAGAAGCTTCTCCCTTCCTCCCTAATTTTAATCCAACAAACCTGAGGGTTTCCATAGAATCAAACTTTCTGCCAAGGGAAAAATCCACACGTTCCTACTTAATTTTTTTTTCCCTCCTTCACCACTTCCCATCCTCCACAACAATTTCTAATTGTTTTTTTTTTTCCCTTCACCGTTTTCCATCCTCCATTGCCTCTTCTATCTATTCCTCAAGCAAGCAGCACTGTCAGACCATGCTGGCTGATTCCTCAGAGGAACAGTGCTTAATTCCCACTGAATCCACCATTTCTCCTGGAATTACTCAACTCAGCCAAGACCTGCAGGTAGACCTCCTCCATGATGGGCATGCATAAATCAGGCTTTCCAGCCCTGAGTGCTCCAGCAATACCACTCAACTCAGCCAAGACCTGCAGGTAGACCTCCTCCATGATGGGCATGCATAAATCAGGCTTTCCAGCCCTGAGTGCTCCAGCAATACCACTCAACTCAGCCAAGACCTGCAGGTAGACCTCCTCCATGATGGGCATGCACAAATGAGGCTTCCCAGCCCTGAGTGCTCCAGCAATACCACTTAACTCAGCCAAGACCTGCAGGTAGTCAGGCTTCCCAACCCCATGTGCTCAGCAATACCCACAGTTTTGCTATCCACAAACATGAGGTCTTTCAAGGACCAAAGATTTACTACAATATTCATACTCTTGACTGCATCTCTTACTTCTCTGATGTTTCTGAGGTCTCTGTCACCTAAGGATCCCATTTGAAAGAATGAATGTACAGCAGATATGAACTTGCTTTTTACTGGCTCACAGTATCCTACAACCTATTCAAGCTCTTGAGGACCTAAGGTTGGAAGCTGTTGAGGGAAACACCTCATTATGTGTTTTAACTCTTAGCAGAGCAGCTACTTGTGTCTCCTTAAGGGAAGATGTTAGATCTGACCTGACCTGAGTGACGCCAGAAGGTTTCTCCATGGATTGTATCACTGATGCTCAGGGGAAGGCATGCACACTGCCATGAAGACCATTTGTCAGAGCCTACCCTAACCCTAGCCCTAATCCTGACCTATGCTCACCTGCTCCTTCTTTTGGTGAGTGCTTCATACAGTCATGGAATAGTTTGAGTTGGAAGGGGCCTGTAAGGTCCTGCACCTGGGTCAGCGCAATCCCAAGCACAAGTCCAGGCTGGGTGGTGAGTGGCTGGAGAGCAGCTCTGAGGAAAAGCTCTGGGTGGATGAGAAGCTCAACATGAGCCTGCAGTGTGCACATGTGGCCCAGACAGCAACTGTGTGCTGGGCTGCATTAAGAGAGGCATTACCAACAGGGCAAGGGAGGGGATTCTCCCCTTTACTCTACTCTCGTCAGACCCCACCTGGAGTACTGTGTGCAGTTCTGGAGCCCCCAGCACAAGAAGGACATGGAACTGCTGGGGAGAGTCCAGAGGAGGGCTACAAAGATGATCAGAGGGCTACAGCAGTTCTGCTATGAGGACAGGCTAAGAGAGTTGGGACTTTTCAGCCTGGAGAAGAGAAGGCTTCCAGAAGACCTTAGAGTAGCCTTCCAATATCTGAAGGGGGCCTACAGGAAGGCTGCAGAGGGACTGTTCACAAAGTCTTATAATGACAGGATGAGGGGGAGTGGGTTTAACCTGGCAGAGGGGAGATATAAATGGGATGTTAGGAGGAAGTTCTTCACAGTGAGGGTGGTGAGGCACTGGCACAGGTTGCCCAGGGAGATTGTGGCTGCTCCCTCCCTGGATGTGTTCAAGGCCAGGCTGGATGAGGTCTTGAGCATCCTGATCTAGTGGGAGGTGTCCCTGCCTATGGCACAGGGGGGTTGGAACTGGCTGATCTGTGAGGTCCCTTCCCAAACAAACCATTCTGTGATTCTATGATTCTACCTCTCATCCTATCACTGCAGCTTTAAGTGTTATCAGAATAGGACCCTCATCCTATTGGTAACCTTTAAGAAAGGGGCTGCAAGATCATTGAATTTTGGTGGAAAGCAGTAGCAAAAGCATCTCAAGCTCCTCGTTGGGTCTTGCTTGTCTGAACATTTTTGTTTGTGTGGTCTGTAGGGGGTTTGTGCTCTCTCAGTTCACGCTAACATTGTGCACATTCAGGGGAACTGGACCACCATGTTTTCGCCTCTTTCATTTCCCTGCCAGTTGTAATGGGTTGAGCCCACCTGGGAGTCTTCTGACTCCTCCCAAAGGGTGGTCTGGCCTGCCCCCAGGTATCATGGTTAACCACTCCCACTTCCTGCTAAGGACTTTACTATAAAAGGGGAAATATCTTGTCTTCTCTCTCTCTTCTGCCCTGTTTGCCTGGACTAACTGCTCTGCTGCCAAATCACCATGTGCTCCTCAGCCAAAACGTGGAGAGTACCACCATTTTTATTTGGAACTTGGACTAACTGCTTTTCAGCATCAAAATCCTACATCCTGCCTCATCCATCATCAAATCATCCACCCCAGCATTTTGACTCAGTTGCCTTCCACGGGTTGTTGTGCTGGTTTGATCTGATTGGAGAATTTGAGTGAGAATTTAGACTATTGGCTGAGAGAGGAAAACACAGGATGTCACTTCACCAGAGCTTTACTGAGAGAGAGGAAAAAAAAAAGTTTTTAAGAATTGTACCCAAAACATTAGATATCAGACAGTTTCTGACCACTCTGGCTGCAGCTGCTCTTTGCATGGTCTCCTTTGTCTCTGTCTTCATAGCTAATTCTCAGTAATTCTGTTAATTTCTTTCCTACTACTAACCCCCCTGGCTGATCTACCTCAGCTTATCTGCAGCATCAACAGGTGGTGAGATAAGTCTGGGGAAGGGAGGAAAGATGGTGGGGGGTGGTTGGTTACCCCTCTTGGGGATTTTGGTTTCTGGGGGGGCTGTGGTGTTTTCTGTATTACCTTTTCATTGTATATATCTGTAAATATCTGTTATACCTTGTAAATATCTGCTTGTATATTGTGCAAAGCTGTAAATTTAAAGCTTCATTTATCAACTTCCAGTGTTCTGAGTCCTAGCCGGGGTTTACATCAAAAGGTGGGGGGGCAGGTAACTGCTTAAACCACCACAGTTGTATTTCTGTTTTGTGTATTTTGTTCCCTTTCTTCCCCTTCTCCCCAGCCTCTGTATTTTTTCTCCTCATTCCCCCCACGCCCTGCATTCTGGTTCCTCTTTTCTCCCACCTTCTGTAAAAAAAAAACCCTTTTACCCTCTATTTATTGTTAAAGTATTATACCTTTTTACTTCCAAATCGGATTGAGTATTTATTGGGCTTTTGGGCTCAGGGGTAGCTAGCTTAAACCCAATACACCAGTCAGGTTCAATTCAATGGGAAAAAAAAAAAAAAAAAAGGTGGGGGAGAGGGAAGCAGAAAACATTAAAACCTTAAAGCACAGAGACCACCACCAAATATCTGAAGATATTTAGCAGAATTATTAAAAGGGAAGAAAAAAGTTCTGATGCCTTAAAAGGCCTCTGTGATAGAATCATAGTTTCTCTTGGTTGGAAAAAAGACCTGTAAGATCACTGAGTCCAACCATTACCTAACTCTACCAAGTGTGATGCTAAACCCTGTCCCTCAGCATCACGTCTCTGCATCATTTAGACACCTCCTGGGGTGAGAATTCAACCACCTCCCATGAATTTTGCTGTTGTATACTTCCAGCACCTTCTAAAGATGCTTGGGAGGCATCCCTGTGAAGAAGTCAGCACAGCTGTGTAACCCTGGGAGCTCCCTCTCACAGATTGCCCAGAGTCCAACTCTGCTCTGCTCAAACAAGCAAGAGATCATTGCCCAGGTGAATTGCAAAGCTGGCACCACTGACAAAAAGCAGCGAGGAACAAGCAATTAAAAGCAAAGTAAAAGGCAGCACCGATGCTAAGGGAGCTAGTGCCCACTCCAGCAGGAGTGTCCACCTCTGGGGATGATGGCTCTGAACCCACCACACTCAGTTGGCTTAATTTGGGCTGATAAACTTTGTCTTGTTCCTAATGAAGTCTAAAGGATATTGATTACTCATTTCAGCAGAAGCAGAATGGAGTGAGCAAAGGTTATGAACGAGGCTTGCACATGTGTCTGTGGTCTAGTCAAAGACATTTCTTGGCAATTAAAACTTTTTTTTCCCCCTTAGCAGGCAAATTGCATCTGTTTGGCACTCTTGAAAGTCCCTAAGTCCCTTGGACCATCAGTGGCATTGGCTGGCACTTGGAAAGAAGATGCCAACTTCTAACAAGCTTGGGTGATTTGGAAAATGTTATCCTCAGAGCCTCTGCAGTCCCATGGCTTTGCCTAGGGAAGCTGAGCGACTTGGCCATAGTGGTCCATCCAGGTAGACTTTCAGGTTCTGCAAGGCTGACATTTTAAAACAGTTTCTACTTTAATTTTAGGAACAGGGCTGATGACATCTTTGTAGGGAGACACAGCTGTTGAGCTTAGTAAAAAAAAAAAAAGAAAACCAACCATAATTAATTAGTGTTATTAGTGGTGAAACAGTCACTAACCTCAGCATTAAAGTTTGCATCACAGAAATAAATGCTCAAACAGGGTAGGAAGACTTAAAGCTACCTATCTCCAAAGCTCCAGTGATGGGTGTAGGATGGCGAAGGAGGAGCTTTAAGTTCAGCTTTCACACCTGGTGTCCCCTCTCTCTGCTCTTATAACAGTAAACCACACCTGTTGGCTGGTCCTTTCCAGTCCTACTTGGAGCTGAAAAGCCAGGCAAGATTGTCATAGGATTGCAGAATCGTAGAAGAGTTTGAGTTGGAAGGGACCACCCCCAAAGATCATCTGATCTAAACCCCTGCAGTGAGCAGAGACATCATGAAATGCTTTGGTTGGGGAGGAACCTTCACAGGCCATCTAGTCCAACAGCCTGCAATGAGCAGGGACACCATGAAATGCTTTGGTTGGGGAGGAACCCTTAAAGGCCATCTAGTCCAACAGCCTGCAATGAGCAGGGACATCATGAAATGCTTTGGTTGGGGAGGAACCTTTAAAGGCCATCTAGTCCAACAGGCTGCAATGAGCAACTAGAGCACAGCCTCAAACAAGCTCACCTGGGATGTTTCCAGGGATGGGGCTTCTACCATTCCCCTGGGCAACTAGGGCCAGCATTTCACCACCCTCACTGGAAAGAATTTCTTCTGAATGTAATCTGAATCTCTCCTCTTTTCAGTTTAAAACTATTGCCCTTTTTCCTCTCACAACAAGCCCTGCTAGAAAGTCTGTCCTCACCTTCCTTATGGCCCCCTTTAAGTACTGAGAGGCAGCAAGAAGGTCTCCTTGGAGCCTTCTCTTCTCATAGAATCATAGAATGGTTTAGGTTGGAAGACACCTCAAAGATCATCCAGTTCCAACCCCCCTGTGCTATAGGCAGGGACACCTCCCACTAGATCAGGTCACTCAAGACCTCATCCAGCCTGGCCTTGAACACATCCAGGGAGGGAGCAGCCACAACCTCCCTGGGCAACCTGTGCCAGTGTCTCACCACCCTCACTGTGAACAACTTCCTCCTAACATCCAGTTCAAACCTCCTCTCCACCAATTTGAACCCATTCCTCCTCATCCTGTCATTACAAGACCTTGTGAATAGTCCCTCCCCAGCCCTCCTGTAAGCCCCCTTCAGATACTGGAAGGCTGCTATAAGGTCTCCTGGAAGCCTTCTCTTCTCCAGGCTGCAGAGCCCCAACTCTCTCAGCCTGTCCTCATAGCAGAGCTGCTGCAGCCCTCTGATCATCTTTGTGGCCCTCCTCTGGACTCTCTCCAGCAGTTCCATGTCCTTCTTGTGCTGGGGGCTCCAGAACTGCACACAGTACTCCAGGTGGGGTCTGAGGAGAGCTGAGTAAAGGGGCAGAATCCCCTCCCTTGCCCTGCTGCCCACAGCTTCTCTTGCTGCAGCCCAGCACACAGTTGCTGTCTGAGCCGTGTGTGCACACTGTTGGCTCATCTTGAGCTTCTCATCCACCCAAAAGCTCTCCAAGCTGAACAGCAGCAATTCTCTCAGCCTTTCTTCCTAGGAGAGTTACTGTCCCTTTGTTGTGCTCTGCTCTGCAAGCATTTGGGTTCCTCACTATGTCACGTAAAGCCTGAGCTGCTCTTACTCTCTTGGATCTCCACAATCACAAACCTTATCCTTCCCATTCCTGCATGATCCAGAGAGGAGCATAAAATACCACAGCACAAAACAACATTTGACAAATCCAACGGCCATGTACCTGAGGCCTGAGTGTGGAGGTGCCTGTGACACCACATCAGTGCTTCCTGCTGGTCAGCTCACACTAAATAGGTTTGGAACACCCCCCGAAAATATCAGAGCAACTCTGACTGACTGTAAATGTTCTGCCCCTTCCAGGAATAGCCCCACCACCAATAAAGGTCTTGTGCTGCCTGCATTACCATTGCCACATCCGCTTGGAAGATCTGCTTGATGAACTTGTTTCTGGAGGAGTGCACCAGCTGGATGATGTCTCCATGCAGCGTGTCCCTGTTTTTCTCCAAGAAACCTAAAGGAATAACGGTGTAACACTCAGATGAGACAATGCACCACGGCCACACCTCCAATCATAAAAGCCTAAGGATGTCTTAACTGCTCTTAGGGCACCAGTTCCTTCTCCAGGGCAAGGAGAGGTGGGCAGTGCAAAGGGATCAGAGGATCACAGAACAGTTTTGGTTGGAAAAGACCTTTAAGATCAAGTCCAACCATTGTGTAACCACCAAGTGTGGTCCTAAACCATGCCAGTCAGCACCACATAGAATCATAGAATGGTTTGGGTTGGAAGGGACCTCAAAGATCATCCAGTTCCAACCCCCCTGTGCCATAGGCAGGGACACCTCCCACTAGAACAGGTCGCTTAAGGCCTCATCCAACCTGGCCTTGAACACCTCCTTGGGCAACCTGTGCCAGTGTCTCACTACCCTCACTTTAAAGAACTTCCTCCTCACATCCCATTTCAATCTCCCCTCTGCAGTTTAAACCCATTCCTTCTCATCCTATCATCACAAGACCTTATGAATAGTCCCTCCCCAGCCTTCCTGTAGGCCCCCTTCATACAACTCTGTGCCTTTTAAACATCTCCAGGGATGAGGATCCAACCACCTCCCTGGACAGCCTGTTCTACTGTTTGAGAACCCTTTTAGTGAAGTTTCTATTATTATCCAACCTAACCCTCCTCTCGTGCAATTCAAAGCCATTTCCCCTTGTCCTATCACTTGTTACAAGGGAAAAGACACCAACTTAGACCTCTCTACACAGGATCACAAGACGACAGGCTCACAGGATGTCAGGGGTTGGAAGGGACCCAAGGAGATCATCACGTCGAACCCCCCTGCCAGAGCAGGACCAGACAATCAAGCACACATCACAGAGCAACACACCCAGACAGGCCTTGAAAGTCTCCAGAGAAAGAGACTCCACAATCCCTGTAGGAAGTCTGTTCCAGTGATCTGTCACCCTTACAGTAAAGAAATTCCCCCTTGTGTTGAGGTGGAACCTCCTGTGCTGCAACTTACACCCACTGCTCCTTGTCCTATCCCAGGGATCGAGTGAGCAGAGCCTGTCCCCCACCTCCTGACCAGCCCTCACATATT
This sequence comes from Psilopogon haemacephalus, assembly GCA_013396835.1. NCBI lineage: Eukaryota > Metazoa > Chordata > Aves > Piciformes > Megalaimidae > Psilopogon > Psilopogon haemacephalus. Next base: position 20,451 of record VWZI01014938.1, read on the forward strand.
TATAAACATTTATTAAGTTCCCTCTCAGTCTTCTCTTCTCCAAACTAAGCAGCCCCAGGTCTCTCAGCATCTCATCATCAGGCAGTGCTCCAGTCCACTTATCACCCTCAGAGCCCTCCACTGGACCCTCGCCAGCACATCCCTGTCCCTCTTAAACTAGAGAGATCAAAACTCTAGGCAGTATTCAAGATAGGGTCTGAGCAGGGCAGAGTAGAGGTGGAGGAGAAGCTCGCTTGATCTGCTGGACATGCTCTTCCTAATACACCCCAAGATCCTATTGGCCTTCTCGGCCACAAGGGCACTTTGCTGTCCCATGGATGTTCTCTGTCAGTGCTCCCAGATCCCTCTCCTCAACACTGCTCTCCAGCAGATCACCTCCCAGCCTGTACTGGTGGAGTTTATTATTCCTCATGTCAGGGAGTTGTAGAGAATAAGGCCTCCTCTGATCCTTCTTTTCTCCAGGAGAAGCAACCTCAGTTCCCTCAGGCACTCCTCTGATCCTTCTTTTCTCCAGGAGAAGCAACCTCCATTCCCTCAGGCACTATTCATAAAACTTGTTCTCCAGAGAGTTCATCAACTTCATGAAGCTGTGTGAATGCTTTTGTTCAGTATTGTGTTCACTACAGGAAAGACACTGAGGTGCTGGAGTGTGTCCACAGGGCAACAAAGCTGGTGAAGGGTCTAGAGCACAAGTCTTATGAGGGGAAGCTGAGGGAACTGAGGTTCTTCAGTCTGGGGAAGAGGAAGCTCAGGGGAGACCTTCTTGCTCTCTACAACTACCTGAAAGGAGACTGTAAGCAAAGTGGTGGTTGGTTTCCTCCCTCAAGGAACAAGTGATAGCTCAGGGGGAATTGGCTTCAAATTGCAGCAGAAGAGGTTTAGATTGAACATTTGAGCAGGCTTACCAGGGAAGTGGAGCGAGTCCAGAGGAGGGCCACAAAGATGATGGTCTTGTAATGACAGGATGGTGGGTAAGGGATTTAAACTGGCAGAGGGGAGATTTAAATGGGATGTTAGGAGGAAATTCTTCACAGTGAGAGCAGTGAGACACTGGAACGGGTTGCCCAGGGAAGCTGTGGCTGCTCCTTCCCTGGAGGTGTTCAAGTCCAGGCTGGATGAGGCCTTGAGCAACCTGTTCTAGTCAGAGGTGTCCCTACCTATGGCACAGGAGGATTGGAACTAGATGACCTTAGAGGTCACTTCCAACCGAAACCATCCTATGATTTTATGACTTCCCAGTGCAGCCTGTTCCAGTGTTTGAGAACTCTCTCAGTGAAGAAGTTTCTTCTAATATCCAACCTAAATCTCTCCTGGTCCACATTCAACTTGAGGCCATTTCCTCTTGTTCTATCAATAATTACCCCTAAAAAGAGACCAGGTCCCTTCCAACCTAAACCATTCTATGATTCTATGATCTCTGGAGGCAATTAAGAGTCATGTAGATGCACTGCTGAGGAACATGGTTTAGTGGTGGACTTGGCAGTGCTGGGGCAATGGATGGACTCAACCTAAACGATTCTGTGGCCAGGATGTGCCCTGCAAGCAACACCTGGCTTGCTGGACTACTTGCTGCTCTTGGGAGGGTAATGGGGGTGGGTGATGAGTAGGGAGGGAAAAGGGGGTCAAGAGGAGGAAGACAGAGGTGCATCTTGAGACTGGATCGAAGATGCATGTGGTGCTAAGCGCTGCAGTCCTGCCATGGGCACCCATGAGTGAAAGAGCACCCTTGCAGCTGAAGGGCATCACTGAAGGGCCAGCAGAAGAAGGAGCACACTGACATTACTGTGGGCTACCATCCCACTCTGCTTCAGCACAGCAGCAATTCGCTTTCCCCCCAAGCGTCACCCCACACTTACAGGACCCCAGGAGCTGCCCCATACCTTTTGTTTCGTAGTAAACAATTCCAGCAAAGTGGTTAATCCCAAACTGGGTTTCATAGTTGTTCTTTGGAGGAATGTAGTTGGTGTTAAGCTTGTGCTGGGAGTTCAGCTTGTGCAGCATGGTGGCATCTGTACCCTGTGCAGGAAAGAAAGGATGTAGCATTTAACCAGGGCTTGACCCACTACAAAAATTTTCCAGTAAGCACTGTATGTCATTGTGTGTGTGTGTGTGTGTGTGTCTTGAGTGAGTGTGTGCTTGTGTTTGGAGAAGAGATTCATAGATTCATAGAATGGTTTAGGTTGGAAGGGACCTTGAAGATCATTTTGTGGAGTCTCCTTCTCTGGAGACTTTCAAGGCCTGTCTAGATGTGTTGTTCTGTGATCTGTGCTAGATTATCTGTTCCTGCTCTGGCAGGGGGGTTGGACTCGATGATCTCCTTGGGTCCCTTCCAACCCCTAACATCCTGTGATCTAGTTCCAACCCCCCTGCCATGGGCAGGGACACTTTCCACTAGCCCAGGTTCCTCAAGGCCTCATCCAACCTGCCCTTGAACACTTTTAGGGAGGGAGCATCCATAACCTCCCTGGGCAACTTGCACAGTGTGTCTGCACCCTCACTCTAAAGAATTTCTTTCTAATCTCCAGTCTAAATCTCCCTTCCTCCAGCTTCAATCCATTCCCTCTCACCCTGTAACTACAAACCTTTGCAAAAAGTCCCTTCCTGGATTTCTTGTAGGCCCCCTTTAGATATTGGAAGGCTACTCTAAGGTCTCCTAGAAGCTTTCTCTTCTCTGGGTTGAACAACCCTAACTCTCTCAGCCTGTCTCAATAGGAGAGGTGCTCAGCCCCCTGATAAACTTCATCACCCTCCTCTGGACCTGCTCCAGCAGCTCCATGTTGGAGGCATCAGAACTGGAAGTAGTACATCATGTGGGGTCTCATGATGTGCTGAAGGGCAGAAGTTAAGCCGATGGCTTCAATACCACCGGTAGGTTGTGCTATATTCAAGATTGTGCCCCAAGTGGACTATATTTAATATTATTCTCTCTTGAACTTTGTCAAAGTCTAATCTTGAGCCTCTGGCAGGTGTATTTGTCCATCAGAAATGGCTAACATATTCAAAGCATGGTTGTGGTAGCCATGGAAGGAAATGTGGCAGAGCAATCAAAGAATCACAGAATTAAACAGGTTGGAAAAGACCTTCGAGATCATAATTTCCAACCTATCACCCAACATCATCTAATCAACTAAATCATGCCACCAAGTGCCACATTCAGTCTCTTTTAAAACACTCCCAGGGATTGTGACTCCACCACCTCCCTGGGCAGCCCATTCCAATGCCAATCACTCTCTCTGTCAAGAACTTCTTCCTAACATCCAGCCTATACCTCCCCTGGCACAACTTGAGACTGTGTCCCCTTGTTCTGTTGCTAGTTGCCTAGAAAGAGAGACCAGGACTGGTCCCAGCACTGATCCCAGGGGGACACTACTGGTGACTGGCTGCCAACTGGATGTGGCACCATTCACCACCACTCTCAATAAAGTCAACCACCACCACGCTTCAAACAATCAAAGTCAACCCTCTGGTGAATGCATGTTAGGTCTGACCAGACCCCTCACAGAGTGCCAGCATGCAAGTGCAAGGGACATATTATTGTGTCCAGTTCTAGGCCCTCCAGTTCAAGAAGGACATAGAGTTGCTTGAGAGAGCTGCTTGTAGCACAGAGCCACAAAGATGTTGAAGGGAAAGAAACATCTCTCATTCAATGAGAGACTGTTGGAGCTGAGGCTCTGCTGCTTGGAGAGGAGGAGACTGAGAGGTGACCTCAATCATGTAAAGGTGAGTGCCAAGAGGATGGAGCCAGACTTTGCTCTGTGATGTCCAATGCCATGACAAGGGACAATGGGTGGAAGTTGAGGCATAGGAAGTCGCATGGAAACATGAGAAAGAATTTTTCCCTTGTGAAGGGACAGAACACTGGACCAGGCTGCCCAGGGTGGTTGTGGAGCCTTCCTCTCTGGAAATATTCAAGATCTGCCTGTGTGTCTTTGTGTGTGATCTGGTCTAGATGATACTACTCTGGCAGGGGGTTGGACTGGATAAGCTTTGGTGGTCCCTTCCAGCCCCTGACATTCTGTGATTCTGTGATTTTGTGATGTCAGTGACAGCAAAGCTGAGCCCAAAACATACCTTGGGGAACTTGCTCTCCTCATCAATGAGGGAGATGATGTTCATGGGCTTGATGGCAATCATGTCCAAGGCATCCTGGTTATCAGTGAACTCGATGTGCTGCCAGTTGATGTTCTCCAGGTTGTACTCCTCCTGCTCCAGTTTGAAGACGTGGCGCACAAAGAACTGCTGCAGGTTTTCGTTTGCAAAGTTAATGCAGAGCTGCTCAAAACTGTGGAGGAAAGGTCAAAGAAAGGCTGCTTTAGATCCACCATGGTCTACCTTTCTCCATTTCTCTCTATGCTTGAAGCAATGCTCTCAAGCCGTGTCAGCCACTCAGTAAGGCTGTGGTTGGTTGAGAATTTCCTTATTGGTTCAGATAATAAGGTTTTCTCTCCTCCCCCTCCCCCAAATATTATAGCCTTTCTACATGTGCAGTTTGTCTTCTGAAACAGTAAAAGTGATTAGACCTGATAATCTCTCATACAGAAAAAGGTTTGGCCTAAACCAGACCTTTTCATCTCAGCATATGTGAAAGCACTGCAAGACCCAGAGCTTTGGGTGGCAAAGGAGGAGTTAAGACCTACTTTTCCGTGTGTGCTGGTTTGAGGCTGATTGGAATATTTTAATGAGAGAAATGAGATTATTGGCTGTGAAAGGAAAATAATGGTGATATTGCTGATAATGGTCTATATTACCCATTTGTTCTGCTGGGACATGTAAAAATGAGGACACTGTTGTGGTAGACTTGATGGGTCAAAAAGGGGCTTTTACATGTGCTGGGTTGCCCAGACGTGTTTTTCTGCTCTGCTTCCCTCTGTTTTGGGTAGAGGCAACCACAGGAAAAAGCACAAAAGACCTGGAACCACAGAGTCTGAGGACTTACCCAAACCTGTTTTGCTTCTGTTTGCATCCTGTGGTAATCAAGGTACATGCATTTGGCTTGTGCCAACCTTGTGCTAGGCCTGTCTCTTCCTAATGTGGGTATAGCAAGCCTGTGGCTTCATTCAAATATGGTAAATCTTGGCTAACTGCCATGCTGATTGGATAACCTATGTCCAAAGGCCCATTAGTCTCAGGCATTCTGTGGTGGTTCAGCAGTTACCTGCTCCCCCACACTTTGAAGTAACCCAGGCTAGGACTCAGTCAGCTGGAAGTTAATAAATGTAGCTTGATATTTACATCTTTGCACAATATACAAGCAGATATTTACAATACATAACAGGTATTTACAGATATATACAGCAAAAAGGTAATACAGAAACACCACACTCCTCCCAGAGATCAAAAATCCCTAAGAGGGGTTTCTAACCACTTTGAAATAACCTAGGCTAGGACTCAGTTGACTGGAAGTTAATAAATGGAGCTTGATATTTACATCTTTGCACAATATACAAGCAGATATTTACAATACATAACAGGTATTTACAGATATATACAGTAAAAAGGTAATACAGAAACACCACACCCCTCCCAGAGATAAAAAATCCCTAAGAGGGATTTCTAACTACTTTATCACCTTCCCCCCTTCCCAATCTTATCTCAGCTTTAAAGCTATCTTTTAACTCTGTAGTCAGATCCAGCTAGGAAGGGAGAGACATGCTGCAGCCAGAGTAGCTCAAGTAGTTCAAGCAGCTCTTCTCATCTGCTCATTCAAACCAGCACACATTGATAAAACAGATGAGCAGGTAACATAATGTGCCTCTGCTGTTATTCCATGCCTCTGCCTCTGTATCTGTGCCAGTACTGCCTACCCTTACTGCCACTGGCAGTGATGATGCCTTGTTGCATTATAGCATAATTTTCTGCTAAGCTGTAATTCAGCCTGGAAACTTCCTGCTTGGAATTTACCAGGAACAGCTTTAATCACCTTCATGTGATAGGCCTGCATAGCCAGCAGCCAGTGTGACATTGTGCTGAGACTGCACATTGCAAGATATCCTGCCTGCCCCTCTGCGAGTTTCCAGGTGTTGGAAGTCAATAGGAACGAGGTCAGAAATTGTCTTCTCCTTACCACCAGCATCCTGTGAAACCTGGGAAGAATCAGGAGTCCCAGTGGCCAGCAAGGTCGAGGGAGATGATTCTCCCCCTCTACTTCACTCTGGTGAGGCCCCACCTGGAGTACTGCATCCAGTTCTGAAGCCTCTATTACAAGAGGGATGTGGACATGCTGGAGTGTGTCCAGACAAGGGCCACGAGGATGATGGTCTTGTAATGACAGGTCTTGTAATGACAGGATGGGGGGTAAGGGCTGCAGCACCTCTGGTATGAGGACAGACTGAAAGAGTTGGGCTGTTGAGTGTGGAGAAGAGGAGGCTCCCAGGTGACCTTCTTGTGGCGTTCCAGGATCTGAAGGGGGCCTACAGAAAAGCTGGGGAGGGACTTTTGAGGCTGTCAGGTAGTGACAGGACTAGGGATAATGGAACAAAGCTGGAGGTGGGGAGATTCAGATTGGATGTGAGGAGGAAGTTCTTCACCCTGAGAGAGGTGAGGCCCTGGAATGGGTTGCCCAGGAAGGTGGTTGGGGCCTTGTGGCAGGGAACACCCAAGTTCCTGCCCTACTGGAGGTCTGAATGGGGTGCAAACTGAGGCAGGGCACACCCAAGTCCCTGCCCCACCAGAGGTGTGAATGGGGCACGAAATGGTCTTCCTCCCTCCCCACTTCTGTCACCTCAGGTTTGGAATGTGGAGTGAAATAGGCGTAAAGTACCTTCTCCCACCCAACGTGGGTTTGAACAGGGAAGGAATAAATCACCCCAGTATATGTATGGCAACTGGACAGATTAGAGTTGGACCTGAACACGGACCTGAACTGGGACCTGGACTTGGACCCTGAGTCGACCCTTGTGTGGACCTGGAGACAGACCTCGCATGGACCTTGCAGGGACTTTGAGCCAGACCTGCTGCAGGGACCTGCCTCAGCGATAAACTGCCACTGTTGGAGGGAACACCGTGGAGCACCCCGGTTTTCCCCTTGAAATCATGGCTTGCCCACAGTCATTTTGGACTTTGGTGGGCACTGGACATTGCCACAAAAGAGACTGTCTCCCATTTTTAAGTAGGGCAAAACTCTTTTATGCCCAAAGCTTTCCAATTTTCTCATTTTTCCTAAATTATCTGAAAGGCATCCTTGTGAAATTTTTCCCATATGAATTAGGATCCAAACTTACACTAATTTATACATAGATTGTGGGTGAGGCTTTTGGAAATCATAAAAGCTACATAATTTATAATTCCTGCCTCTCTAATTGCCCACAATAAATTCAGGCCCCATCCCTGGAGGTGTTTAAGGCCAGGCTGGATGAGGCTGTGGCCAGCCAAATCTAGAGTAGGTTGTCCCTGGGCATGGCAGGGGTGTTGGAACTAAATGATCCTTGTGGTCCCTACCAACCCTGACTGATTCTATGATTCTAAGGACAATTGACAGAATTCCCTGCAGGTGTTTGGGTACTGTCTCAATCTGTTGATAACCCCACGAGTCAGGAGAGAAATAATATTTGTGAATAAATACTTTAAGCCTTTTGTCATTTCTCTAGCCTTCTGCTGTTAGCAGAAAGGGCCCTGAGTCCATCTAGTGGCCAAGTGGGATAAGTAACCGCAGGACCACAGGAACTCTCTCTTCCAGTTCAATTAAGTTCAATTAATGTTTATATATTGATAGTTAATACTGGATCTAGATATCCTTCATGTAATGTGTTGCATGACCGTAGCAAGCAAACCTGATTAGTATTAAAATCAGTTGTTGGGGGTGGTGAGAGTTTTGAATATCAAAATTAATAAACAATATTAATTTTGAAAAATATAATCTCAGTTAATTAATTACTCCCCCCAATTACAGATACAGGTCAGTCTGTGGCTGCCTGCTTGATGAGTTAACTCTTCTGCCTATACCTGCGTATTCCTTACTAATCATTTTGCTTCTAACACCTCTTGCAGACCTATCCCAGCTTACCCTGCATGTAAGGGGGATTCTGAGACAAGAGAGAGAGGAAAGAAGGTGGAAGGGTGGTTGGGAGCCCCTCTTCGGCAGTCTGCTGCTGGGAGGGGCTTTGTTTCTCTGTATTACTTTTAACTTGCATATTACTGTGTATAGTGTAAATATATCTCTGTGTATTGTATATATTTGGGCAATCTGCTGCTGGGAGGGGTTGTGTATCTGTATATTACTTTTAACTTGCATATTACTGTATATAGTGTAAATATATCTCTGTGTATTGTATATATTTGGGCAATCTGCTGCTGGGAGGGGTTGTGTATCTGTATATTACTTTTAACTTGCATATTACTGTATATAGTGTAAATATATCTCTGTGTATTGTATATATTTGGGCAATCTGCTGCTGGGAGGGGTTGTGTATCTGTATATTACTTTTAACTTGCATATTACTGTATATAGTGTAAATATATCTCTGTGTATTGTATATATTTGGGCAATCTGCTGCTGGGAGGGGTTTTGTATCTCTGTATTACTTTTAACTTGTGTATTACTGTGTATAGCTGTAAATATATCTGTACATGTTGTATATATTTGGGCATCCTGCTGCTGGAAGGGGTTGTGTATCTGTATGTTACTTTCCATTTTCATATTACTGTGTATAGTGTAAATCTATCTGTACATATTGTATATATTTGGGCAGTCTGCTGCTGGGAGGGTTTTTGTATCTGCATTACTTTTAAGTTTAATAATACTATGTGTAGCTGTAAATATATCTGTGGGACCACATCCCTGGAGGTGTTTGCAGCCAGGCTGGATGGGGCTCTGTCCAGCCTAATCTAGGGTAGGGTGTCCCTGGGCATGGCAGGTGGGTTAGAACTAGATGATCCTTGTGGTCCCTTCCAACCCTGACTGATTCTATGATTCTATATTGTACATATTTGGGCAGTCTGCTGCTGGGAGGGGTTTTGTATCTCTACATTACTTTTAACTTGCATATTACTGTATATACTTGTAAATGGTGAAGTCCCCATCCCTGGAGGTGTTGAAGAAAAGACTGGAAGGAGCATGTAGTGCCATTGGATAGGGCTGGGTGTTAGGTTGGACTGGATAATGTTGGAGGTCTCTTCCAACATGGCTTATTCTATTCTAGTCTAGTCTAGTCTAGTCTAGTCTAGTCTGTTCCTGTGTATCAGGCTGTGGGCAGCCTGATCTAGGGTAGGGTGTCCCTGGGCATGGCAGGGGGGTTGGAGCTAGATGATCCTTGCGATCCCTTCCAACCCTGACTGATTCTATGATTCTATATTGTATATATTTTGCTTGTAAATTGTGCAAAGCTATAAATTCAGCTTCATTCCTTGACTTCCAGCTGGCTGAGTTTAGCCTGGGTGAATTCCTAACCGTGGGGGTTGTGGTGGGGTTGGGTGGGTAACTCCCAAACCACTACAGCATGCTCCTTACCTGTTCACAGTGAAGTTCTCAAAACCAAAGATGTCAAGGAGGCCAATGGATCTCCTGATACTCTTGAGCTCCTGGGAAGGAGGTCTGTAGATTGCAGCATTGATCTTCTCCACGATCCACACAAAGAGCCGCCCATAAATTCCCTGCAATACCCCAAAGATGGAGGTCAGTGAGTCAGATGAGCAGTTTGCTGCTTTGTGCCACTTGTGGTGGCACAGGCTCCCTTGAAGCCAGCATTTATGCCAGACTCTGGATGCAGTTTCAGGAGCCATTGTTTAGATCTAGGAAAACAGCCCTGAGAGCCTAGAGAGAAGCCAACCACAAGCGAAATCCCAAGTGTTGATAGTCCTAAACAAATGATCTGTGGGCTGGCTGTAAACCCAGGGAGTCACTTCCTTGGCATCTAAGCATAGAATCCTAGCATCAGTCAGGGTTGGAAGGGACCACAAGGATTATCTAGTTGTGGGCAAGGACACCCTACCCTAGATCAGGCTGCCCACAGCCTCATCCAGCCTGGCCTTAAACACCACCAGGGTTGTGGCCCAAACCACCTCCCTGGGCAACCCCTTCCAGGCTCTCACCACTCTTATGCTGAAGGACTTCCTCCTCAAGTTTTGCAACTTTACATGGGGCTGTAAACAGCACAGCAGTGATGCACACTCAGCCCATCAATTGTCAGCACCCCAAAGCCTTGGGTGATTCTCTCTGCAAGTGCCCTAACAGCTGCTGAACTGCTCCATCCCTATTCCAGTGACTTTCACCTTTATTTACTGCTGTGGGCATGCCCAGCTCCTGAAATTCAGGTGTAGGTGTTCCAGGTAGTGATAGAGCTGCTCTGATTTACAGCAGCTGAGGACCTAACCCTGGGGCTCAGGCTGGGACGTGTTCCTCGAGGTAAGGTGAGGTAATTGCAAACTGCTGGTTCCTTCCATAGGTCATCTTTGAGTACAGACAGTCTCAAGTCCTGATTGGAAATTTCCTGAAGACCAGGCTATGAAGACTTCTTCCATCTCAACTCTTTTAGCACTCAAGTGAGAATATGTCCTTTAAGAAGGACATGAAACTGTTGGAGCCAGTCCAGAGGAGGCCACCAAGATGATCAGAGGGCTGCAGCAGCTCTGCTATGAGGACAGGCTGAGGGAGTTGGGGCTTTTCAGCCTGGAGAAGAGAAGGCTTCCAGGAGACCTTATAGTAACCTTCCAGTATCTGAAGGGGGCCTACAGGAGGGCTGGGGAGGGACTGTTCACAAAGTCTTGTAATGACAGGACAAGGGGGAATGGGTTCAAACTGACAGAGAGGAGATTTAAACGGGATGTTAGGAGGAAGTTCTTCACAGTGAGGATGGTGAGACACTGGAACAGGTTGCCCAGGGAGGTTGTGTCTGCTCCCTCCTTGGATGTGTTCAAGGCCAGGCTGGATGAGGTCTTGAGCTACCTGATCTAGTGGGAGGTGTCCCGGCCTATGGCGCAGGGGGGTTGGAACTGGCTGATCTTTGAGGTCCCTTCCAACCTAAACCATTCTATGATTCTATAGTTTCAAAGCCATCTGCTGATAAGGCCACACAGGCATCAAGTGAGACTCCTCTGCTGTGGGTCTCAGAAGTGGGTAGATTTCTTCAGGACCAGAATGTAATGCCCTAAGACTTACCTTTACAAAAGCATCCCTCACATCCAGTGCTTGCTCCATGCTGAGAGGGGTGGAGACTGTCTCACCCCTGGTGATTATAGTCCTGCTGGTAAGGCAGTTCATCACATCCTGAGGCTCAACCTGGCAAAGACACCACCAAACAGCTGCTGACAATGTGTCCTTACAACGACCTGGGCTAGAAAGGCCAGAGAGGAGCAGTGCAGAACCCTTTGGCTGGAGGTAAGTGACTTTTCTTAGCTATACAGGGCAAATACCCCAACTGATGTCCCAGGCATTGTCAGAGAGAGTAATTAGATGGTGTTTTACTATAGAAAGTCCTCTTGTGACTTAGTGTGTGAAAGGTTTTAGTGTGGTGTAGGGAGAGAAGATGGAAAAGCAAAGCCTACAAAGCTGTGTCCTACCAGCATGAATGTAGCTTTGCATCCCCTTGACCCCGTTTTCATATTCTTGGGATCAAGCCAGGCAAACATCTACTCCCCTCACTTCCATAAAAACAGCCCATAGACAGCTGTGAGTCACAGCCTGGGACCAGTGGTGCCTGTGGAAGTGAGATGATGCCCCTCTGCAGCATGCTGGAAAGGCTACTGAAGAATGCTCCAGCCACTGCAGCGATAGTGTAGATGAGAGTCAGATGCACACAGCAGAAGTGAAAGCTCAGTCCCGGCTACTGCAATGGATGCTCTTTACATCAGCAAAGGAACCACTCCATTTTAGGGCCTGAGCTATTTTGGATGTCCTTTTGAGCACCTTGATGTGCCACCAAAGGGTCTCTTTGTCACCCCTGGCATGAAGGGGAGCTCAGATGGCACCGTCCACTTTCACACTGGTAAAGTATGGCTTACCTGAGCCTCTCCAGCCTCCTAGAGCAAGGAGAGCCTGGCTCAGGCAAAGCTTTGACACAATACTGGGAATATGGGAACAACCCAGAAAGGGGAAGGCAGCACTGCAGAGCCACTGACCTCAAGCAAGGATGCTGCAGTGATTAGAGATGCTGATTGAACGACCTCACAGGCATCCAGGTTATCGTAGGTTCGAGCTGGGGGAAGAAAGCCAAAGAGAAAGCTGTCAGGTAGGGATGTGGCTCTGCAGAAGGTGGATGTGGGTTAGGACAAAGGCCTCTATCTACTGTCTTTGTGCAATGATTGCCAGAAAAAAATTTGCCATCAGAAGGGAGAGAAAAATTCATGTGGCTGCTAGAGATCTTCTGGTGGCTGCAAGGCACCTGTCAGATGCCCTCAGTGACTGATGGGATCAAAATATTTCTAACATACAAGTGCCTTAGGTTTCTGTCTGCCAAAGAGGCTCTTAAATCACCCTGACATTTGTGACACCAAGGCAGTCTGGGACCTTTACAAAGACACATCCAACCACACAGGCACTTGTCACACACTCCATTAATCTCCCCTGGCAAAACCTGACCCTGCTGAATGGACTAGCTGTGAAATATACCACTACAGAGTGGAGTGGAGTAGAGTGGAGTAGAGTGGAGTAGAGTGGAGTAGAGTGGAGTAGAGTGGAGTAGAGTGGAGTAGAGTGGAGTAGAGTGGAGTAGAGTAGAGTGGAGTGGAGTGGAGTGGAGTAGAGTAGAGTAGAGTAGAGTAGAGTAGAGTAGAGTAGAGTAGAGTAGAGTAGAGTAGAGTAGAGTAGAGTAGAGTAGAGTAGANATAGAATAAGCCAGGTTGGAATGGACCTCCAAGAGCATCAATTCCAACCTATAACCCAGCCCTAGCCAATGGCACTAAGTGATCCATCCAGGCTTTTCTTGAACACCTCCAGAGATGGTGACCTGGGTAGCCCATCCCAATGCCAATCACTCTCTCTGTCAAGAACTTCCCCCTAACATCCAGCCTATACCTCCCCTGGCACAACTTCAGACTGTGTCCTCTCATTGTGTTTCTGATTGCCTGGGAGAAGAGACCAACCCCACCTGGCTACAACCTCTCTTTAGGCAGTTGTAGAGAGCAATGAGGTCACCCCTGAGCCTCCTCTTCTGCAGGATGCACACCCCCAGCTCCCTCAGCCTCTCCTCACAGGGCTGTGCTCCAGGCTCCTCACCAGCTTCATCGCCCTTCTCTGGACATGTGCCAGTACCTCAACACCTTTCTTGAATTGAGGGCACCAGAACTGGACACAGTGTCCACACTCAACCTCCCTAAATTCAGGAAAGGTGGCTGTCATTCAGCATACTCGAGTCTGGCAGCTATGGAAAGTGAATAATTTCTCCTTTCTTGTCCTTACACGCCCACAACCAATACCTGGGTCCTTGGCCTGACACCTTGGCAGGCGGTCTGGATGCAGCTCTTCATCCCTAATCTTGGCTGCCTCTCACCGCACACATGCTGGACCACATCCTTGTGCCTTGCCCTTTTACCTTCGTACTGCAGGTTGCCCATGTGCAGGATGGCAGCCAGCAGCTTGGAGATCTCCCAGTTCTCCGTGTCAGTGAACATGAGGACCTTCATGGCAGAGCGGATGTTGGCGTACTCCTTGCTGTCGTCTCGGCCGTCGCAGGTTGTGCAGTTGCCCTGAGGAGGGGAAGTGAAGCACACAACATCTGCCATGGATGGGTGGCCCTAAGCTGCCCAGGGCTTCACCCTACAGCAGCAGGCATTTGGTTTAAGTGATGAATGATGATGTGGAAGCTGTGGATCTGGCTCGGTTCTTTGGTGTGTGCTATGATTCACAGAATGGGAGGGCTTGGAAGGTACCTCTGGAGACCATAGAATTATAGAATGGTTTAGGTTGGAAGGGACCTCAAAGATCATCCAGTTCAAACCCCCTGTGCCATAGGCAGGGACACCTCCCACTAGGACAAGGTCCTACTGGAATAGGTTGCCCTGGGAGGTTGAGGCTGATCCCTCCCTGGATGTGTTCAAGGCCAGGATGGATGAGGTCTTGAGCAACCTGATCTAGTGGGAGGTGTCCCTGCCTATGGTGGAGGGGTTGGAACTGGATGATCTTTAAGGTGTCTTCCAACCTAAACCATTCTATGATTCTATGATAAGGTTGCCCAAGGCCTCATCCAACCTGGCCTTAAAATACCTCCAGGGAGGGAGCAGCCACAACCTCCCTGGGCAACCTGTGCCAGTGTCTCACCGTCTAGCCCCACAATGCCCAGCTCTGTCAGCTGCACTTACCCTGCTGTCCACAGCTACCCTGCTGCAATCAGTAGAGGAGAAACAGCTCCCTGAGATGAGGATACAGAGCAAGAAGGAAAACTGCTTTCTGGGAAGAGGAGGCTCAGGGAGACTTTCTTGCACTCTATGACTACCTGAAGGGAGGTTGTGACCAGGTGGGGGTTGGTCTCTTCTCTGAGACATCCAGTGGCAAAATGAGGGGTCACAGCCTCAAGCTGCACCAGGGCAGGTTTAGGCTGGATGCTAGGAAGAAGTTCTTCACAGAAAGAGTGATTGGCAGTGGAATGGGCTGCCCAGGGAGTGGTGGATTCCCCATCCCTGGAGGTGTTTGAGAGGAAGCTGGATGAGGCACTTAGTGCCATGGTTGAGTTAATTAGAAGGGTTAGGTGATAGGTTGGACTTGATGATCTTAGGCGTCTTTTACAACCTGGTTAATTCTGTGACTCTGTGAAAAGGAGACTGGGTGAGGCACTTGATGCCATAGTTTTGTTAATTAGAAGGTGTTAGGTGATAGGTTGGACTTGATGATCTTAGGCGTCTTTTACAACCTGGTTAATTCTGTGACTCTGTGAAAAGGAGACTGGGTGAGGCACTTGATGCCATAGTTTTGTTAATTAGAAGGTGTTAGGTGATAGGTTGGACTCAATGATCTCAAAGTTCTTTTCCAACCAGGTTAATTCTGTGAGTGTGATTCTGTGCTAGAGGGCCCCACCAATCCGGCTGTGTCCCAGACCTGCTGCTGATGAGCCAGCCTTAACTACATAGAATCATAGAATGGTTTAGGTTGGAAGAGACCTTAAAGATCATCCAGTTCCAACCCCTCAGCTCCTGCAGCACTGATGGACAAGGAGGTGTGCATGGCTGGGTGGTGCATTCTCAGCAGCACAGGGTGCTGAGCTCTCTCTGTTTCCCATGTCTGACAGATCCAGCAACATCCAGCTCCATTCCCTCTATGGCAGTGCTGCAATCCAGACGAGCTGGTAGAGGCAGATGTATTCACAAGGTCTTGTAACGGCAGGACGAGGGGGAATGGGTTCAAATTGGCAGAGGGGAGATGTGAATGGGATGTTAGGAAGAAGTTCTTCACAGTGAGGGTGGTGAGGCACTAGAACAGGTTGCCCAGGGAGGTTGTGTCTGCTCCCTGCCTGGAGGTGTTCAAGGCCAGGCTGGATGAGGTCTTGAGCGAGCTGATCTAGTGGGAGGTGTCCCTGCCTATGGCACAGGGGGGTTGGAACTGGCTGATCTTTGAGGTCTCTTCCAACCTAAACCATTCTATGATTCTATGACATGGAACTGTTGGAGCCAGTCCAGAGGAGGCCACCAAGATGATCAGAGGGCTGCAGCAGCTCTGCTATGAGGACAGGCTGAGAGAGTTGGGGCTCTGCAGCCTGGAGAAGAGAAAGCTTCCAGGAGACCTTATAATAGCCTTCCAGTATCTCAAGAGGGGCTACAGGAAGGCTGGGGAGGGACTACTGACAAGGTCTTGTAATGACAGAATGAGAAGTAATGGGTTTAAACTNACTTGGTGATCCTCAGGGTCTTTTCCAACCTGGATGTTTCAGTGATTCTCTCTCCCTTACTAAGACATTCCCACCCATCACCTCACCAAACATCTGCTTGGCTGTGCCCTCACCATTGCAAGGTAGTTGTAGTCCGTGGCTTTCCCCAGGCCCAGCTTCTTCTTCTGCTCCATGGTCATCCCTCTCAGCATGCAGTAAAACACGTGGTAGTTCCTCTCGTCTGGGGCCTGCAGCAGGAGACCAAGTGTCAGCTCTGTGAGCAGAGCTGCCCCAGAACCAGATCCCACACCTTGTAGATGTATCTCCTCACCTGTCTGCAGACCCGAGACTTCTCCAGCAGGTACTGCTCAATCTTTGCCCCCTCGATGGCTCCCCTTTTGTTGAAGTGGATGTCAATGTACTTCCCAAAGCGGCTGGAGTTGTCGTTACGGATGGTCTTTGCATTCCCAAAAGCTGTGGGGAATCACAGAATCACAGAATCTCAGGAGCTGGAAGGGGCCAAGGAGGCCCCCTTTAGGTACTGAAAGGTCTCTATAGGGTCTCTCCAGGTCCTTCTCTTCTTCAGGCTGAGTGGCCCCACTTTCTCAGCCTGTCCCTTATAGGAGAGGTTCTCCAGCCCTCTGATCATCGTTATGGAATACTTCTAGACTCAATCCAGCAGTTCAATGTCTCTCTTACACTGGGGACACCAGAATTTGACATAGTACTCCAGGAATTGGACTTTGCATGTAGATGCATGTAGAGGTTGCATCTGGAGTACTGTGTACAGTTCTGGGCCTCTAAGTTCAAGAAGGACCTCAGGAACTGCTCGAGAGGATCCACACCAGAGTCACAAGAATGATGAAGTAGTGGTAGTGGAACATCTTCCTTATGAGGAGAGACTGAGTGAGCTAAGGCTCTTTAGCTTGGAAAAGAGGAGCCTGAGAGGTGACCTTATTCGTGTTTATAAAGATCATAGCATCATAGAATGGTTTAGGTTGGAGGATCATCCACTTCCAACCCCCCTGTGCCATAGGCAGGGACACCTCCCACTAGATGAGGGCTCTCAAGACCTCATCCAAACTGGCCTTGAAGATGTAAAGGATGAGTGCCAAGAGGCTGGAGCCAGGCTCTGCTCAGTGATGCCCCATGCCAGGACAAGGGGCAACGGCTGGAAGTTGAAGTTCCATGGAAACATGAGGAGGAATTATTTTCCTGTGAGTGTGCCAGAACACTGGAACAGGCTGCCCAGGGGAGGGTTGTGGAGTCTCCCTTTCAGGACATACTCCAGACCTGCCTGGATGTTTTCCTGTGTGATCTGCTCTAGGTGATGATGCTCTGGCAAGGGAGTTAGACTGGATGAGCTTTTGAAAGCCCTCCCAGCCCCTAACCTTCTGTGGTTCTGTGAATTGTTCAAGCTGAGTTTGGATAACGCTTTGGGCAACATGGTCTAGTGGAAGGTGTCCCTGCCCTTGGCAGTGGGGTTGGAACTTGATTATCTTTAAGCTCTCTTCCAATCCAAACTATTCTATGAGTCTAAAAATGAGGATATATTGTAAATGACTCTCCTCAGAAATACAGGGAGAAGCATGGAGTAGGAGGCATGGAAACAAGGTGACCTTATCCAGGAAGAAAGGGCAGGACAGCAGGATTTTGTCAGCAGCTAGTGAAATACAAGAGGATTGAGCAAGCCTGGCAGGAGGATATTGCAGCATGCAAGGTGATGCTGTGCAGGAAGTGACAGAGCTGCTGGTGAGTGATTTGTTGACTTAGAGGAAAAGGAAATGCTTTGACAGGGGGGCTGGACTAGGTGACCTCCAGATGTCTCTTCCAACCCCTATAATTCTGTCATTCTGTGAAAGTGCTTATCCTCTAGGGAAACAAAGAGGAACTAAGCTATCCTCCTGCAGGAGACTTCTCCCTGCAAGCAGGCTGTTCAGAGAAAGGTACCCATCTCCATCCTCTGTGTGGCTGTGAATTCATGGCATGAATTCATGCCCTGGAATTGGTGCTCCAGGATTGCTGCCAGATGATGGAGATGCATTTGACATACAGAATGCTTCTTGCCCTCAGTCCTAGCAGCAATGAAGTGCATGTTCCATGCACCATGCTGCTCAACACCGGTGCTCAGGTGTGCCTGGGGTGCCCCAAGAGCCTTGTTGCATCTTCAAGCCACCACTGATGGAAGCTTCAAGAGCACAGAGGAGGAAAGCTCAGCCAGGGCCTTTCTTGTCTGTTCTGCTGACATTATGCATGGAAGGCAGTTGGGATGCTCATATTTTCCTGGACTCCTAGGGGACTGTTTACCAAGCAAAACATTGCTCTCTGTGAATGGGGCTAGGAGGACGATCAAAGAACTGCAACATCTGTTGGATGATCAAAGGACTGCAACATTTGTTCCATCCTTTTATTTTTAACCATCTGTTAAAAAGGAAAGTCTCACAGACCTGAGGCTGTTTTGTCTGGAGAAAAGAAGGCTAAGATAGGATCTGATCAATATTTACAGAATATCTGAAGGGTGGCTGTCAAGAAGGGGCCAGTCTCTTATCAGTGTTCATGATACAAAACTCGGGGGGGAGCAGTGGCTGACACCTGTCAGGCTGTGCTGCCACTCAACCAGATCTGGACAAGCTGAGAGATGGACAAAGGCAAACCACATGAAGTTCAATAAAGACAAGTGCAGGGTCCTCCATCTGGGGAGGAATAACAATGGGAACCAGTACAGGTTGGGGCTGCCCTGCTGGAAAGCAGCTCCGTGGAGAAAGAGCTTGGAGTGCTGGTGGGCTGCAAGTTCTGCAATGTGCTCTTGTTGAGAAAGCCAATGGAATCCTGGGGTGCAGCAGGAAAACTGTGGCCAGCAGGACTAGAGAGGTTCTTCTCCCCTTCTACTTTGCCCTAGTGAGACCACAGCTGCAATACTGCGTCCAGTTTTGGTCTCCCCAGTTCAAGAGAGACAGGAACCTGCTGGAGAGAGTCCAGTAGAGAGCCACAACGATGAGTGGGGGACTTGAGCATCTCCCTAACGGAGAGAGACTGAGAGCCCTGGGGCTGTTTAGTCTGAAGAAGAGAAGGCTGAGGGGAGATCTGATCAATGCATGCAAATATTTGAGGGGTGGGTGCCAAGTGGAGGGGGCCAGCAGCAATAATCCAATGAGCAATGGGTACAAACTGGAACAGAGAAGGTTTCAGCTCAACATGAGGAGAATCTTCTTTGGTGTGAGGGTGCCAGAGCCCTGGAGCAGGCTGCCCAGAGAGGTTGTGGAGTCTCCTTCTCTGGAGACTTTTCAAACCCACCTGGATGAATTCCTGTGTGGGCTACCCTAAGGGATCCTGCTTTGGCAGGGGGGTGGACTGGATGATCTCTGGAGGTCCCTTTTGTGAGGATGATCTCTGGAGATCTCCTATTCTGTGATTCTAACCCCCACCATTCTACTGTTCTATGATTATATGAATACCAGGAGAATAAAGATAATGCTGTTCTCTCAGGAAAATGCTGTTTTTTCTCTATAAGTGTGAAAGGTCCATCTGGCATCATGTGGGAGCCAGAGGGTAAGATCACTTATTTCATTTACAGACCTCCAGTTAAAACTGTAGAGCTGATCACAGCATGAGTTTGGCAGTAAAGGTGCTGGAGTGTGTCCAAAGAAAGACAACAAAGCTGGTGAAGGGGCTGGAGAAGAGGTCTTAGAAGTAGCAGCTGAGGGAACTGGGTTTTTTTCAGACTAGGGAAAAGAAGGCTGTGGGGAGACCTGCTTGGTCTCTACAGCTGCCTGAAAGAAGGTTGCAAGAAGGTGGGGATTAATCTCTTCTCCAAAAATACCCTGACAGGACCAGAGGAAAGAGCCTCAAGTTGCACCAGAGGAGCTTTTGGTCAGACCTTAGGAAAAATGTCTCTTCCCCAAAAATGTTGCCAATGTCTGAAACAGGCTGCTCAGAGGAGTGGTGGATTCCCCATCCCTAGAGGGATTTAAAAGCCCTGTAGATGTTGTGCTGAGGAACATGATTTAGTGGTGGGCTTGGCAGTGCAGGGTTAATAGTTGGACTTGATCTTAGAAGTCTTTTCCTACCAAAACAATTCTATGATTCTATGAACCTTTTAAGGCCAGCAGCCAGTTCTTGTTATCTGGTTCTTTCTTGAGCTGCCTTTATTTCTATTTCTACATTCTGCTGCCATTCAGCAATCTTAGAAGGAAAAGGTGGAGTTTGCTATTGTGTATTTCTGGGACAAGGTGTTCAGTCTGTGAGGCTCTGACCACATTGATATCGTGTTCTGCTGAACCAGAAGAAGATTGGAATAGGGCTTTTCAGCTGTGATCTCTGGAGCCCTCAGCACAAGAAGGGCATGGAGCTGATGGAGTGGGCTGGAACACCCCTGCTATGGGGAACAGGCTGAGTGAGCTGGGGTTGTTCAGCCTGGAGAAGAGAGGGCTCCAGGGAGACCTAATAGCAGCCTTCCAGTACCTGAGGGGAGCTACAAGAAGGATGGAGAGAGACTGTTTGCAAAGGCCTGCAGGGACAGGAGGAGAGGCAATGGCTTGAAACTGGAGAAGAGCAGATTGAGATTGGATGTTAGGAAGAAGTTCTTTACCTTGAGGGTGGTGGAACACTGCAACAGGTTGCCTAGGGAGGCAATTTATGCCCCATCCCTGGAGATATTCAATGCTACGTTCAACAAGGCTCTGAGTGACCTAATCTGTTTGGGTTGGCTCACTGCAGGGTTGGGGGAGAGTTGGACTTTGGAGTTCCCTTCCCACCCAAACCATCCTATGATTCTATGAAAACAAACAAAATAAAACCCCACATGAATGCAGCTTTTTCAGGATATTGCTGTTCTGCTTAGAGTTTGAATTCCAGCACTGGAAGAGCTGTCGAGATTCAGCAATGGTTCTTGTAGTAGTGTAAGAGTCGTGGGAAAATTCCAAACTGAGAAATCAGGACTGTCCCCAAAGCTCAGTGCAGAGTGTAAGTAACTTAGAAGACTGGTTGTAGGAAGAATAATGATGATACAGCCTATATAGTTCATAGGTTTGCTAATTCGGATTAAAAGCGAGTGCACAAACAATTTCTTCTTCTTCCTGTCCTGGGCTACAGTCTCCTTGCAACATTCTTCTTTGCTCTGCTCCCCTTATCTCTGTCCTAAACTTCTCACTGGTACAAACTGGCTGGGAGGTGGATTGGGAACTCACTGAAGGAAGATCAGAGAGTTGTGGTGAATGGGATGGGGTCTAGTTGGAGCCCTGTAACTATTGGAGTCCCACAGGGGTCTGTACTGGGACCAGTTCTGTTCAATATATTCATCAACGACCTGGATGAGGTCACAGAGAACATTGTCAGCAAGTTAGCCTGGAGAAGAGGAGGCTCAGGGGGTGACCTCATTGCTGTCTACAGCTACCTGAAGGGAAGTTGTAGCCAGGTGGGGTTGCTCTCTTTTCCCAGGCAACCAGCAACAGAACCAGAGGCCACAGTCTTAAGTTGTGCCAAGGGAGGTATAGGCTGGATGTTAGGAGGAAGTTCTTCACAGAGAGAGTGATTGGCATTGGAATGGGCTGCCCAGGGAGGTGGTGGAGTCACCATCCCTGGAGGTGTTC
>VWZI01014938.1:41826-54048 GCA_013396835.1 Psilopogon haemacephalus
TATTCTATTCTGTTCTGTTCTGTTCTGTTCTGTTCTGTTCTGTTCTGTTCTATGACCTGGATGAGGGCACAGAGTGCTCTGGCAGCAAGTTTTCTGATGACACCAAACTAGGTGGAGTGGCTGAGCCACAGCAGAAGGCTGTGCTGACATTCAGTGACACTTTGACAGGCTGGAGGTCTGGGCAGGGAGAAATTTAATAAGATTCAACAAGGGCAAGTGTAGAGTCTGGCACCTGGGAAAGAACAACCCCAGGGATCAGTATAGGTTGAGTAGATGTGGTGCTGAGGGACATGGTTTAGTGGTAGTTGTTTAGTAGTACTACTGATGGGACCATGAGCTCTAGACAAGCAATTGGACTTGATGATCTCAAAGGTCTGTTCCAAACACAATAGTTCTATGGTTCTGTGATTTTCTGTTTTCTGAATCTGAGTACTGGTGAGCAGCAAGTTCTGCATGGGCCAACAATGTGCCCTTGTGGCCAAGAGAGCCAGTGGCATCCTGGGGTGCATGAAAAAAAAGTGTGGCCAGCAGGGCTAGGGAGGTTCTTCTTCCCTTCTACTCTGCCCTATTGAGACCACACCTGGAGTAATGTGTCCAGTTTTGGCCTCCCCAGTTCAGAAGAGAAAGGAATATGCTGGAGAGAGTTCAGCAGAGAGCCATGAGCATTTCCACTGTGAAGAGAGACTGAGAGCTATGGGTCTGTTTAGTCTGGAGAGGAGAAGGCTGAGAGGAGATCAGATCAAGTGTAAATATCTGAGGGGTGGGTGTCAAGTGGATGGGGTCAATCTCTTTTCAGCAGCAATAAGACAAGGATCAGTGGATAAAAACTGAACAGAGAAGGTTTCAGCTCAACATGAGGAGAAACTTATCTCCAGAGGGGGTGACAGAGCCCTGGAACAGGCTGCCCAGAGAGGTTGTGGAGTCTCCTTCTCTTGAGACTCAAAACCTGCCTGGATGCGTTCCTGTGAAAACTACCCTAAGGGGTCCTGCTTTGGCAGGAGAGTTGAACTGGATGATCTCTGGAGGTCCCTTGCAACCTCTAAGGTTCTGTGATTCTGTGATTATTATTTTTTTTTCTCCTGGCAAAAATATATCTCCATTTTCTGGGGCCTTACCTTCTAAAATGGGATTTGCCTCCAGGACTTGTTGCTCAATCCAGGAGTGTTGACCACTGATGGCTGCCAGGAACTGCAGAATCAGTTTGGTGCTTTCAGTCTTCCCTGCTCCAGATTCTCCACTGCAATGATAAAAAGGAAGTGAGGTCAGTGGAAGTCCTGCTGCATCCTTGCTGATGGGGCAGAGAGGGGTCTGGTAAGAGACTGCTCTCTTTGTGCTTCTTCTCTTAGCACAGGTAGGATGAGGCAACTAAGAATGAGTTTCCAGCATCCCTGGCACTGGTTGTAGGGCAAATGGTAGGACACAATACCAGACAGCTTCCAGCTAAGATCCAGATTTGCTTTACAGTGCATTTGGCTCAAGCTGTCACTTGGCTTTGGATCTGTCCAGCAAAATGAAGCATTCAATCACCACTAAGAAGCTCATGAAACACTTTCAGACAGTGCTTTTCCAGGTGTAATCACCAGACCATGAACCTATGCTCCAGGGACTAGTTGGTCCCATGGAACATCTTAATCACTGGTCTTGAGCTGTCAAAATGTGCTAGAAGGCAGATCATGACTGTTACTGACAGCATTTCACAAGTCCCTGTGGCTTGTCCTACCACAGGGCAAGTAGGAGAGGAGAAGGCCAAGAAGAAAGAGCTACTCCTCCAAGCTTTCTCTCCACTGAATGGTCATTTTCACTATCTTGTGATGGTACAAGATGCCATCCAGAGGGACCTGGACAGGCTGGAGAGGTGTGCCCAGGCCAAGCTAATGAAATTCAACAAGGCCAAGTGTAAAGTCCTGCACTGGGGTGGGTGCAATCCTAAGCATAACTCCAGGCTGGGTGGGGAATGGCTGAGAGCAGCCCTGAGGAACAGGCCCTGGGGGTCTGGGATGATGAAAAGCTCAAGATGAGGCTGCAGTGGGAGTGCAGCCCAGACAGCAACTGTGTGCTGGGCTTCAGCAAGAGCAGCTGTGGGCAGCAGGGCAAGGGAGGGGATTCTACCCCTTTGCTCTGCTCTCCTTACACCCCACCTGCAGCACTGTGTGCAGTTCTGAAGCCCCCAACAGAAGAAGGACAAAGAACTGTTGGAGTCAGTGCAGAGGAGGCCACGAAGCTGCAGCACCTCTGCTATGAGGACAGGCTGAGAGAGTTGAGGCTCGGCAGGCTGGGGAAGAGGAGGCTTCCAGGAGACCTTGGAGGAGCCTTCCAGTATGTGAAAGGGGCCTATTGGAAGGCTGGGGAGGGACTATTCACAAGGTCTTGTAATGACAGAATGAGGAGGAATGGGTTTAAACTGGCAGAGGGAGTTTTAAATGGGATGGTAGGAGGAAGTTCTTTGCAGTGAGGGTGGTGAGACACTGGCACAGGTTGCCCAGGGAGGTTGTGGCTGCTCCCTCCCTAGAGGTGTTCAAAGCCAGGCTGGATGAGGCTTTGAGCGACCTGTACTAGTGGGAGGTGTCCCTGTCTATCGCACAGGGGGGTTGGAACTGGCTGATCTTTGAGGTCCCTTCCAACCTAAACCATTCTACAATTCTATGATTCTAAAAGGAGGAGCTGCACAGAAATCCTTTGGTGTGAGTCTACAAGCTGCCTGATAGAGAGGGTAGCCAATAAAAATGGTTTAAAATGGACCTTGCTGATGTTTACTGACCAGCCCTTGCTTCATGGGCTGAATTACTACCTGGAGCACTGTGTCCCACTCTGGAACCACTATTGCAAGACAGATATGGACATAGAATCATAGCATCATTTCAGATGGAAAAGATCTGCTGGAACACATCCAGAGAAGGGCCATGAGGATGATGTTGTGGTGGGTCTAAATAGGCTTGAACATATCCTGGCTTGTCCAGACATATTCCCCTGCTCCCCCACATTTTGTGCTGGGAGAAGCCACCATAGGAAGGGAAAACAATAATATGATGTAGCCTGGCTAACTGCTGCTCTGATTGGCTATCCTGTGTCCAAAGGCCCATTAGTCTCAGACATACATTGATAAAAGGAGATGAGCAGGTAACAGGAGGCTCTGCTCTGCCACTGTATTCGTGCCCGTTGATACTGCCATTGTTTTCTCCTCTGTGCTCTTGGTGTTGCTGCCCCATTGCATCTTTCCTGCCCCTGTGCAAGTATCCAGCTATCAGGAGTCAAGAGGAACCAGGTCAGAGACCATGCTATACCCCCAGCTTCCTGAGAAAAGGGTCTTGGGGAGCTCCAAAGCCTCTAACAGCTCTGAAGCCACTGACAGCAACCCCTCCACATGCTTTGGACACTGTATGATACTATAATACAGCCCTGGAAATCCAGAGAGACCACTTTGTGAGTAAACACTCAAAAGCCTTTTAGCAAGATTCCATAAATTCTCAGGTGAATCTGAGCACCTCCTGCCATAGCAGCAGAAAGGAGCCTCTCAAGCCCCAAAGTGGGCAAGATGTGCAAAGAAACTAAGAACCTCTTTTGGTTTTGGGTTTAATATTTCTTATATTGTTACTGGTTATGTTCTTAAGTGTTCCAGATTCCCTTCCCTGTTTCCCTCCCTCTGTATAACGTTTTCATGACTGTGTGAAGAACCCATTATTATTATCATTATTATTTAAAATGCTGGTTGGGAGCCAGTTTCTGCATAACAAAATTGATAAACCATATTAATTTTCAAAACCATATCTCGCATTCATATCCAGCCATTACAGATGATCAGAGGGCTGGGACTCTTCTATGAGGACAGGATGAGAGAGTTGCGGCTGTTCTGTCTGGAGAAGAGAAGAGAAGGCTCCCAGGAGGCCTTATTGTGGCCTTCCTGTATCTGAAGGGGGCCTACAGGAAAGCTAAGGAGGGACTTTTTAGGGTGTCAGGTAGAGATAGGTTTGGGAGGAATGGATCCATGCTAGAGAAGGGTAGATTAAGATTAGACATTACAAAGAAGTTCTTCACTATGAGGGTGGTGAGACATTGGAACAGGCTGCTCAGGGATGTGGCAGAAGCCTCATCCCTGGATGTTTTTAAGGCCAGGCTGGATGAGGCTCTAAACATCCTGATCTAGGGTAGGGTGCCCCTGGGCATGGCAGGGGGGTTGGAACTGGATAATCCTTGTGGTCTCTTCCAACCCTGACTGATTATATGATTCACAGAATCATATCAGTACACTTTCCTCTAATGGCAGGAACAGAAAATGTTCTCCCTGCAGTCACCCTGCAAAGCTCCCTGAGAGTTATTTAGGATTTCCCCCCTTACACTCCTTTTATATTATTAAATCAAGGCAAAAAAGAAATTCAGCAAGAAATCACATTTTGTATCATATAGCACTACGTGAGGGTTGGACTAGATGACCTTTAAAGGTCCTTTCCAGCCGAAACCATTCTACGATTTAGCCTCATCCCTGGAGGTGTTTAAGGCCAGGCTGGATGAGGCTTTAGACTGCCTGATGTAGTGTAAGGTGTCCCTCCCCATGGCAGGGAGGTTGGAACTAGATGATCCTTGAGGTCACTTCCAACCCTGACAATCCTGTGATTCTCTTGACCTCAGATGATGCTTCTTTTAGCCCTGCAAATAATCATTATTGCATGGCCTTTTCAGTCCCACCTAGCTTGGCTTGGGATGCTCCAGTTATGTTTTTATGGAACACAACTTAGGGTAGGCATGCCTTGGAAAGAGGTGGTGCCCTGAAAGCACAAAGGCTATCTGAGGGTCCAAAACTTGATAGAACAGCAGGACTATGAAGATGATGACATGGCTGGAGCACTGCCCTATGAGGAGATGTTGAGACTTTTTCGTCTGGTGAAGAGACTTAGAGAGGATATAATCAATGTCCATACATTTCTGAGGGCTGGGGGTCAAGGGGGAGGGGACAGGCCCTGCTCACTTGTGCCCTGGGATAGGATGAGGGTAATGCATGGAAACAACTGCACAGGAAGTTCCACCTTAACATGAGGAAAAACTTCTTTACTCTAAGGGTCACAGAGTACTGGAACAGGTGGCCCAGAAAGGCTGTGAAGTCTCCTTCTCTAGAGACTTTCAAGCACTGTCTGGATCATAGAATCATAGAATCACTCAGGGTTGGAAGGGACCACAAGGATCATCTAGTTCCAACCCCCCTGACATGCCCAGGGACATCCTACCCTAGATCAGGCTGCTCACAGCCTCATCCAGCCTGGCTGCAAACTCTTCCAGGGATGTGGCCCCAACCACCCCCCCCACCCCAGGCCACCTGTTCCAGGGCCTCACCACTCTCATGGTGAACAACTTCCTCCTCACATCCAGTCTGAATCTCCCCACCTCCAGCTTTGCACCTGATAGCCTAAAAAGTCCTTCCCCAGCTTTTCTGTAGGCCCCCTTCAGATATTGGAAGGCCACAACAAGGTCACCTGGGAGCCTCCTCTTCTCCAAAATGAACAGCCCCTACTCTTTCAGTCTGTCCTCATAGCAGAGGTGCTGCAGCCCTCTGAGCATCCTCGTGGCCCTTTTCTGGACACTTTCCATCATGTCCACATCCTTCTTGTAACAGGGGCTCCAGAACTGGATGCAGTACTCCAGGTGGGGTCTCACCAGGGTGGAGTAGAGGGGGAGAATCACCTCCCTGGCCCTGCTGGCCACACTTTTCCTGATGCAGCCCAGGCTCTGCTTGGCTTTCTGAGCTACAAGAGAACACTACTGCCTCATGTTGAGCTTCTTTTCCACCAGCACCCCCAAGTCCCTCTCCACAGGGCTGCTCTCCAGTCAGTCACTGCCCAGCTTATATTGGCACCTGGGGTTGCCTCAACCCAAATGCACCAACTCACCTTATGATGCAACACTGGTCCTTGTTGTTGCGTTGCATGTTGAAGTAGCAGTTGTCAGCAATTGCAAAGATGTGTGGTGGCATCTCCCCAATCTTTTTGTTGGTGTACAGACGTATCTGCTCAGGCGAGTAGATGGGCAGGAGCTGGTAGGGGTTTACTGCTACCAGTATCGAGCCGGTGTATGTCTGGAAGAGAAGCACATGAAGGTTTATGGGGACAGTGAGATGTAGATGAGAAACTTTGGCAGCTTGGATGGATGGAGGGTGGAGGCCAGGAAAATCAAGGCTTTTCAAAAGCTAAATGAAAGATGATGTTCAAGTCAAAGATGCTTGCAGGATGGAGCAAAGGATATCTGAGTCAAGTTCATACTTAGCCCCG
Organism: Psilopogon haemacephalus; assembly: GCA_013396835.1. Lineage (NCBI taxonomy): Eukaryota > Metazoa > Chordata > Aves > Piciformes > Megalaimidae > Psilopogon > Psilopogon haemacephalus. The sequence goes on from VWZI01014938.1 coordinate 48,081, forward strand.
CTCATGCACAGCATGGATTCAAGCCTTTGTTCATGGTTTAGATGCTGCTCAGCTAAGATTCAGAGTTTTGAGCCAAGCTCACGTTTGCAAAAGCATGGCCAAAGCCATCACAATACCCATAGCAACCTATTATTGCATTGCACACATCATGGGGAACTAGAGATGAAAGAAACCTGAAGACCATTGCCATATCTCAGAGCAGGGCCAGCTAGATCCAAACCACTCCTGGCAGATGTCTGTCCTAACTCTTCTGCTCAATACATTCTTCTCTACCATCTCTGTCTAAACAAACCTCTCTGTGCTGCAGTGTAAACTTTGTCCCCTGCACGTGGATATTGCCCACAAAGTCCTGATATGCTCCTTTTCAGCAGCTTCTGGAACGTTGGAAAGAGCCTTTAGACCCTGTAGCACTTGAATGAGTGAAGCTGTCCTGGGCCTTGGACAGAAAACCTCTCTGTGAAGTCTTCCAGGAGCTGTTTCCCTCAAACCTCTCCCTAGAGGACTTTGCCATCTCCCATGGTCTCCATTAGGGAGACCATTGCCATCTTGCTCTGATCTAGCTCTAAGGTTTAGCCACATCCCAGTCTCATGGCAGAGTATAAGAATCTCCTTCCCACTGCAGCTGTCAAAGAGTTAATGTCTAAAGCAAGCAAATCAAGGGAGGTCCACTTCAGGCTAACCAAGGGGTATGACCTAAAGGCTAATTTCACTCCAGAGCTTCTAAGGAGCCAACTCACTTCCTCTGGTTTAATTTCTGGCAACTGAAGTTACAAGATTAACCTCCCCTTTCTTCCCTGGTGGGACCAGCTACGAAAGCACCCCCATCTGCTGCAGGTGTTATTTTTTGGAGAAAAAAAAAAAACAAAACCAATTTCAAGATGAAAATAAGCCTAATGAAGCTTTATCTGCATGGCCTAAACCCAGCAATGAGCCCTTAGCACAAAGCATTTGTGGACCCAGAAGAAGATCTCTCCATCCTCTGCTGGCTGCTGCTTTTCTTCATGCATATCACAAACTGGCTGATGAATAAACCAAGTCTGAGCTGTTCCACAGTTTGGAAGGCAGCAAAATGCCTATCACTGCTGGTGAGAGGAGTGCACAGGGAGATCTGGAGATGCAAGCCCCAGCTGGATTTTCTGCCATCAAGCTTGGTATCTCTCCATCATGATGGAAAGGGCTTGAGTGCATTCAGACTTGGTTGCCACCACCTGTGCAATGCTTCCCACCAGCTCAAGCATCCTGACAAGCCGCCAGTAGGTGGCAATTGTGTCCTGCACTGCGGACACGGTGAAAGCTCTTAGGGACTCCTCACTTTCTAGCCTCGTAGCCAACACCAGAGAGCAACTTTCTGTTCAGTCCCAGGTGAGGTTTGACTTTCCAGTTGTAACTGAGCAAGGATATGATAGTCTCCCCTGCAATAAGGGGTTACATGCCAGAAAAGGAGCGGGGGAAAAACTTAAGAACAAAATTGTCACAAATCCAAAGGGTGGAAATTGGCTGTGAAATGATTGTAGCCTGGTGTGCTGCTTTGAACTAATTGGAGAATTTGAGTGAGAAATTAGACTAATGGCTGAGAGAGGAAAACACAGTATGTTACATCACCCAGAGCTTTACTGAGAAAGAAAAACAAAAAAGTTGTTTTAAAAGTTATAACCAAAATATAGTTAAGGGAGATGGTTCCAGACCTTGCTGTGGCTGCTCTTGCATGGTTCCTTTTTTTCTCTGCCTTGGTAGCTAATTCTCAGTAATACTACTAACTTCTTCCCTACTGCTAACCCCCCCGGCCGATCTACCTCTGCCTATCTTCAGCATCAACAGGTGGTGAGATAAGATTGGGAAAGAGGGGAGAGGTGGTAGGGGNTTTCTGAGTCCTAGCTGGGGTTTATATCAAAAGGTGTGGGGGGGGGGGCAGGTAACTGCTTAAACCACCACACCTGGATGTTGGAAGAAGATGGCTTTGAAATAAGGGAGGAGAGAAGTCCCAGGACGACCTTCGCTCGGTACAGAGTGAGTAAGCTTAGTGCTCAGAGCAGCTCAGTTTCTGAATGGGATTATGTCACCAAGGTCCCCAATGAACCCTAAGGCTCCTTCCAGTCCTGGGTGAGGTACTTCAAAGACTGTTTTCCTCTGCAGAATTTATTACCAGGATCATTTTAGGGATGTTTCTAAGCCTCCTTGAGTCTCTTCCCCCCCCAAAAAAAAAAAAAGACTGAACTCTGCAGAGGTCTCTCAAATCCCTGCATCCCCACGTGCAGCCAGTGAGGCTTTTGAAGGAGTTAACCATTAGTTGCAGGAATGCTTTGGGAATGCTCCCAGTGACCTTTCCCTTGTGATCCACCCCCAAAACACCTTGTCAGCACAAACTCTTGCACTGTTGCTTGTTTGTGTACGTTGTCCCTAGTTGATAAATGCTCACAATTTGCCCAGTTCTCGCTGCTGATAGCGTGCAAAACTTTGTCCACTTTGCTGATGAGGGGACCAAAGGGCATCTTCAAGGAAATGTTATCTCCTTGGTTTCTACTGCTGGGTGAAGGCAAAGCCCTCCTTTGTCTTGGGAAAATAAAGCTTTATGGATAGGTAGGGGCTCGGACTGCAGCATCCACATCTCGGAGCAAATTGGTTGCTGCTTGCATGACCTACATTTTAATTAGCCCCAAACAAATCCTTTCTGAGCCTGCTTCCCCTCCCTACCCAGAACACCATGCCTGACTTCATCTGGATTTCTGTGGGGTTAAAGCTCTACCAAACACCACTGTGTTTTGGCAGCCCTTAGGGAACAGCAGCAGGCACTGCTTCCGTTTCCAGATAAAGAGATTTAACCTTCAAGTTGAGGTCATAGCTGAGAAGCACTTAAGGCTTTAACCACATTCACAGGTTGGGGACATTCCAGCTCTGGGAAGGTGTCACAGCTTCTTCACCAGGAAGGCCTAGCTCTGCAATAAAGGGGATGATGCCCTCAGCTCATTTGTGAAGCAGCAGCAGCAGCCATGGTGGTGCAAAGGAAATGAGGAAGCCACGGTGGTGAACAGAAAGAAGTGGTCTGGTGGATGATGGGAGGCAGTGAATGACAGCACCAAGGGTCATACTTACCCTCCCGCCACAGTTTGTCTTTAGAGGGAGGAGAAAAAGGGAGATTAGATTTTATCAGAGCAGAATTACACCCCCCAGAAAGAAAGGAAGAAAGAAGGAAAGAGGGAAAGAAGGAAAGAAAGAAGGAAAGAAAGAAGGAAAGAAAGAAGGAAAGAAAGAAGGAAAGAAGGAAGGAAGGAAGGAAGGAAGGAAGGAAGGAAGGAAGGAAGGAAAGAAAGAAAGAAAGAAAGAAAGAAAGAAAGAAAGAAAGAAAGAAAGAAAGAAAGAAAGAAAGAAAGAAAGAAAGAAAAGAAAGAAAGAAAGGAAGAAAGGAAGAAAGAAAGAAAGAAAGAAAGGAAGAAAGAAAGAAAGGAAGAAAGAAAGGAAGAAAGAAAGAAAGAAAGAAAGAAAGAAAGAAAGAAAGAAAGAAAGAAAGAAAGAAAGAAAGAAAGAAAGAAAGAAAGAAAGCAAGCAAGCAAGCTAAACAAGAGAGACTGAAGGCCAGCTGGGAAAGTTTTCCTTTACTCAGCATACTCAGAAATCCTTTCAAACAGTGAAGGCAAAGTCACACTGAGCTTCACCATCTTTGAGGCAGAACAACTAATACCCCAGAATAAAACACCCCCAGGGACTAGGCATTCCAGCCCTTGGATCATCTCTGTGGCCCTCCTTTGGACTCAGTCCACCAGCTCTGTGTCCTTCTTACAATGAGGACACCAGAACTGGGTGCAGTATTCAAGGTTTGGTCTCAGAAGAGCTAAGGGGCAGAATGCTCTCTCTTGCCCTGCTGGCCACACTCCTCTTGATGCAGCCTAGGGTATGATTTGCCTTCTGGGCTACATGAGAACATTGATGACTACTCCTCATTTGGAGACTGCACTAATTGTCATGTCACACCCAGGGTTCATGGGCAGGCTCGCCAAAGCCATTAGTGGAGTGGAACAATCAAGGCACAGTAACCTGGAACCTCCCATGATGCAAATCCCTTTGTGGGATGTGGCCATACCTTGCACAGCAGCTCTGCGCAGGCTGGGGACAGAATGGCTGGAGAGCAGCCAGGTAGAGAGGGACCTGGGGGTGCTGGGAGATTAGGCTGAGCATGAGGCAGCAGTGTGCCCAGGTGGCCAGGAGAACCAATGACATCCTGGCCTGGATCAGGAATAGTGTGGCCAGCAGGACAAGGGAGGTTATCCTGCCCCTGTACTTGGCACTGGTCAGGCCATGTTTTGAGTACTGTGTCCAGTTCTGGGCCACTCGATTCAAGAGAGATATTGAGGTGCAGGAACATGTCCAGAGAAGGGCAACACAGCTGGTGAGGGGCCTGGAGCACAGCCCTGTGAGGAGAGGTTGAGGGAGCTGGGGGTGTACAGCCTGGAGAAGAGGAGGCTGAGGGGTGACCTCATCACTGTCTACAACTACCTAAAAGGAGGTTGTAGCCAGGTGGGGTTGGTCTTTTCTCCCAGGCAATCACCAACAGAACAAGGGGACATAGTCCCAAGTTGTGCCGGGGGAGGTATAGGATGGATGTTAGGAAGAAGTTCTTGCCAGATAGAGAGTGATTGGCATTGGAATGGGCTGCCTGGGAGGTGGTGGAGTCACCATCCCTGGAGGTGTTCAAGAAAAGCCTGGAAGGGAGAACTTACTGCCTTTGGCTAGGGCTGGGTGATAGGTTGGGCTGGATGATGCTGGAGGTCTCTTCCAGCCTGGCTTTATTCTATTCTAATCTATTCTTTCTATTCTATTCTATTCTATTCTATTCTATTCTATTCTATTCTATTCTATTCTATTCTATTCCATTCCATTCCATTCCATTCCATTCCATTCCATTCCATTCCATTCTGTTCTATGAATCCTAAAGCAAAAGCCTTTGGCAACTGCATGCTGGATGTGGTACTGAGATTACCAGAGCCAAAGAACGCATTGAGAAACCACATGGCAATGAGTCACTGCAGCCCAAATCACCACCCACACTCACCTCCAGGTTAGCAGCTGCCCTTTGCATTAGCTCGTGTTAGTATGATGCTGCCAAACATTGCTGTGCCCACTGCTCATTCATGTTCATAATCTCCCTGGCCAACTCTGAGTAGCTTGGCGAGGGGATTCAGAAGCAGAGCTTTGCTGAAGGAGCCCATTTGATTCATGGGTGATCAGGGGATGCCAACTCCACTTGAGCAAGTAATGGTTACTGGCAGCCCAGAAGACCAAGCATATCACAGAATCATAGAACGAGAATCACAGAATCATAGAGTCAGTCAGGTCTGGAAGGGACCACTAGGATCATCTGATTCCAACCCCCCTGCCATGAGCAGGGACACATCACAAAAAAAAAAAAAAACCAACAAAAAAACAAAGTGATGGAGCATCTGAGCATCGTCTGAGAGGCATCTCTCTCTGCGCAGCCAAATGGCAGTCTTGGCTCTGCTGACTCTACTGCTATCTCTGGTGACTGCTCTGGGTGCTTGATGCAGATGGAGATTCCACCACAAGTATGGATTTGGGCTGCTAACTTCTGCTGCTTGATTGCTATAAATGGCTGTAGCTCCCTGAGGAGAGTAACCCCATTCATTTAACACGTCAATAATTTACTAGTCCTGTCTCTGTCTTTTTCTCTCAACTAACAATACTGTGGACACTCAAATCATGCACAACATATCAGGTGACTTGGTGAGAGACAAATTAGAGGGTCTCGATTTTCTTCCCTAGCTTTGGGGATCTCAAAATGCTTTCCCAGCAGGCATATCCCCTTTTCTAGGCTTGAACTCCATCTCTAAAAGAAAAATAGAATAGGATAGGATAGGATAGGATAGGATAGAATAGAATAGAATAGAATAGAATAGAATAGAATAGAATAGAATAGAATAGAATAGAATAGAATAGAATAGAATAGAATAGAATAGAA
>VWZI01014939.1:3592-22916 GCA_013396835.1 Psilopogon haemacephalus
CAAACTGACACATAAATTACAACCACAACATACTTATAAAATCAGCAATACGAGGTGATTTATGAGAGTGCAGCCTCTGATCCCACGATTCAAGATGCCAATAGGTCCAACAAGCATATGTATAATCACAATAAAGGCAGGTTTTCCAGAGTGATCTATTTGGAAAACATATTGTTATTATTAGGCTGCTAGTACATTCACTGGATGTAAATCAACCTCTTCAGTGCAAGGTGTCGACAGTGTCAGTTCTGGACATGAGAAAAACTCTATGATATCAGAGTATCAGCAATCCCAAGTGTAGGATTCATTATTTATATGTTTTGGGGGTTTTGAACAAGGCAACAGAATCACAGAACAGCAGAAACATTCAGGTTGGAAGAGCCCCTCAGGATCATCAAGTCCAACTGATAACCTTACTCTACAAGGTTCACCCCTAACCACATCCCCAAGCACCACATCCAACTGCACAAAACAACTTTTGCTGTCTTAATGTGGCCTTCCCCTTACTATACAGGCTTTTACTTGATTCTTTTCTGAGTATTAATTACCCACTCTTTTACCTTTAATTACTCACTCTTTTACATATCATTAATCTGGCTATACAAGAAAAGATTCTGCTCAGGTTCAAAAGATACTTAGTCCTGTTTTTATTACTGGCCAGAGAGGTTACCAAGTCGTTAGCTGACATCAAGGCAAAGAATCTTGTAGCCCTGCTCTTTTATTGCAGTGAGACCTTATGTTATGTTTGAGGATGGCTTTGGGGAAGACCTGAGTCAGCAGTCATATAAGGTAATGATGCAATTTATTGCTGGAAGGCTTCCTTTCAGCAGGGCATGAATAATCAATAAGGACTGCCCTTGTGCCCTTGTGGCCAAGAGAGCCAGTGGCATCCTGGGGTGCATCAGGAAAAGTGTGGCCAGCAGATTTGGGAAGGTTCTTCTCCCCCTCTACTCTGCCCTAATGAGGCCACACCTTAAATACTGTGTCTAGTTTTGGGCTCCCCAGTTCAAGAGAGACTGGGACCTGCTGGAAAGAATCCAGTGGAGAGCCATGAGGATGATTGGAGGACTTGAACATCTCCCTTACGAAGAGAGACTGAGAGACCTGGGGATGTTTAGTCTGGAGAAGAGAAGTCTGAGAGGAGATCTCATCAATGTGTAGATTAAAGATAATTTGGCATGGCTGAAGGAAAGACATGCACCCTGTCAAGCTGGCATTCCCTCCTCTGATGCTGAAATGTGCCAAAATGCATCTACATGCTTGTGTTGTCCCTTTGCTCCCTTGACCTTGAGAGAGCTCTTGGGCTTGGGCTGGTGATTCCCAATTAAGTTCAACAATTCAAACTGGGAAAGAGAAAAATTAGAAAAGTCAGCTGATATTCCTGATTCTTTATGCTCTTGTGTCTCTGGAGTTGTGTTTTTGTCTTCATGTGCTATGACAAATGGATCCAGTATGTAACTTATTCCATGCTTCCTTCAGGAGGAGTAAAATGTAATTAAATTACAAGACAAATATATAAAGGGGACGTCGTCCTGCTCTAACTGGGAATGGTTGTGAATTTTATTAGTAAATTCTAGAATGGTTTACAATTCTACATTTTATGTTCTGGACAATGTCCAAAATCAAAACCAAGCCTATTTTCTCAACCAATTACACTCTCATTTCAGCTTCCAATCACACAAGAAAAGACCACATAGTTTTGTATTTAAAAAAAATAAGGTCTTAGGTGCAGAAAACATCCCTCCCTGTGTCCTCTTGCCTGCTCTATGGCTGGTTTCACTAACCTCTCTGTACTGAGATCAGCTGAGCAGGACAGCACAAAATGCAGCAGCTTGACTTGGGAGGGTTCAGTAAATTACTTGCAGGCTTCATTTGCATTGCTTTAATTTCCTTTTAATTTTGTTAGGTGCTTTAGTGGATCTCTCTCTTGTAGCTATTATTTTGGGAAAAAAAAGGGTTGCAACAGAGAGGACTCTGAGGCCTCATTCTACCCTCCAGTATCTGAAGGGGGACTACAGGAAAGCTGATAAGGGACTTTTGAGGATGTCAGGTAGAGATAGGACTAGGGGGAATAGAGCAAAACTAGAAATAGGTGAATTCAGATTGGATGTTAGGAAGAAGTTCTTCAGCATGAGGGTGGTGAGAGACAGGTTGCCCAAGGTGGTGGTGAAAACCCCATGCCTGGAAGTCTTTAAAGCCAGGCTGGATGTGGTTCTGAGCAGCCTGTTGTAGTATGAGGTGTCCCCGCCAATGGCAGGCAGGTTGGAACTGGATGATCTTTGACATCCCTTCCAGCCCTGACAATTCTGTGATTCTGTAATTCTATCTTTTTTTTTTTTTTTGTTTTCCTGCAAAGTTTCACCAGTGAAATGCAACAAAACAGAATGAAAGGGTGACGAATGGCTGGAGAGCAGCCCTGAGGAAAAGGACCCCTGAGGACCTGGGGGTCTGGGTTGATGAAAAGCTCAACATGAGCTGGCAGTGTGAGTGCAACCCAGACAACAACTGTGTGCTGAGCTGCAGCAAGAGAAGCATTGCCAGCAGGGCAAGGGAGGGGATTCTCCATCTTTACATTGCTCTCCTCAGACCCCACCTGGAGTACTGTGTGCGCTTCTGGAGCCCCCAGCACAAGAAGAACATGGAACGGTTGGAGTGAGCCCAGAGGAAGCCACAAAGATGATCAGAGGGCTGGAGCAGCTCTGCTATGAGGACAGGCTGAGAGAGTTGGGGCTTTTCAGCCTGAAGAAGAGAAGGCTTTGAGGAGACCTTATAGTAGCCTTCCAGTATCTGAAGGGACCTACAGGAGGGCCGGGGAAGGACTATTCACAAGGTCTTGTAATGATGAGGGATAATGGGTTCAAACTGGCAGAGGGGAGATTTAATTGGGATGTTCAGAGGAAGTTCTTTCCAGTGAGGATGGTGAGACACTGGAACAGGTTGCCCAGGGAGGTTGTGTCTGCTCCCTCCCTGGAGGTGTTCAAGGCCAGGTTGGAAGAGGCCTTGAGCAACCTGTTCTAGTGGGAGGTCTCCCTGTCTATGGTCTGCATGAACTGAATGATCTTTGAGGTCTTTTCCAACCTAAACCATCCTATGATTCTATGAATAAAACTGTAGATAAGCTATTATAAAACCCCTTTTATATGCCCTCCAAAAACTGAATTGTCTCTTCTGCGTCCTCTTTTTTTCCTTCACCAAACAAAAGAAGCTATTTCTTTCTTCTTTGTACCTACTTTAGTGTGCTTTTAATGACTTTTTTTTTTTTTTTTTAAGGACAGCTGTTTATCATGCCCTGAAGGTTAGAGTTGGACTTAAGCAGCTTACCCTACAGAATGAAATGTAAAGTGAGGATTTTTTTCAGCACATAGACAAGTATTTTATATGCTGTGATTTTGGTAGGAGGTTATTTTTTTTAAGCAGTTCATAAAGTGACTGTGTTGTGACCGGAAATTATTTCTAGAAGCCAACTACTTGCTGCTTTCTCCCTCTTGCTCTCATTTATACTTTCCGTATAAGTTCAGTGAAATAAATACCACTAAAAAAAAAAACAACCAAAAACCAACCTTTTTGGCTTCACTTATGGGAACATAAGAACAAATTAACTGAAGGTTAGTTTTACTGTGTTACCCAAGGCTGTGTCAATCTTTCTAGTCTTTGGGGCTTTTTTTTTTCTTTTTTTTCCCCTTAATTTCATTGTGGATTTTTCTTTCCCCATATCCTTAAAATCTTTCTTCCAGCAACGCAAGCTGAAGGCAAAGGCAGAAAGCTTTGAATTTCCTGTGAAAAAAGTAATTTTGTTCCCATCTTTCTTTTCCTTCCTAATGATGATGATGATCTCACTCCTACTCTGTAGTTAAAAATCACATTTGCGGCCACCAATCAGTCGCAGGCTTTCTGCCAAGTGTCACTCACGTCTTCGGCCTTCTACGCCACTAATGATCCCTAAATTCCCTTTGGGGATACAATATTTACACTCTCACCATTGGATAGCTGAGGAAAAATAAAATGGGCAGAGCCTGCTGAATTATTTTGGCATTTAAACTACTTTCCTGCACTGAGAGTGCAGGCATATCAGTTCCACTTAAAAGAAAGCTAGTTGGTAATGAAGTCATCAGCTTCTAATGTCAGTGCAATGCATTGAGCTGTCAGAAGTTGTCTGGTGGCTTTTGCTCCTGTTTTCCTTTATCACTTGCTCTTTTGTGTCTTCCAGCTTCCCTACCACTCTGATGGTAATGGCAAATCAAAGGCTGTTTCACAGACTCCAGCTGAGCTGCGGAGATGTTTAACATATTCTGTCGTCCCAGGCATTGAAGCGGATGAATAAAACCATGATCATACAACAGGGGGAAGAAAAGGAAAAGCTTGCAGAAGGGTAACAATTCATAAGGCTGGGAAAAAGCCTAGCTGAGAGGGACCCAAGGATGATGAGGTGGCTGGAGCACCTCTCCTATGAGGACAGACTGAAAGAGTTGGGGCTGTTCAGTCTGGAGATAAGGAGGCTCCCAGGTGAGCTTCTTGTGGCCTTCCAGGATCTGAAGGGGGCCTACAAGAAAGCTGGGGAGGGACTTTTTAGGCTATCAGGTAGTGACTGGTCTAGGGAGAATGGAGCAAAGATGGAGGTGAGGAGATTCAGATTGGATGTGAGGAGGAAGTTCTTCAACATGAGAGTGCTGAAGTCCTGGAATGGGTTGCCCAGGAAGGTTGGTGAGGCCACTTCCCTGGACGTGTTTAAGGGCAGGCTGGATGAGGCTATGGGCAGCCTGATGTAGTGTAGGGTGTCCCTGGGCATGGCAGAGGGGTTGGAACTAGATGATCCTTGTGGTCCCTTCCAAACTTGACTGATTCTATGATTCTATGACAAGGCACTTGCATAATTCCCATACTTCTAACTTAGCCAAAACCTAGTCTAGAGCAGGCATAGCTTTCTATATTCTGTCATGCACAGAGACACTGATTAAACTATTTCTATCAAAATGATCCAAAATTACTCTTTTTTAAAATTTAGAGCAAAGTAAGACAACACATCTGCACCTAACTGCACATAGTCGACTGTGCAAGTAGGAAATTTGGAGAAACAGCCAACAGAAAACAGAGCACTGAGATATTAAAAAAAAATATGAAAAGGAAGACCATTTAAAAAGGTTTTTTTTTGGCAACTCTGGAGTAATTTAACAGCAGGGAAACAAATAATCTCTTCGGTAATTTTAAGTCTTGGAGAGTTACTGTACTTTGGGAGATGGGAAGCAAGAGAAATTGCAAAATCATGTGCTTAAAATAATGTAAAAGTAAGTGAATGAGTGTCAAAATGAGAAAAACCTCTCCTTCTACCTGCCACATCCACTCTCTTCTGAGAGGGAATCAAAATCCATACAGTGTCTTGATGTCACTAAAAAAAAATATAGTTTGACACAGATAGAGAGTTTGCTGTTTCTGCTCTATTGTTAAGTAACTTTAGGGCTCCTGCAACCTGTTTTGTGCAAGGAAGGATGCATTTGCCTGCAAGTTATGGAGAAGAAGAGGCTGCGATGTGACTTTATTGTGGCTTTCCAGTATCTGAAGGGGGCCTACAAGAAAGCTGGGCAGGGACTTTTTAGGCTATCACCTAGTGACAGGACTAGGGGGAATGGAGCAAAGCTGGAGGTGGGGAGATTTAGACTGGATGTGAGGAGGAAGTTTGTCACCATGAGAGTGGTGAGGCCCTGGAACGGGTTGCCCAGGCTGTGTCCTGCCTAATCTAGGCTAGGGTGTCCCTGTGCATGTCAGGGGGGTTGGAACTAGATGTTCCTTGTGGTCCCTTCCAACCTTGACTGATTCTGTGATTCTAAGTCTTGTGTTCTAGCTTTATTAAACTGTGAATACAAGAATTATGCATGACCTGCAAAGGACAGCTGGGTTACATCACTCTTGGTATGTGAACCAGCTGTCAAAAATGCAATAACAATACACTCTGGGAGATCATGGTGCAGGAGGACTCTAACACTTGCAAAGCACAGAGGGTGATCTTTCAAAGAGGTGTGCACTGTCATCAGCATAGGAGAGCAGAGCAGCTACATTTCTTCAGTGGGTTTTGGAAATGTACCTTGTAGCACTAAGACACAAATGGCCTTGTTAACTCATCCTTTTCTTTCTAAAGATACCGTCTTTTGTGGGAAGTTCCCAGCAGTTTGGCTTTGTACTTGGTTACTCTTCTTATATGCATAAGCTCAACACTTTTTCATGTCATAGTAAACACTATTTCCAGGCTTCTCAGAAGTCACAGAATCATAGAATGAGTCAGGGTTGGAAGGGACCACAAGGATCATCTAGTTCCAAGCCCCCTGCCATGTCCAGGGACACCCTACCCTAGATTAGGCAGGACACAGCCTCATCTAGCCTCACCTTAAACACCTCCAGGGAAGTGGCCCCAACTACCCCCGTGGGCAACCCATTCCAGGCTCATGGTGAACAACTTCCTCCTCACCTCCAGTCTGAATCTCCCCACCTCCAGCTTTGCTCCATTCCCACTAGTCCTGTCACTCCCTGATAGCCTAAAAAGTCCCTCCCTAGCTTTTCTGTAAGCCCTCTTCAGACACTGGAAGGCCACAAGAAGGTCCCCTGGGAGCCTCCTCTTCTCCAAACTGAACATCCCCAACTTTTTCAGTCTGTTCTCTGTACTAGTCCTGACTCACCCAGTGAAAGGAACAGCCAATATCTCACTGCTAGCTCATCCAAAATTTGTGACAATTTGTGATGCATTTCCAAACTGAATGGTTTGATCAGTATTAAAAGACCATGTGACTAAAGTAAGACAATTCCTCCATGCTAATAAAATAACTCTGTGTAGTAATAACAGCTATATCAGAGCAGAGAGTTCAGTGAAAATTAGAAGAAAATAGGTGGTAGATATATTAATTAAGCCAGAGCTGGAAAGGCTTTTGTGGTTTTGTATTTAATATTGTCACTGGCTCATCATGCAGCATCAGTCTTTAGCTTTTGTTGCTCATCATGCAACATCAGTCTTTAGCTTTTGTTGCGGGAAGTGCTCAATGTAGATGCTGAAGCTTCCAGATTACCTTTCAGACTTCACAGGATCACAGGATCACAAGATGTTAGAGGTTGGAAGGGACCTCTGGAGATCATCGAGTCCAATTCCCCTGCCAGAGCAGGACCATACAGATCACAGAGGAATGCATCCAGACAGGCCTTGAAAGTCTCCAGAGAAGGAGACTCCACAACCTCTCTGGGCAGCCTGTTCCAGTGCTCTGTGACCCTTACAGTAGAGGAGCTCCCCCGTGTGTTGAGGTGCAACCTCTTGTGCTGCAACTTACACCCGTTGCTCCAGGGAGCAAATGAGCAGAGCCTATGCACCCCCTCCTGACCAGCCCTCAGATGTTTATAAACATTAATTAAATCCCCTCTCAGTCTTCTCTTCTCCAGACTAAGCAGCCTCAGGTCCCTCAGCCTCTCCTCATAAGTCATGCCCTCCAGTCCCCTAATCATCCTCTGCTGGACCCTCTCCAGGAGATCCCTGTCCCTCTTAAACTGGGGAGTCCAAAGCTGAATGCAGTATTCAAGGTGAGGTTGCACCAGGGCAGAGTAGAGGGGAAGGAGAACCTCCCTTGATCTGCTGGAAACACTTTTCTTAATACATCCCACGATCCCATTGGCCTTCTTGGCCACAAGGGCACATTGATGTCCTGTGGTTAACTTGTTATCCACCAGCACTCCCAGGTCCCTCTCCACAGGGCTGCTCTCCAGCAGATCACCTCCCAGCCTGTACTGCTACAGTTTATTATTCCTTCCCAGGTTCAGGACTCTGCACTTGTCCTTGTTGAACCTCATTTGGTTCCTCTGTGCTCAGCTCTCCAGTCTGTCCAGGTCTCACCGGATGGCTGCACAGCCTTCAGCTGGATCAGCCAAGTCACCCAGTTTGGTGTCATCAGCAAACTTGCTGAGCAGACACTCTGTGCCCTCATCAATGTCATTGCTGGAGATGTTGAACAGGACTGGACACAGCACTGATCCCTGGGAGACTCCACTGGTTACAGCTCTCCAGTTGCACCTAGCACCATTGATCACCACTCTTTGAACTCTATCTTGTAACCAGTTCCTGCTCCACTTCACTGTCTGCTCTTCCATCCCACACTTCCCGAGCTTGCTGTGTCACTGTGCTGCACATCAGTGACTGCGTCAGAGTGGGTGGCGTAATGGTTACTCATACCCTTAACTACCTTCTGGAAAGCAGGCTTTAATTTCTTAATTGCTGATGGATTCCCAATTTTATTTTCTTGGGGAGGACTGTAATTTTCCATTTATTCACAACCTGCTTCATCAGGCTGCTGTCTTCTGCCTCACTCTTTTTGTAAATAACGATAACAATAAAGATCCCTTACAGGATACCTTAAAGTGTTACAGGATCCCTTAAAGTGTTATCCAACCTCTACTGAGATTCCGATCCTTTAGGGCAGTGTAGTTCCTATATACACACATTTATCACTAGCAGCCGCTCCCAGGTATATTCAAACGTCTCGTTTTCAGGCTTTTTTACCCCCACTGCTTTCTCATGCTTTCCGTTATTAATTTATTTATTTGTTCCACTAGCAGCCATGCCACGTAAAAATGTTGTCAGATTAGCTTCTAAGGACTTTGAAATGTATCACAGGAGTGGAAAAAAAGTATTTGAAGAGGCTGTTCTGTTGCTTGTGTTAGTCCAGGAGGTTTTTGGCAAGTAAGTTGTGTAAAAAGTGCAACCATGCTATCTTTGAATTTTTGCTGCGAGTCACACAAATGCAAATCTCTACAAGAAGTACATAGAATTAAAATAATGGAGGTAGAATCATGGAATCATAGAATGGTTTAGGTTGGAAGGGAGCTCAAGGATCATCCTGTTCCAACGCCCTGCCATAGGCAGGGACACCTCCCACTAGAACAGGTCGCTTAAGACCTCATCCAACCTGGCCTTGAACACCTCCAAGGAGGGAGCAGCCACAACCTCCCCGGGCAACCCATTGCAGTGTCTTGCCACCCTCACCATGAAGAACTTCCTCCCTAACATTCTGTTTAAATCTCTCCTCTGCCAGTTTAAACCCCTTACCCCTCATCCTCTCATTACAAGACCTTGTGAATTGTCCCTCCCCAGCCCTCCTGTAGACCCCCTTCAGATATTGGAAGGCTACTAAAAGGTCTCCTTGAAGGCTTCTCTTCTCCCAACCCTCTCAGCCTGTCCTCATAGCAGAGCTGCTGCAGCCCCCTGAGCATCTTCGTGGCCTCCTCTGGACTCTCTCCAACAGTTCCATGTCCTTCTTGTGTTGGGGGCTCCAGAACTGCACACAGTATTCCAGGTGGGGTCTGAGGAGAGCAGAGTAAAGGGGAAGACTATGTGTGCATGAAGAACTGAAAATCTGCTTCCAAAAGCAATTGCCTTGTCCCAACTTTCAGTAGTGCAAATACCTGTTGTGGATGCCATCATTCTTGTTCATAATCATAAAAAAACCTGAAGTCTTTAAATGGAGATTTTTCAGACTTCCTTCTGTATTACTGACTCAGATATTCTTCAGCAGACAAATAAATTCAGTGAAATATATCAGATTTTCTGCGTGATGAGGGGAAGATTAGCATCAAAGTATATAACTCTGCTTTGACCAAAATACCTGGAAAAGTATATTATGTTCTAGTGCTGAAAAAATATAGAATCATAGAATGGTTTAGGTTGGAAGAGACCTCAAAGATCATCCAGTTCCAACCCCCCACCATAGGCAGGGACACCTCCCACTAGATCAGGTCGCTCAAGACCTCATCCAGCCTGGCCTTCAACACCTCCAGGGAGAGAGCAGCCACAACTTCCCAGACAACCTGGGGAGCTTTTCTGCAGCAGAGTTTTGTTTCCAGAATTGTCTCTATATTTACAATGAACTGCAAATAAGAAGAAAAATTGTTAAATTATCCCAAAAATGACACAGCAGGGAGCTGAAACAAACTTCAATGTTTCTGATTTGAATCATGCGAGACAAATAGCTGAAACAGTCCCGAGGTTCCTAGTGGAGGCCTGACCTAGTTTATACTTCTCTATCTCCTATACCTCACATCAGGAATACAAAATACCCTATAGGGAAGAGGAGTATTACTGCCTCATTTTACAGGTGGGATGATGAGACAGGAGTAGTACAGTGGCTCCTGTTTCACAATTGCTGTCACTGATAGAAAAGCATCATCTCTCTTCCTGCATCTCATCCCACCCCAACGCTACTCTTCATTGTCTGCCATAAGAAGCATTTGTGCCATCATCAGTTGCATCCTAAACCAGACACCTTCTGGTTTTAAAAAATAAAAAACCTTCTTCTCTAGTGGAAGGAGAGATATCTGCAGCAGTTGCACCATGTATGTGCCCTGCCTTGGGTTTCCATGGTGCACCTCTGCTGATTGTACCATCACTGATTTGGTGGCAGCCCTGAGCCTCCTTAGCATGGAAAAATCTGTGATAAAGCCTGTGTTGGGCTTTATCCCATGTGTGTTGTGAAAAGAGGTCTCTGGTAAAACAAGGAAACTACAGCTGTATCTCTGAAACTTGAGGTAGTAACTAATGACTGGATCAGCCTTCCCCTCCGTACTGAACTGTGAACCTCCCTAGATTCAAGTTCAAGTTTCTAGAGCTACAGAGCAACAAGCGGTAGCCAGCAAAAATTTATTAAGTGCATAGGCAATATGAGTAATCTTATTAACATCCTTCCATGGCTAATTCTAGTATTACTAAATTTACTGTATGCCAATAACATTTAAGCAAAACCCCTTAGCTGATCTGCCTTTTATTTTGTTAGTAAAAGTAAAAACAAAGGACAAAGGGGAAAATGGAGCCCTTTATAGGAAATGTAACTGGAACTGCTTAAGCATAATTGAATGTGTAGCTGTGGATACAGCCTGCAACATAAAGTAGCAGTAGTTATAATATTTCTTCTCTCTAGAGGAGA
The DNA here is from genome assembly GCA_013396835.1 of Psilopogon haemacephalus. Lineage (NCBI taxonomy): Eukaryota > Metazoa > Chordata > Aves > Piciformes > Megalaimidae > Psilopogon > Psilopogon haemacephalus. Next base: position 14,533 of record VWZI01014939.1, read on the forward strand.
GAGAAGGGCGAGTTAGAAAGAAAGCTGTAGGTTTATGCCAATGTTTTGTTGGCACGTTGAATTGATTGTGGGCGATCGAAGAGGCAGGAATTATAAATTATGTAGCTTTCATAATTTCCAAAAGCCCCACCCACAATCTATGTGTAAATTACTTTAGGTTTGGGTTCTAATTCATTCAGGAAAAGTCTTCACAGGGACGCCTCTTCAGGTAATTTAGGAAAAATCAGAAAAATTGAAAGGTTTGGGCATGAAGCAGCTTTGTCCTGCTTATAGATGAGAGACTGTCTCTTTCACAGCAGTGTCCAGGGTCCAGTGCCTGCCAGAGTCCAAGATCACTGTAGGCACAGCTTTCACAAAGCCACAATAGCTAAGCAAGGCAGAGGAAAGCCGGAGTGCTCCGTGGTATTCCCACGAATGGCTGCAGTTTACCATTAGAGACAGGTCCTGCAGCTAGAAGCCAGGATGCTCCTCAAGGTCCGGCTCAAAGTCCCTACAAGGTTTATGCAAGGTCTGTCTCCAGGTCTGTGTTTAGGTCCATTTAGGTCCCAGTGCAGGTCCGAGTGCAGGTCCTTCTCCAATCTGTCCAGTTGCCATACATATACTGGAGCAATTTGTTCCCTCCCTGTCCAAGCCCACCGAGGGTGGGAGGAAGACCGTTTCCTGCCCCATTCACAGCTTTGGTGGGGCAGTGGACTTGGGTGTGCCCTGCCACAGTTTGCACCCCATTCAAACCTCCAGTGGAGCAGTGCCCTGCCCTGCCAAGCACATACACACACAGAGGCATCTCTCCTACCTAATGTCCTAATTATGGGCATTTGGGGACAGTGACCTGGCCATATAACAGCTCCTTGTATCAGTATGTCCTCAGAGTGGAGTGACTTTCTTGTACCCTTATTTGAGGTTTGCATTTGACTCCATCATACCTGCACATAAATTGACACTCTTAGTCTGTGCTGGATGATGAGGTAGTGACAGGACTAGGGGAAATGGAGCAAAGCTGGAACTGGGTAGAAGTGGGACTGAGTTTGTATCGGGGTTTTTAAATTAATTTATTAGCCCTGATTTTGTGACTGACCTGTGACAACCTGCTTAGGAAAACAGATACAAAGTTGTTCTGCCTTGTGACTTGCCATGGATTATTTAATTAGTTAATTAGAAGGGTCAGGTGATAGGTCGGACTTGATGATCCTAGAGATCTCTTCCAATCTGCTAATTCTGTGATTCAGACTGGACATGAGAAGGAAGTTCGTCAGAAAGAGAGTGGTGAGAGCCTGGAATGGGTTGCCCAGGGAGGTGACTGGGAGCCCATCCCTGGAGGTATTTAAGGCCAGGCTGGATGAGGCTGTGGGCAGCCTGATCTAGGGTAGGGTATCCCTGGGTATGGCAGGGAGTTTGGAACTAGATGATCCTTGTGGTCCCTTCCATCCTTGACTGATTCTATGATTCTATGATCCTATTCTATGAAAATAGAAGTTAGAGACAGCTTTTTATCTTCATTCGGCTTTCTTCTTTTCCTGGTTTACTGCAGAAGACCACAGAGGCTGTCTGGAAACAGCTAGAACACATGAAGGCATCAATATCTGTTCTGGGGCCATTGGTTATTGGCCTTCAACTATAGGACTTGAGGCATGGGAAATTTCACGTAAACATGAGGAGGAATTTCTTCACTGTGAGGGTGACAGAATACTGGAAGAGGCTGTCTAGGGGGATTGTGGAGTCTCCTCTCTGAAGGTAACCAAAACCCACCTGGATGCATTCCTGTATGATCTGGTATAGGTCATCCTGCTCTGGCATGGGGGTTGGACTGGATGGTCTTTTGAGGTCCCTTCCAGTCCCTGACATTCTGTGTTTCTGTGATTCTCTGACTTCTCTCCAAGGCAATGCCATGGACATCACTTCCCATTAGCTGTTGCTACACAGATTACTTCAATTGAAGCAATTGTGATTAGGCTGTTAGCCCAAGATCTCATAATAACAGGATAAGGGGTAACAGGTTTAAACTGGAAGAGAGGAGGTTTAAATGGGATGGTAGGAAGAAGTTCTGCACAGTGAAGGTGGTAAGACACTGGAATGTATTGCTCAGGGAGGTTGTGGCTGCTCCCTCCCTGGAGGTGTTCAAGGCCAGGTTGGATGAGACCTTCAGTGACCTGTTCTAGTGGGAGGTGTTCCTGCCTATGTTGGGGGGTTGGAACAGGATGATCTTTGAGGTCCCTTCCAACCTAAACCATTCTATGGTTCTATGATTCTATGAATACAGACCACAAGATGGATGGTTATATGTTCATAATGTGAATGCTTGAATATTGGTATTTATTTTGCATTGGTTTACATAAGATACATAAATTCGTACTGATCCTTACCATATTAAAGGCTATTGTACAACCAATTTAAAACAGGCTACAAGTATTGGGTCTCTTCAGCCTGGAGAAGAGAACATTTCCAGCAGGCCTTGTAGTGTCCTTCCAGTATCTGGAGGGGTCCTACAGGAAGGCTGGGGAGCGACAATTCACAAGGTCTTGTAATGATAGGTTGAGGAGTAATGGGCTTAAACTGGAAGAGAGGAGATTTAAACTGGATGTCAGGAGGAAGTTCTTTACAGTGAGGTTGGTGAAACACTGGCACAGGTTGCCCAGGGAGGTTGTGGCTGCACCCTCCCTGGAGGTGTTCAAGGCCAGGTTGGATGAGGCCTTGAGTGACCTGATCTAGTGGGAGGTGTCCCTGCCTATGGCACAGGGGGGTTGGAACTGGATGATCCTTGAGGTCCCTTCCAACCTAAACCATTCTATGATTCAACTATTTCAAAGGTGCACAGGGTCATTCCACCACTCCTCATCTCCTGCTTCCCCCCTTGTGCCCAGGAGCATTGCTTCCCCAGAGTGTATGGAACAACTCCTTTTAGTACAGCAAGAAAGGATTAGGGGAGATGCCCTGCAAAGACCAAGAGAAATATCTCGGGGAGCACTGAGCTAATGCCGATTCACCAGCCCAGCATATCTTGGCAGCCAGGCTCCTCGCACCTTGCCTTGGCTAAAGCTGGTGCTCAAGGCTGAGGGCCATTATACTGCCCCAGTCTGCAGTGAAGACATGCTTAATGGGGCTGTTACATTTTCCACAGAAGGGAAATCCACCACTATTTATATCCAGCTTAGTACTTCGGATTCAGGCAGAGCACTTCTGAAACTGCACCCAGCCAATATTAATAGCATGTGTCTTGCAGATTAACTATCACATTGTGTTTTTATTTAAACATCATCACTGAGCAATCACTCACTAAATTATTTAGAGGAAACAACAAAAAAATTGTTTTAAGGTCACAAGAAGGATGTCAGCGAGCCAGTATTACTAAGCATTTTAAGACCTGGAAGATTTCATTTTAAGGAACTGTAATAATGCTTTTCTTTGGAATAGGCTATTTTAGATTTTATATTTATGAAGATGGACGTTTCTGAAGTGTTTAATGAGCAGCAATATAGTTGCTCAGCTAAAACACATAGCCTTACAGCATTTTTAATATTATCCAGTAGGTAACTTTGTGCCATATGCTTCTGTAGTTTGTCTGCCAAAGAATGCAGCAAGTTTCTTTGGAGGCTGCCTCTGAACTCCACGGCCCAGCCAAAACCATGTCTGTGGTACAGAGCTATTGATGTCCAACTAGCCTGGAACATAAAAATGGCCCCACAGAGAAGTCACACAGGGGTTCTGCTAACTCCATTGAATGGGATGTGGCTTGGAGCAATGTCTGGAGTCAGGGAAAAGCTTAAACACAAGACATGCTACACTGGAAAAAAACAGTGCAACCTCACAAGCAGCAAGGTCCTCGCTTCTCTTTGTTGCCAGGTGACCTTTGCTTCTCAAAGTGTAAGGCACATACTGAACCTCCCTGCACTGTCCTAGGGTATCTTAAATGTTTTGGACTGGGAAACAGCAGGAAAGCCGTTCCAACCTCAACCTCTGCTACCTACCTCTCATATTGGCAGATATAGCACATTGAACTAGAAATGGATGCAAGAAGGACAGAGAATGGGAGAAGAAAAAATAAATTATCACCAACAATAAAAGGCCAACACAAACAGAAATGGAAAAGATCTGTTACATACACATGCATTTATTTTGTTTTCTTGCTTTGCACTAGAATCATAGAATCAGTCAGGGTTGGAAGGGACCACAAGGATCATCTAGTTCCAACCCCCCTGACATGCCCAGGGGCACCCTACCCTAGATTAGGCTTCCCACAGCCTCATCCAGCTTTGCCTTAAACACCTTCAGGGAAGTTGCCCCAACCACCTTACTGGGCAACCTGTTTCACGGCCTCACCACTCTCATGGTGAAAAGCCACCATAGGCTCTTTTACACTATATTTATCTATTAGCTAGTTAAAAGTTAGTTTTCTATCTAATTAGCTAGTTAAAAGTTTTTAAACTTTTTAATATTTCATCATACTGGGTAAAGATTAAGCTCCTATTTTGCGCTGACCAAACTGTTCCATAAACTGTAACAACTAAGCACTTCTATCCCCACGTTATTATTTTTTTTTTAAGCACTGTGTGAAATAGTTTTGTTATTCAGTAACCAAGAGAAGTTAAAAAAAAAAAAAAAAAAAAAAAATTCTGGAGTTTTCATTCAGCATCTGAGTACTCATTGATCAGCCCTGCACTAATGACAACCCCTATATAATCTAAAAGCCAGACCCAAAGATGTGGACCAGGACCTTCTAAAGGTGCAGTTCTCACAGCACTGTCATCCTGCAAGGACTAGAGTAATCAAGAGTTTCATTGCAATAAGGAATTGCTTCATTTCTAAATCAGCTCATTTTGCTGTAGCGGTGCTGATTCGATGGTAGAAGTGCGATGTGATGAGGGCTCTGAGCTCAAAACCTTGTCATGTTTCTCTGGCTGCCATAGCTGCTCTGTAAAAGATGGAGCTTCTCTTACCAGTTTTGCTTCGTTAAATGAAGGCAGATAAAATTTTTCCTTCTCCTGTCAACAAAGCAGCTGAGCTTCTGTGCTGAATATGATGGAAAGCAACAATTAAAATGAAATTTACCTCACGCATGCATCAGTCTTAGCCTATCTGGATATTTTCCCTGCAATTTAATATTTTTGGCCTAGAAACAATAATGTTTGAGAAGGGACATAAATAGAAACAAAGGAGCCACAAATCTGAAACAGATGTTATGAAGCACTCCCAGCACAGGAGAGCTGACGTGCTGAAAAGCTACCTGGGGGCAGGACATTAAAAGAAGCCTCTCAAGAAAGCCCGTGAGGAAAAGCAGAACAATGGAGGAAGGTCTGATCCAGATACCTCCTCGTCCTCCACACCTCTCTACATCACCATCTCAGGGGATTCTGCTTTCCTTACACAACACAGTTCCATGGCCCATTCAAGCCTACTTTAGAACAGAAGTAAAAATGTGAAGGAGAAATTTTTTAGGGAATTTCAGATGTAAAAAAAGTAAGAAGGAATAAAAGCACCATTGTGTTCTTTCCCACTCCAACAGAAACAGGCAAGTAGAGCCCAGGGTAAGACTCCGAGGGGATTGGAATCCACCAGCTAGTAACCATCCATGTCATTAGTACTTTGTTCATTAAGCAGGTAATTTTCACAGCCTGGAAGATGCATAGGAAATTAATCTTTTGCCAGTGCTAATGTGGCTATGTCGATAACTGTGCAATTTATAGTGTGCTTTTTTGGATTGCCCTTAAAATACCAGAATTACTACCTGTGGAATAAGGCACCTACTATGATTAGCCTCATTCAGCCTGTTCACTGGAAGCATCCTGTAAAGTACTTAGCGATCATTGACCTAAGCCTTCAAAACCAAGGGAAAGACAAGCCTAGCAAACCTGGAAATGAATCAGAAGGTAACACGGACTTCTTTGTAAGGGACTTCAGGATTCAGTTCTGGATTCCCACCCTCAGTTATTACCTTCTGAAAGAGAGTGTTTGTTTCTGTTTCTTTCTAAATGTGAACACAAGCATGCAGGAGAAGTCAGGAAACCAGAGGGTCTGTACTGAGTGGTTCAGGAGAGGATTTTCAGTGATCCACACTTCAGTGGCTGCTCCTCAGACCCTTTGTTAACCTCTTTGTATGTGTGCCAAGGACAGCAGTGATTAGGGGCTGAGAGATGTGCTCTGCATCTCTTGAGCCTGCAGCCAGTCTGGATCACACTGCAGGCTTGTGACATATGAGAGATCAAACCCCAGCATTTTAGCAGCAAAGGTCTTGATCATCAGCTCCAAAAGACAAACCCTAGGCAACCCCCAGTTGTTGGTATTTCTAGAGCACCAGTTCTAGTGCACCCTCCCAGTCAGTAGCAGGAGAGTGGTGCTTATTTAGGGTGGAGTTTTAAGCAATTCCTGGCCAGAATCTGTCCAAGATATTTTCCTATCTTCATGGAAGATAGGCAAAATTCCTTTTCATGGACTTGTTAAGTATGTCACCTGTCACTGAAAATGGGGCTAACTCAAGGTCACTGGGCGAGCAGAAGTAGGTATCACATTCACAGTGACTTTACCTTCTGTTATGTTTCTGAAGTGTTCCAGATCCCCTGTTTATCTCGCTCTGTATAATGTTTTCATGACCGTGTGGAGAATCCATTATTATTAAAAATACTGGTTGGTAGTGAGTTTCTGAATAACAAAATTAATAAACTACATTCATTTTCAAAATCATATCTCGCACTCACATCCAGCCATTACACTGCTAGCAGCTATAGACCAAAGATGGTTAGAGTTCTCTACTCTTTCTCCATGGATCACACCTTCCAGCTTTCTGATGCAACAAGGGAAGGCATCAATCAGCAACTGGGGACTGCCTGCTTTAGCATTTCTTCCCCTCTGCCAACAGGATGGGCTAACACTGTGGGCATTTCGATGATGTCATAGATTGTGGTCACAGACTCTCTTCGTATAAGAGTTATATCTTCTTTTAATTACTCTAACAGGTGTTTTGATATTTATGGTCTAGCTTGTTTCTCATTTCATGTTTGCAGTTAATTCTCACTAAGAGATCACCAATAAAGAAACGAGAGGGGAATAAAACACAGAAGATTATGAAAAGCAGCTAATTACTGACCCAGTGTGTAGCAGTTTCACATGGATGTGACTACTACAGGTGATAGTATGTTGATGTTTTGTAATTAGTGGGCTAGGACTTTTGTCCAGGTAAAAATATTTCTGCTTTCCTCCTGATCCAGAAATACTCTTGTCTAACTTACAAAATTCCATGATACAGAAGAGGAGCAACATCAGAATTCAAAGCCAAAAGGTCCCATGTCCGGTAGGAAAGTCAGCTCTTGTCAAGCTTGTCCAACTAAGTAAAACATTTGCATTACTCACACATCAGCAGGCAGCCAGAGTGCTTAGAAATTAATGTAGTTGTGTCAAACCATTCTGTGTGTCCTTCCTTGTGACCGTCACTGCAATAAAAAATCCCTTGCAGCTGCCATGTGAGTGGGTGATACATATCATGCCTGGAGGGCATATGCTTAATTAAGAAATGTTAAGGTATTGTGACAGATAACACACATAGAGCCAGTCAAGTAGCCAGAGTGTGTCAAAGCAGGCTTTACATGTATACTGTACGATCTGTCCTCAGTAATTAAACTCAGGATAACAAAACAAGAAGCCTCCAAGCTTCTAAAACTGAAATCTCTTGTTCCTAGAATAATGATTTTAAGCAATACTGTGTATGTGTACTCATGGCATTTTGGCAATACATGTTCACACAATATGTTTCTACTTCCTTCAGACTCTTCCTGCTGGTAGGTAGTTCACCTTTGAAAGCCCATACAAGTTCCTACATCCTGGGCATTATCAATTTTCTTTGTTGCTTAGTCTTTTGAGCCACCATATGCTGACTGTGGGGCAGTAAGGAGCACCACATCCTGGTCTCCAAGCTGGTGAAACATGGGCTTTATTGGTGGATCACCAGATGGATAAAGAACTGGCTTGATGACCACACCCAAAGAGTGGCTGTCAATGTCTCCATGTACAAGTGGAAGCCAGTGACAAGCCTCAGGGATCAGTCCTGGGACCAGTCTTGTTCAGCATCTTTGTGGGTGACGTGGACAGAGGTATTGAGTGCACCCTCAGCAAGTTTGCTCATGACACAAAGCTGTGTAGTGCAGCAGCCAGGCTGGAGGGCAGGGATGGCATCCAGAGGGACCTGGACAGGCTGCAGAGGTGGGCACAAGCCAATCTCATGAGGTTCAACAAGACCAAGTGCAAGGTCCTGCATCTGGGTTGAGGCAATCCCAAGCACAAATCCAGGCTGGGCAGTGACTGGCTGGAGAGCAACCCTGAGGAGAGGGACTTGGGGGTGCTGGTGGATGATGATGAGAGAGCTGGAGTACCTCTCCTATGAGGACAGACTGAAAGAGTTG
>VWZI01014940.1:8800-20619 GCA_013396835.1 Psilopogon haemacephalus
AAAAGCTGGGGAGGGACTTTTTAGGCTCTGAGGGAGTGAGAGAACTAGGGGGAATGGAGCAAAGGTGGAGGTGGGGAGATTGAGGCTGGAGGTGAGGAGGAAGTTGTTGAGCATGAGAGTGGTGAGAGGCTGGAATGGGTTGCCCCTGCAGGGAGGTGTTTGGGGCCAGATCCCTGGAGGTGTTTTTGTCCAGGCTGGCAGAGGCTGTGGGCAGCCTGCTCTAGGGTAGGGTGTCCCTGGGCATGGCAGGGGGGTTGGGACTGGCTGCTCCTTGTGGTCCCTTCCAACCCTGACTGATTCTGTGATTCTAACTTATTTGGGAACCACAGTAACAGGAAATGGTCCTGAAGTATCAGGTTATAAAGATGTTATTGATTGGTTTGTTTTTGCAAAAGGGTCTGTTACTTGGAGTATTTCTCTCTCTCCAGGGAGGGCACAGCTGAAGCTTTACGCTATTAAGTCTATCAAAACACAAGAAGTGCAAAAGTCACCTAGAAGAAAAAAAGGGTCAATGAAATGCAAGTCAAATAAACCTCAGTGGTTTTAGTTTCCAGGAAAAAAAAAGAAAAAAAGAAAAAAAAGAATGCATTCATTAAAGAAGTGAGGCTCATAGGCTGGGGGATGTTATTCCAACTAAAAGGAAATTTGTTGCAAAGGTCTCATTTTCTCTTCCTGCTCCCGGAGATTCTGTCAGCTCAAGGCAGTTCAATTCGAAGTAATTCCACAAGGGAACAAAACTCCCTGGTTAAGGGGAAGTGCCCAGGCTCTATGGCTGAGGAAATGTGTGCAGTAATCACAGCATGTCAGGGGCTGGGAGGGACCTCCAAAGCTCATCCAGTCCAACCCCCCTGCCAGAGCAGCATCATCTAGAGCAGAGCACAGGAACACATCCAGGCAGGTCTGAAATATCTCCAGAGAGGGAAACCACAACCCCCCTGGGCAGCCTGTTCCAAGGTTGTCTCACCCTCACAGGGAAAAAAATTCCTCCTCATGTATCCATGGAGCTTCATTTTTAGAAGCTATGAAGGCAAAAGAGGGCAGCAGTGTGCTCAGGTGACCAAGCAGGCCAACAGCATCCTTGCCTGGGTCAGAAATAATGTGACCAGCAGGATGAGGAAACGGATTTACCCCCTGTACTCAGCACTGGTGAGGTCACACCTTGAGTGTGTCCTGTCAATAGTTTGTATACAAGCCAAATATATCTCATATACAAGCCAAATATATCTCTTATTTCAGATTAAACTAAGCTGTACATGCATATAAGGGAGAAAGGGAGTAACTTTAACTTTTTAGAAGCTATCAAGGCAAAAGAGGCCAGCAGTGTGCTCAGGTGACCAAGAAGGACAACAGCATCCTTGCCTGGGTCAGGAATAATGTGACCAGCAGGATGAGGAAAGGGATTTACCCTCTGTACTCAGCACTGGTGAGGTCACACCTTGAGTGTGTCCTGTCAATAGTTTGTATACAAGCCAAATACATCTCTTATTTCAGATTAAACTAAACTGTATGTGAATATGAGGGTAGAAAGGGAGTAGCTTTGACTTTTTAGAAGCTATCAGGGCAAAAGAGGCCAGCAGTGTGTTCAGGTGACCAAGAAGGACAACAGCATCCTTGCCTGGATCGTTGTCCTGTCAATAGATTGTACACAAGCCAAATATATCTCTTATTTCAGATTAAACTAAACTGTATGTGAATATGAGGGTAGAAAGGGAGTAGCTTTGACTTTTTAGAAGCTATCAGGGCAAAAGAGGCCAGCAGTGTGTTCAGGTGACCAAGAAGGACAACAGCATCCTTGCCTGGATCGTTGTCCTGTCAATAGTTTGTACACAAGCCAAATATATCTCTTATTTCAGATTAAACTAAGCTGTATGTGAATATGAAGGGAGAAAGGGAGGTGGGGAGATTCAGCCTAGAGGTGAGGAGGAAGTTGTTGAGCATGAGAGTGGTGAGAGCCTAGAATGGGTTGCCCCTGCAGGGAGGTGGTTTGGGCCAGGCTGGCAGAGGCTGTGGGCAGCCTGCTCTAGGGTAGGCTGTCCCTGGGCATGGCAGGGGGGTTGGAACTGCCTGATCCTTGTGGTCCCTTCCAACTGATTCTGTGATTCTGAGTTCTAGGTAAGCATTTTAAACCTCAAGATGCTTCTAAGAACTATTATCTGTCATAAATGGAGACCATTTGGAATTTCTAGGCAGCCAGCTGGACTGGTTTGCAAATGACCCACAGGAGAAGAACAAGCAATGCAAGTTCAAATAGCTTGGTTTAGTGCTGTACTCTACTATGATATATTAGAAGTTCTTCACAGTGAAGGTAGTGAGACACTGGAACAAGTTGCTCAGGGGCATTGTGGACCTCCCCTTCCCTGGAGGTGTTTGAAGCCAGGTTGGATGATGCCTTCAACAACCTGGTCCAGTGGAAAGTGTCCCTGCCCATTGCAGGGGGTTTGGAACCAGATGATGTCTAAAGTCCCTTCCCACGCAAACCAATCTGTGGATTGATGGTTGAGGATCATAGAATCATAGAATGGTTTAGGTTGGAAGAGACCTCAAAAATCATCCAGTTCCAACCCCCCTGTGCCATAGNACTCTCTCCAGCAGTTCCATGTCCTTCCTGTGCTGGGGGCTGCAGAGCTGCAGACAGTGCTGCAGGTGGGGTGTGAGGAGAGCAGAGTAAAGGGGCAGAATCCCCTCCCTTGCCCTGCTGGCAATGCCTCTCTTGCTGCAGCCCAGCACACAGTTGCTGTCTGGGCTGTGTGTGCACACTGCAGGCTCATGTTGAGCTTCTCATCCACCCAGACCCCCAGGTCCTTTTCCTCAGAGCTGCTTTCCAGCCACTCACCACCCAGCCTGGACTTGTGCTTGGGATTGCAGCAACCCAGGTGTACAGAGGAGCAGTTGGAGTAACCAGCATTTGAATGTAATTTTCTTTTTTTGTTGCAAAGCCTTGCTTGTGTGCTTCTCATTGTGTAGAGGTCATGATTCTGAACCTCATCTAGCAAAGTGATTCTCCGCTGCACAGCTGTGCAATCAGGCAAAGACATCAGGACTTTGTCCTCCTTCCAAACGCTCTTCAAAGAGCCTTAAATGCTTGCACCCAAGCGCAGCATCCTTAGAGCTTGTTTGAAAACACACATCTCCTTAGAAAGATAAACACTGCAAAGAGGAGGGGAAACACTGCATTGGACTGAGCTAAGGCCTGGAAATGTGGGGAAAACATGAAGAACAAAAGGCATGAGCTGCTTTCAAACTGTCATAACAAGAGAGAGATTTCTTCACGTATTAGTAGTAGAGAAAGCATTGTGAATTCTCACACCGCTGCTTCAACCAAGAGCTGCTAAAGTTCCAAGCTGGATGGGAATTGCTGAAGCTCAGGATGAAACCTGGAAGTCTGGTGTCTTTAGGTGAGGACTCCCTATAATTTCTGCTGGCTACTTCTGGAACTCAGCATGTTACAGCCTTCAAGAAACAAAGGGTTTAGAATCATAGAATCAGTCAGGGTTGGAAGGGACCACAAGGACCAGCCAGTTCCAACCCCCCTGCCATGCCCAGGGACACCCTACCCTAGAGCAGGCTGCCCACAGCCTCTGCCAGCCTGGCCAAAAACACCTCCAGGGATCTGGCCCCAAACACCTCTCTGGGCAACCCATTCCAGGCTTTCACCACTTTCATGCTCAACAACTTCCTCCTCACCTGCAGGCTGAATCTCCCCACCTCCACCTTTGCTCCATTCCCCTTAGTCCTGGCACTCCCTAACAAGTCCCTCCCCAGAATTTTTGTAGCCCCCTTCAGGTCCTGGAAGGCCACCAGAAGGTCCCCTGGGAGCCTCCTCTTCTGCAGCCTGCACAGCCCCAACTCTTTCGGTCTGTGCTCACAGCAGAGGTGCTGCAGCCCTCTGAGCATCCTTGGGGTCCTTCTCTGCACACCTCCAGCATCTCCACATCCCTCTTGTCCCAGGGGCTCCAGCACTGGATGCAGTAGTCCAGGTGGGGTCTCAGCAGAGCACAGCAGAGGTGGAGAATCACCTTCCTGGCCCTGCTGCCCACACTGCTCCTGCTGCAGTCCAGGATCTGCTTGGCTTTCTGGGCTGCAACTTCTTCATAATCTACCAGACAACTGCTACTGATGTCCAAACTCCCAGCAAAGTAATCATTATAAGCCAGGTGAAAAGTTGAGCTTCCACAGGATCCATCTTTCTTTCCATTCTTGCTTTCTCTATGTTAAAACAGAGAGGGGAAAAAACCTCAAAAGAAAAAACACCCAGAAAAGTTTCTTTCAGTTTGATTTCTTCAGAAAAAGAGGCTGGCTTTGGGGCTGCAGGCAGTGACAGTTTTTAGCAGTGAAGGGACACTGATGGTTGTGTGAGTCCAGAGCCATGCATGCTTGGAAGTGGACAGATAATCTGTGTGTGCCCAGGGTTAACCTTCAGTTGGCAAACATGCCAAGCATTGCAGGAATTTGTTATAGAGAGTCACAGAGTTGTCAGGGCTGGAAGGGGCCTGGGGGATCATCCAGTTCCAACCCCCCCTGCCATGGGCAGGGACACCTCACTCTGGAGCAAGTTGCTTAGAGCCACATTCAACCTGGCCTTAAAGACCTCCAGGAATGAGGCTTCCACCACCTCCTGTGGCAACCTGTGCCAGTGTCTCAGCACCCTCATGGGGAAGAAGTTCTTCCTAACATCCAAGCTGCACCTCCTCACTTCTGGTTTTGCTCTGTTTCCCCAGTCCTATCACTACCTGACAGCCTAAAAAGGATGCTCTGTGGGGAAAGGAATATTTCCAGAATCATATGCTAGCACTTACAGCTACTGGAAAATGAGAATTCAGTGGGTTTGGGTGTTGGTTTTGAATTGTTTTGTGTTTATTTGGGTGGTTTTGGGTTTTGTATGTTGGTTTTGGTTTGGTTTATTTGGGTGGTTTTGGGTTCTGTGTGTTGGTTTTGCCTTGTTTTAGGTTTATTTGGGTGGTTTTGGGTTTTGTATGTTGGTTTTGGTTTGGTTTATTTGGGTGGTTTTGGGTTCTGTGTGTTGGTTTTGTTTTGTTTTGGGTTTATTTGGGTGTTTTTGTGTGTTAGTTTTGTCTTGTTTTTATTTTGGTGGTTTGGGGTTTTGTGTGTTGGTTTTGTTTTGGTTTATTTGGGTGGTTTTGGGTTTTTTTGCATTGGTTTTGTCTTATTTTGGGTTTATTTGGGTGGTTTTGGGTTTTGTGTGTTGGGTTTGTTTTGTTTTGGTTTTATTTGTGTGGTTTTAGGTTTTGTGTGTTGGATTTGTTTTGGTTTGGTTTTATTTGGGTGGTTTGGGGTTTTGTGTGTTGGATTTGGGGTTTTTTATTTTTATTTGGGTGGTCTTGGGGTTTGTGTGTTGGTTTTGTTTTGTTTTGGTTTTATTTGGGTGGTTTTCGGGTTTGTGTGTTGGTTTTGTCTTATTTTGGGTTTATTTGGGTGGTTTGGGGTTTGTGTGTTGCTTTTGTCTTGTTTTGGTTTTATTTGGGTGGTCTTGGGGTTTGTGTGTTGCTTTTGTCTTGTTTTGGTTTTATTTGGGTGGTTTTGGGTTTTGTGTGTTGGTTTTGCCTTGTTTTGGGTTTATTTGGGTGGTTTTGGGTTTTGTGTGTTGGTTTTGTTTTGGTTTATTTGGGTGGTTTTGGTTTTGTGTTGGTTTTGTCGTATTTTGGGTTTATTTGGGTGGTTTTGGGTTTTGTGTGTTGGTTTTGTTTTGGTTTATTTGGGTGGTTTTGGTTTTGTGTTGGTTTTGTCATATTTTGGGTTTATTTGGGTGGTTTTGGGTTTTGTGTGTTGGTTTTGGTTTTTTTTTAATTTTAATTTGGGTGGTTTTGGGGTTTGTGTGTTGGTTTCAGTTTGGTTTTTGGTTGTTTTTGTTTGTTTGTTTGTTTTTAATTAAGAAGCTCTATTACTAGACCATCAAAATGAAGTCTTTTTAGCCAGCAATGCCTTGAATCACAGAAACATTCAGCTTGTAAAAGCCACTCAGGATCACCAAGTCCAACTTATAACCCCACTGGACAAGGTTCACCCTAAACCTTATCCTCACGCATCACATCCAAACGACTCTTAAACACATCCAGGGTTGGTGACTCCACCACCTCCTTGGGCAGCTCATCCCAATGCCTGGCCACTCTTTATGGGGAAAAAAAAAAAAAAAGAAAAGCCCCTAATGTCCAGAATCTTGGAACTGGGCAGTTTTCCCATAACCTCCAAGTCAATGTTCCCCTTTTAAGTCTGTAATTACTGATGCTCTGAATTAACTGCATCGCAGTAGTTTAATTAGGTGCGTTTGCAGTCGCTTTAAAAATAGCTGCCCGGGAGGGGTCATTTAATTATATATAATCTGCAAGGAAGCATTAGGCTGTGGTGCCACTGAGGGCTGGCAAGGCCATCTGCCCTGCCTTTCACTTCACTCACACGGAATTGTTCAGATAAAGGCTGTCAAGTGCTGCCTAAATAAGGAAGGAGGCTCGGTGGAGTTAAGTGGGGTGCAGGACACAGACGAAGCTTTGATTCCTGCCACGCCGTAGGGGTCTGAGCTGTCTCCTGCGGAACCGAAGCTTATTTCAGTCACTGCTTTCTGCAAAGCTTTCAAATGCGAGTGCCTGCTCAGGATCTCAGGGAAGATGGGGAGGAAGAGGAAGAAGAGGTGAGTTAAATAGCTTAGGAAAGTTCTTTCTTTCTCCTCTTCCATTGTACCTGTTTCCTTCAATTGTTTTAGTACACTAAACCTGGAATGATTATTTTTCTCTTGCAGGTCTTCCCTAAGCCTGTAATAGAGGACAGAAATATGGAACTGGCCCGAAAATGCAGCGAGATAATCAGTGATGTAAGTGCTAGTGCCTGTTTGCATCCATATATTTGCATTTCTCTTTTCAAGTGGCTTTCTGCTTATGATACGCTTTTTTTTTTTTTTTTTTTAGTTTTTTTTTAGTTTTTTTTTTTTCCAAGGTAGGTTTAGTGCAGCAGGAACCCACCCAAGGCTCAAAAAGCACACACACACACAAAAAAATAATAATTAGAAAAGTTCAATCCTTACTGGGGTAAGAAAAAAGAGATTTTACGGTCATAGAATCAGTCAGGGTTGGAAGGGACCACAAGGATCAGCCAGTTCCAACCTCCCTGCCATGCCCAGGGACACCCTACCCTAGAGCAGGCTGCCCACAGCCTCTGCCAGCCTGGACAAAAACACCTCCAGGGATCTGGCCCCAACCACCTCCCTGGGCAACCCCTTCCAGGCTCTCACCACTCTCATGCTCAACAACTTTCTCCTCATCTCCAGGCTGAATCTCCCCACCTACAGCTTTGCTCCATTCCCCCTAGTCCTGGAACTCCCTAACACCCTAAAAAGCCCATTCACCTTTTTTTTGCAGTCCCGCTTCAGATGCTGGAAGGCTACAAGGAGGCCACCTGGGAGCCTCCTCTTCTCCAGCCTGCACAGCCCCAACTCTTTCAGGCTGTGCTCACAGCAGAGGTGCTGCAGCTCTCTGAGCATCCTGATGGCCCTTCTCTGGACACCTCCACAATGTCCACATCTCTTTTGTAATAGGGGCTCCAGCACTGGATGCAGTGCAGAGTTCTGCATCTGGGGAGGAATAACAGCAGGCACCAGTACAGATTAGAGTTTATCTTGCTGGAAAGCAGCTCCAGCATGTTCACATCCCTCTTGTCCCAGGGGCACCAAAACTGGATGCAGTAGTCCAGGTGGGGTCTCACCAGGGTGGAATAGAGGGGGAGAATCACCTCCCTGGCCCTGCTGACCACACTTCTCCTGGTGCAGCCCAGGAGCTGCATCAGGAGCACTTGGTCAGTATGAAGCAGAGAGGAGAGCAGGCTCCAGGGAGACCTTCCAGTACCTGAAGAAGAAATCTGGAGAGGGAGTTTTTCAAGGGCTCATAGTAATAGGATGAGGGACAATAGCTTTGAGCTGGAAGAGGGCAGATTTAGACTGGAGATTAGGCAGAAATTCTTTCCAGTGAGGGTGGTGAGACACTGGAACAGGTTGCCCAGGGGTGCTGTGGATAATCCCTCTCTGGAGGTGTTCAAGGTGTTTTAGGCTATCAGATAATGACAAGACTAGGAGGAAGGAGTAAAGGTGAAGGTGGGGAGATTCAGACTGGATGTGAGAAGGAAGTTCTTCACCATGAGAATGGTGAGAGCCTGGAATTGGTTGCCCAGGGAGGTGGTTGAGGCCAGATCCCTGGAGGTGTTTGCAGCCAGGCTGGCAGAGGCTGTGGGCAGCCTGCTCTAGGGTAGGGTGTCCCTGGGCATGGCAAGGGGGTTGGAACTGGCTGATCCTTGTGGTCCCTTCCAACCCTGACTGATTCTGTGATTCTATTCTGAGACCAGGTTGCATGTGGCCTTGAACAAGGTAGTCTAATGGAAGGTGTCTCTGGCCATGGCAAGGGGGTTGGAACTAGATGATCTTTAAGATCCCTTCCAACCTAAATACTCTATGTTAAGAAATTCTTCTCTGTGATAGGGTCTAGGAAGAAAAGTGTCTCCCATGGGAATACTTTTGGTAATTTAACCAGAAAAATGCAGTATTTGTTCTGGTTACAGCCTTACCCTGTGAAGTTTGATGGGTTCAGTACAAAGAGCTGTAAGGAGTGGGAGGGATAAGAACTCAGTGGTCTTAAGGGTATTTTTCCCAACCAAAATGATTCTCCAGTTCTTGCCCTTTCATGTTTGTCTCCTCAACTTGCAGAAGGTTTCAGTGTGACCCTGGGCACAAGCTGTTCTTTGTGGGGGAGGGTTGTTGGTGTGTATCTCTACAGCCTGTGTGTGTGGCGGTTTTAAGGGGCTGGCAGTCGAGGCATAAGATGACCTTGGGACAGCAGCTTGCGTCCTTGTGACCACAAGACTGTGTGAGTGTCCTTTTCTGGTGGTGGGGCTGTCATCACAGCTCCTCTGTCAGAAGGCAGTGCCACTTTAGCTGGGGAGATACTGGGCTTGCCTTGCACGTGCCCTGCATTCTTTGCTGGCTGACTTGATTTGGCAATAAGGGTTTGTATTGGGTTTAAGCTAATCCCTGCTGAGCCCAAAAGCCCAATAAATGCTCAATTCGATTTGGGAGGAAAAAGATATCAAACTTTAACAATAAATATGAGGCAAAGGGTTTTTTTTTTTTTTTGCAGAAGATGGTGAAAAAAACCCAAAGGGGAACAGAATACAGGGTATGGAGAACAAGGGGAATTACAGAGGCTGGGGAAAAGGGGAATTACAGAGGCCGGGGAAAAAGGGGAATTACAGAGGCCGGGGAAAAAGGGGAATTACAGAGGCTGGGGAAAAGGGGAATTACAGAGGCTGGGGGAAAAGGGGAATTACAGAGGCTGGGGGAAAAGGGGAATTACAGAGGCTGGGTAAAATGGGGATTACAGAGGCTGGGGAAAATGGGGATTACAGAGGCTGGGGAAAATGGGGATTACAGAGGCTGGGGAAAAGGGGAAGAAAGGGAACAAAACACACAAAAATAGAAATACAACACGTGGAAATGGAGTTTTGAGTCCAGATGCTGGAATTGCTGATTGGATGAAGCAGGATGCAGGGTTTTGGTGATGAAATGCAGGTAGTCAGAGTTCCAAAGGTAAAAGGGTGGTATCTCTCCACATGTTGGCTGGAGAGCACATGGTGTTCAGCAGCAAGGTCAGCGAGGAATTGGCAGGCAGGCAGGACAAGAGAAAGAGAGAAGACAAGAGAAAGAGAGAAGACAAGAGAAAGAGAGAAGACAAGAGAAAGAGAGAAGACAAGAGAAAGAGAGAAGACAAGATGTTCCCCTCTTTTATAGCAACTCCTTGGCAGGAAATGGGAGTGGGCTAAACATGACATCTCGGGGGCAGGTCAGACCACCTCCTGGGAGGAGTCAGAAGGTCCCAAGTGGGCTTAACCCATTACAGGGTTTAAAAAAGTGTTAGGGGTGGCAACCTTTAGTGCCACTGTCAGCCTTCAGTTGTGTGCAGGATGACTCTGTCCAGAAGAGAGAGATTGTTCTTAAATTGATTTCTGTGTTGTGGAATTAAGGTACAAGTGAGACCAGATACTGGAAGCGAGGCTTTATCAAAGGATAAAGTGAATGAAACAGAGAAAGAAAGAGAAGGGGAGAGAGGGAAAAAAAATGGAGAATGAGAAGAGTGGAGAAGAGCAGGAAAGGAATTATATTGCCATCAGCCAGAGAAGGGGGGGAGAGAGAGGGGTTTCCAACATCCAAGTACTTTTCAGTTTGCCCAGGGATGTTTCCAGTGGATGATGTCTCCAGTGGAGTTCTTCTTGTGCAGTTCTTCTCTTCTTACAGCAGGTGAAACTTTGGGCACAGTTTGGACTGGAGATTAGGCAGAAATTCTTTCCAGTGAGGGTGGTGAGACACTGGCACAGGTTGCCCAGGGATGCTGTGGATGCTTCCTCCTCCCTCCTTGGAGGTGTTCAAGGTGTTTTAGGCTATCAGGGAGTGACAGGACTAGGGGGAATGGAGCAAAGCTGGAGGTGAGGAGAAAGTTCTTCACCATGAGAGTGGTGAGAGGCTGGAATGGGTTGCCCCTGCAGGGAGGTGGTGGAAAGCCTCATCCCTGGAGGTGTTTGCAGCCAGGCTGGCAGAGGCTGTGGGCAGCCTGATGTAGGGTAGGGTGTCCCTGGGCATGGCAGGGGGGTTGGAACTGGCTGATCCTTGTGGTCCCTTCCAACTCTGACTGATTCTATGATTCTAAGATTCTGAGTGTTCTCTTTTAGAGCTTAATCTGAGGTATTTGCGGGCCAGCCAGCACAGTATCCATAAATAAACAAAAAAGAGCCATTGCTTGTTTTATTGCTCTTTTAAAAAGAACAATTAAACATTTTTCTCCCCTCCCTCTCCTCTTTGTAGATCCCCTATAAAGAAGAGTTTAAGAAATCTAAAGGCAAATGCATCTCTGTACCTGAGACCCCTCAGCTGAGACACGTGAAAAGCCTTGGTGCTTTACTTTCTGAGGTAAGAGACCTGGAAGGCTGAAGGATGCTCTTTGCTTCTTATCCATCCCAAAAGCTCTCTCAGTTGAATGTGGTGGGATGCAGAAGGAGCAAGAGGGAGTATTTCGAATAGCAGCCCTGTTTGAAGCTGCAGTGACTTAAGGTGTTTAAGTAGAGCACGCCGCATGTGTGAGTAGCAGCAATGGTTTGGGCTGGTGCATTATCCTTAGGGCAGTGGTGTGATGGATGAGTTATGTTGCCAAGTACTGACCTCTAGTGTCCCACAACCTGCTCTTGCAAACCTGGAGCACTGAAATTCTTGAACTGCATGCCTATAGCTGTGAGAGGCAGCCCTCTCTTTAGGGAGCCAGCCCTCTCTGTAGGGCAGTGACTGGCTGGAGAGCAGCCCTGAGGAGAGGGACTTGGGGGTGCTGGTGGAGGAGAAGCTCAACATGAGCCAGCAGTGTGCACCTGCAGACCAGAAAGGCAAGCAGAGGCTGGGCTGCAGCAGGAGCAGTGTGGGCAGCAGGGCCAGGGAGGTGATTCTGCCCCTCTGCTGTGCTCTGCTGAGAGCCCACCTGGAGTAGTGCATCCAGTGCTGGAGCTCCTGGGACAAGAGGGATGTGGAGATGCTGGAGGTGTGCAGAGAAGGGCCCCGAGGATGCTCAGAGGACTGCAGCTCCTCTGCTGTGAGCACAGCCTGAAAGAGTTGGGGCTGTTGAGTCTGGAGAAGAGGAGGCTCCCAGGTGACCTTCTTGTGGCCTTCCAGGATCTGAAGGGGGCTACAGAAAAGCTGGGGAGGGAGTTTTTAGGCTCTCAGGTAGTGACAGGACTATGGGGAATGGAGCAAAGGTGGAGGTGGGGAGATTGAGGCTGGAGGTGAGGAG
>VWZI01014940.1:25154-35480 GCA_013396835.1 Psilopogon haemacephalus
GGCAGAGGCAGCACAGAGCAGCACAACTGCTTGCAACTTGACTCAATTTATGTTACTTATCCAAGTACAAAGGCTCCTTTGGCCACAGAGATTCACCAATCAGGATGGCATTTGCAAAGCTGACCATGTTAGGTGAACCCAGGGCTTGCTGACCCTTATGTGGGCAAGACACTAACAAGTAGGCTCCAAGGTGACCTTCTTGTGGCCTTCCAGTATCTGAAGGGGGCCTACAAAAAAGCTGGGGAGGGACTTTTTAGGCTATCAGGTATCATAGAATGGTTTAGGTTGGAAGAGACCTTAAAGATCATCCAGTTCCAACCCCCTTGTGCCATAGGCAGGGACACCTCCCACTAGAAAAGGTCACTCAAGACCTCATCCAACCCGGCCTTGAACACCTCTGGGAAAGGAGCAGCCACAACCTCCTTGGGCAACCAGTGCCAGGTGGTGACAGGACTAGGGGGAATGAAGCAAAGCTGGAGGTAGGGAGATTCAGATTGGAGGTGAGGAGGAAGTTCTTTACCATGAGAATGGTGAGGCCCTGGAATGGGTTGCCCAGGGAGGTGTTTGGGGCCAGATCCCTGGAGGTGTTTTTGGCCAGGCTGGCAGAGGCTGTGGGCAGCCTGCTCTAGGGTAGGGTGTCCCTGGGCATGGCAGGGGGGTTGGGACTGGCTGATCCTTGTGGTCCCTTCCAACCCTGACTGATTCTGTGAAGTACCTAAATAACCATGGGCACCTGTTAATCATTTCAGGAGGGCCCAAGCCTTTGTTTTCCTCCCACCCTTGCTTCCCCATCAGGAGAAGGGTGGGGCAAGGCAGGATACCTAATAGACCTATTGGCCTTCCACAACCATAGTAACACTCACAGCACATTTTGTAGGTTTTGAAATATGTAATCCAGTTTATTGAGCATACTCTGAAACACCTGAACAGAGTAAAGCAGCAAAGTGCAGCTCAGTTGCCTCCAGGGGCTCAGGGATGTAATATTCTTAATGTAGGCAGGTGACCCTTCACTGTGTGCTCTCAGTGGAATTGTGAGTGTTAAGTATGTGTCATATGGATGAAGTTACAAATTGCCATTGCTACTCATGAGAATTTCAGCTTGATAGATGCTCCTGCCTTTCCAGTCACCACATGGTGCCACTTTTT
Source organism: Psilopogon haemacephalus (assembly GCA_013396835.1). Classification (NCBI taxonomy): domain Eukaryota; kingdom Metazoa; phylum Chordata; class Aves; order Piciformes; family Megalaimidae; genus Psilopogon; species Psilopogon haemacephalus. The sequence continues at coordinate 26,301 of VWZI01014940.1, forward strand.
AATCTTTTTTTATTTTTTTTTTTTTCCTCTCCCAGAGATGTTAACCAGCCCTAATATAATACAACCAGTCTCTAAAGTGAAGCACATTTGGAAACCCATGTGATGGATTGTGTCTTAATGTGTGCTTTTTAAGCAGTTCCCTGCCCCCCCCACCTTTTGAAATAAACCCCAACTAGGACTCAGGACACTGGAAGTTGAGAAATGAAGCTTTATATTTACAGCAATGCACAATATCCAAGCAAATATTTACAAGGTATAACAGATATTTACAGATATATACAGTGAAAAGGTAATACAGAAACACCACAGCCCTCCCAGAGACCAAAATCCCCAAGAGGGGTAACCAACCACCCCCTACCACCTTTCCCCCCTTCCCCAATCTTATCTCCCCACCTGTTGATGCTGCAGATAAGCTGAAGTAGATCAGCCAGGGGGGTTAGTAGCAGGAAAGTAGTTAGTAGAATTACTGAGAATTAGCTACCAAGACAGAGAGACAAAGGAGACCATGCAAAGAGCAGCCACAGCCAGAGTGGTCAGAAACTGTCTGATATCTAATGTTTTGGGTACAATCCTTAAAAATATATATATTTTTTTTCTTTCTCAGAAAAACTCTGGTGAAGTGACATCCTGTGTTTACCTCTCTCAGTGAACAGTCTAATTTCTCACTCAAATTCTCCAATTAGCTCAAACCAACACAATAATGCAGGGGTTTTCTTTTTTTGTTTTTTCCTAACAAAAAGGCCCAAACCAACCAACCAAGAAACAAAACCCAAACCAAACTTAAAACCAACCAAATCTCACCTTACTAAGCTCTCAGGAGAGCTAATGGGGAAATGTTTTGATCTAAACTAGTGTGTTAACCACAGAAGGTTAGGGGCTGGCAGGGACCTTGAAAGATCGTTGAGTCCAACCCCCATGCTAGAGCAGCATCACCCAGGGCAGGTCACACAGGAGCACATCCAGGTGGATCTTGAATATCTCCAGAGAAGGAGACTCCACAACCTCTCTGGGCAGCCTGCTCCAGGGTTCCAGCACTCTCACAGTGAAAAAGGTTTTCTTTATGTTCCCATGGAGCCTTCTGTGCTCCAGCTTGCCCCCAGTGCCCCTTGTGCTGCCCTTGGCCACCCCTGGGCACAACCTGGCTGCATCCTGCTCACACTGCCCTGCACATCTTGAGCACAGCACTGAGGGCAGCCCTCAGGCTCCTCTGCTGCCAGCTCCCAGCCCCAGCTCCCTCAGCATAGCCTCACAGAAGATGTTCCACTGCCTGTAGTAGCTTGGGGGCTCTGGGCTGGACTCTCTCAGGCAATTCCCTGAGGTCCTTCTTGAGCTGAGTGGCCCAGAACTGGGCACAATATTCCAAATGCGGCCTCACCAGGACAGAGCAGAGGGGAGGAGAACTTCTCTGGACCTACTAACCAGAGCCCCTCTAATCCAGCCCAGGATGCCCTTGGCTTTCTTGGCTACAAGGGCACATTGCTGGCTCATGTGCACAGAATCAGTCAGAGTTGGAAGGGACCACAAGCATCATCCGTCTATCCACCAGGATCCCCATGTCCCTGTCCTCTGTGCTGCTCTCCAATGGATCAGTCCCCAACCTATAGTGGTCTGTGGGGCTACATCAAGGCTGCACTGCCCAAATATGCTAATAAAAAGGCAATTTTAGCTTCCAGAGCTTGAAATGGACCATCTATAGACCCGGGTTAAAGCAGCACAGTAGCTGAGTGACATTAATTTGACATTTCATTGTGAAGTGAGTGACTGGAGGAAGGAGAGTACAAATAAAGTGGGAATTAAACTCATATAATGGGTTTTTTTAAACCCTTAGCTTGGTTTATAAAACGTCATCCAAGCAGCTTGCCAGAGATTTGCTCCTGGATTCCTTCCAGATGAGGAAGTTCTGCCTCGTTTTAAGGAAACGAGGTTAATTAACGCGGTGCCGTGGCAGAAAAGATGAAGGGATTGAAAACGAAACCATTTTTAACCTCTTTGAAGGGCAAGGCAGTCATTTCCATTTGGCATTCTGGCAGGTTTTGTTTTTCCATCACCCAGGAGTCACAGAGCAGCGAAGATGCAGATAGCCAGGCTGAGATCTGCTTCAGCAGCAATGCTGCCTTGCAGAGCTCCTGCCATCCCTGCAGGAAGAGATGCATCAGAAATCATAATCTACCATAAAACTTGCAGATAGGCTGGCCACATTATGGGTTTTTTTTTTTTGTTTCCCAAACTTGTGGTTCCTGTTGCAGTGGACTTGAGTTTAAGGCTACTTTGAGAGAGAGAGATCCCAGGGGATTTTCTGGTGGAAAATCTTCTCTAGGGCGTTTGAAGCTAATCCATATTGTGCCTATCACTGTGCTAACCTGAGCAGCTAATACGAGGATTTCAGGTTTCAGCTGGGTCAGAATGTGGCAGAAGGGGATTGCTGCTGCGTCTGTCTAGCTGTGGGATTGTGAATTTACAGGTCCTCACTTCAGCAGGCATGCCACAGGAGGTCATTGTGGCAGCCCCGCTGCAGAAAGGCTGTCACAGCCACTGCTGCTTCCCAGGCAGAGAAAGCTGATTTTAAGTAGGTGCTGCTTTGCTGAGAGGTGGGAGAAGAGAAGTATGAGTCCTCCTCATCCACATCAGAACAAATTTATGCCTTTGACTCCCTTTTCATGCTGCTTGGATGCAAGCCTGAGCTTCACAGGCTCACAGGATGTCAGGGGTTGGAAGGGACCCAAGGAGATCATCGAGTCCAACCCCCCTCCTGCCAGAGCAGGACCAAACAATTCTAGCTCAGGATACAGAGGAACACATTCAGACAGGCCTTGAAAGGCTCCAGAGAAGAAGACTCCACAACCTCTCTGGGCAGCCTGTGCCAGTGCTCTGTGACACAGTCAAGAAGTTCCCCCTTGCATTGAGCTGCAACCTCCTGTGCTTCAACTTCCATTGGCAGAGTGGAGATTTAAATGGGATGTTAGGAGAAAGTTCTTCACAGTGAGGGTGGCAAGACACTGGCACAGATTGCCCAGGGAGGTTGTGGCTGCTCCCTCCCTGGATGTGTTCAAGGCCAGGCTGGATGAGGTCTTGAGTGACCTGATCTAGTGGGAGGTGTCCCTGCCTGTGGCAAAAAGGGTTGGAACTGGATGATCTTTGAGGTCTCTTCCAACCTAAACCATTCTATCCTCCTTTGCTCAGGGTAATAGCTGAAGTGGCAACTGTATGTCAGTGCTCAGTAGGGTTTTCTGCTTTTAAAGATGATGAGCCATGTGAATCTTTATTTTCATCTTCCAGAGGAAGTTGCAGACCTCTGCCTTCCTTGTTGGTGGAACCCTCCTCTAATTTCCATGTTTGTATGTTTTTTTCCCTATGACAAAGCTATTTTGTGAGGTTTTCTGCCTGCTTTAAAGGTGATGAGCCAAGTGAATCTTTATTTTCATCTTCCAGAGGAAGTTGCAGACCTCTGCCTTCCTTGTTGGTGGAACCCTCCTCTAATTTCCATGTTTGTATGTTTTTTTCCCTATGACAAAGCTATTTTGTGAGGTTTTCTGCCTGCTTTAAAGGTGATGAGCCAAGTGAATCTTTATTTTCATCTTCCAGAGGAAGTTGCAGACCTCTGCCTTCCTTGTTGGTGGAACCCTCCTCTAATTTCCATGTTTGTATGTTTTTTTCCCTATGACAAAGCTATTTTGTGAGGTTTTCTGCCTGCTTTAAAGGTGATGAGCCAAGTGAATCTTTATTTTCATCTTCCAGAGGAAGTTGCAGACCTCTGCCTTCCTTGTGGGTAGAACCCTCCTTTAATTTCCATGTTTTTGGTTTTTTTCCTGTGACAGAGCTATTTTGTGAGGTTTTCTGCCTGCTTTTAGAGGTGATGAGCCAGGTGAATCTTTATTTTCAGCTTCCAGAGGAAGTTGCAGACCTCTGCCTTCCTTGTGGGTAGAATCCTCCTTTAATTTCCATGTTTTTGGTTTTTTTCCTGTGACAGAGCTATTTTGTGAGGTTTTCTGCCTGCTTTTAAAGGTGATGAGCCAGGTGAATCTTTATTTTCAGCTTCCAGAGGAAGCTGCAGACCTCTGCTTCCTTGAAGGTAGATTCCTTTAATTTCCATGTTTGTTTTTTTTTTTTTCCCCCTATGACAAAGCTATTTTGTGAGGTTTCCTGCTTCCCTTCCAGTCATATTACACATGATCACAGAATCATCCAGGTTGGAAAGTTGTTTGAGGCAATTTGGTTTTGGTTTGTTGGGCTTTTTAGTTGGCATCTAATATCATAGAGTCACAGAATGGGTGGGAAGTGACCTCTGAAGGTCATCCAGCCCAACACCACTGCAGCAAGCAGGCACATCCTCAGCTAGATCAGGTTGCTCAGAGCCCTGTCGAGCCTCACTTTGAATATCTGCAGTGATGGGGACCCAACCACCTCCTCAGGCAACCAGTTCCAGTGTTCCGTTACCCTCGTGGTGCAAAACTTGTTCCTAGCATCTGATCCAAATCTGTTCTTCCCTAGTTTGAATCCACTGCCCCTTGTCCTATCACTCCAGGCCTTTGCAGTGCTCATGGTTACCTCTTTATTTTTCTGGGAGCAGGTATGAAGTCCCTTGGGCTTATCTGGTTTTGTTTTATGCAGATTCATCAGATAATTGAGTTCTCCCTCTGGAGATTGCCATTTTCTGTCTTCTCGACCACTTCCACCTAGCCAATCCTGCATTATGGATTTTGAGTTCAGAGCTCAGCTCACTGGCAAGAAAGGGAAATAGAAAAATTAAACATTTAGTAGTGCTCAGTGTACTCCAAAACAGGGAGGGTCAACCAGAGTTAAGTGAAAAGAGCACAAAGCCCTCCCTCTACGTGCAGCTTCCTATTGCCATGCCCGGGGTACAGGAGAGATAAGACACATAAAAAATGAGCACTTAGAAATGAGTTCAATCCGAAGCTTTCCCTAGCTAAATAATTGCCTGGCATTTCCTGAGTTAATGAATGGTGTCAGCAGAGAGTAGAGGTTACGTCAGTGACCTCTCCTACTCCATCTCTGCATAGAGTAGCTTCATATGCAGATGTGATGAAGAGAAGGCAATTTAGCTAAAAGTCAAGGCATGGAATGAGAAATAAACCTGCACATCCCAAGGTGGGAAGCAGGGATCCCCGTGGTGGTTCACCAGTTATCTGCCCCTCCCAACTTTAAAATAACCCAGGCTAGGACTCAGTGGGCTGGAAGTTAATAAACGAAGCTTTGTATGTACAGCTTTGCACAATATACAAGCAGATATTTACAATGTATAACAGATATTTACAGATACATACAGGGAAAAAAAGGTAATACAGAAGCACCACAGCCTTCCCAGAGACCAAAATCCCTAAGAGGGGTAACCAACCACCCCTATCACCTTCCCCTTTCCCCAGTCTCATCTCACCATCTGTTTTATGCAGCAGATGGGTGAAGGTAGATGGGCCAGGGGGATTAGCAGCAGGAAATAAGTTAGTCAAATTATTCAGATCCAGCTACAAAAAGCAGGGAGAAAAGAGCCATGCAAAAGCAGCCACAGCCCAAAGCTGTCTGCAGCAGTCTGACTTATCTAAGTTTGGGTTACAACTCTCAAATAATTTTTTTCTTTTCTTAATAAAGCTATGAGTGAAGTAGCATCATCAGTGTTTTCCTCTCTCAGCCTATAGTCTAATTTCTCATTCAGATCCTCCAATTAGTTCAAACCAGCACAATCATAGAATAGAATAGGAAGTGTTAATGGAAATTACATTAAGCGTGTCAGGGGTTGGAGGGGATCCAAAGAGATCATCGAGCCCAAACTGCCTGCCAAAGCAGGAGCATAGAATCTAGCTCAGGTTGCACAGGAACACATCCAGACAGGGCCAGAAAGCCTCCAGAGAAGGAGACCACAAACTTTCTGGGAAGCCTGCTCCAATGCTCTGTCACCCTCACAGCAAAGAAGTTCCTTCTCATGTTGAGTGGAACCTCCTGTGCTGCAGTTTCCATCCTAGATGGTCCTTGTGGTCCCTTCCAATCCTGACTGATTCTATGATTACCCCTTGTCCTATCCCAGGGCACAACCGAGAAGAGTTTGTCCCCTCCCTCTTGACCCCNGCCAGAAAGCCTCCAGAGAAGGAGACCACAAACTTTCTGGGAAGCCTGCTCCAATGCTCTGTCACCCTCACAGCAAAGAAGTTCCTTCTCATGTTGAGTGGAACCTCCTGTGCTGCAGTTTCCATCCTAGATGGTCCTTGTGGTCCCTTCCAATCCTGACTGATTCTATGATTACCCCTTGTCCTATCCCAGGGCACAACCGAGAAGAGTTTGTCCCCTCCCTCTTGACCCCCAGCCCTCAGATATCTACAGACATTGATTAGATCTCTCCTAAGTCCTCTCCTCATGTAGTGGGTTTGCAGTGACCTGCCCCCCCACCTTTTAGAACCNGTGATTTTACTCTGAATTAGTTCAAAGGCAGAGAGACAAAGGAAAGAAGCTGCTGAAGCCTGCCTGGACTCAGAGCCGACTGACTGCGCAAGCACACTGCCTTATCTGGATGTTTTGGGAACATTCTCAAAACAATCTTCTTTCTTCTCTCTCAGTCAAACTGGGTGAAGTGGCACAGTGTTTAATTTCTCACTCAAATTCTCCAATTACCTCAAACCAACACACCTCACCAGACCAGTCCCAAAGATAGTGGTGGAATAATCCTCAGAGCCACATTTTCAGGCTACTTGGAGCTGACTAACAGATCTGGCATCTCTGTACTTGGAGCTGACTAACAGATCCGTCCTGCACTAAACCATTCAAAACTAAACTAAGCAGCTGTTGAACTCCTTCCTCCTAGCCCTTGGTGGCTTCAAGGTTACTGCTTTGGAAAGCAGCTTGATGGCTCTGCTTTTTCAGAGCAGTGTTCAGCAGGAAGCCTCTTTAAAGCAGCCAAAGGCTTCGTGTGGCACCTGGTTATGGAATGATTATGCTTTTGCTGGGTGCCATTTGTCAGCGATGCTTCGCTCTGCTTAAAGTTTATTTGCTTAGCCCATTGCAAGATGAGACCTCTTTTTTGGGGAATCAGTTTGAGTCATGTTTGTTTCCCCCAGAGGCCTGATTCACGTTGGATTTATGCTGTACAGCGAGGTGGTGCATCTTAAGTTTCCTAATTTGATACTTTCATTCATGGAGTAGCAGTGCAAGCCCCCTCTCCCTCTTGGTCCTGGGCTCTCAGCCTATGTATCATTCTGTAACCTGAGACAGGGCAGATACAAGCATATAGCCTCGGGCACTCAGATGCAGTCTTGCTGCCTTAAGCACAAACAGATCCAGCATTTTCTCACAGTTCTAGGGTCCTATCCTGACAGAGTCCAAACTGCCATCATCCAGAGTTCCCATCTCAACACTTGCACAGCATCCTTTGATTGGGGTTGAAGGCTTTGGCTTCCCTAATCCTTCCCCTCCTGATCAGCTTTCAGTATTGCTTAGTATTTGCTGTTTTCTTGGGGAATTATTTTAATGCTTGCTCCTGAGAGCTGTTAGAAAAAAAAAAACAAACAAATTTTCTTGATGCTTGCTGCTTCTTCAAGTGAATTTTTTTAAGGTAAGCCTAAAAATCTTGGGACGAGGTCAAGTGGAAGAGCAACTTCTTTGGGCAGCTTTTGTATGTGAGCGTGGCTATGTAAGGGTGCCACAGTGCAGTGAGAGCTGCATCAGTGCCCAGCATTGAGCTTGGTTTGAATTCTAAACCCAAATTTGTTGATAAATTCACAATCCAGTTCTGGATTCCCTTTTACCCTCACGACCCTCATTACAGCTCAGTTTGTATTCTAAACCCAAGTCTGTTGATAAATTCACAATCCAGTTCTGAATTCCCTTTTACCCTCATTACAGCTCAGTTTGAATTCTAAACCCAAATTTGTTGATAAATTCACAATCCAGTTCCAAATTCCCTTTTAAACTTCTGACCCTCATTACAGCTCAGTTTGAATTCTAAACCCAAATCTGTTGATAAATTCACAATCCAGTTCTGGATTCCCTTTTACCCTCACGACCCTCATTACAGCTCAATTTTTATTCTAAACCCAAATTTGTTGATAAATTCACAATCCAGTTCCAAATTCCCTTTTACACTCCTGACCCTCATTACAGCTCAGTTTGAATTCTAAACCCAAATCTGTTGATAAATTCACAGCCCAGTTCTGAATTCCCTCTTACCCTCATTACAGCTCAGTTTGTATTCTAAACCCAAATTTGTTGATAAATTCACAATTCCGTTCCAAATTCCCTTTTACACTCCTGACCCTCATTACAGCTCAATTTGAATTCTAAACCCAAATTTGTTGATAAATTCACAATCCAGTTCCAAATTCCCTTTTACACTCCTGACCCTCATTACAGCTCAATTTGAATTCTAAACCCAAATTTGTTGATAAATTCACAATCCAGTTCCAAATTCCCTTTTACACTCCTGACCCTCATTACAGCTCAGTTTGAATTCTAAACCCAAATCTATTGATAAATTCATGACCCAGTTCCAAATTCCCTTTTACCCTCATTACAGCTCAGTTTGTATTCTAAACCTGAATCTGTTGATAAATTCACAGTCCAGTTCTGGATTCCCTTTTACCCTCATGGCAACTGAACATAAGCACTCTTTTTCCTTTGTGAAACCTGGTGTCTAGGCAAATCATGTCTTGTGCTAGTCAGTTCCTAACAGTGGAAGAAGCAGATGTGAGGATTTCACCTAAACTTCTTTATTTAGGAGGAATGCACAAAATAATTTTTTTTTTTTTACTTTTTCTTTTCTTTCTTTTTTTTTTTTTTAGTTTTTTTTTTTTTCTTTTTTTTTTTTTTTTTTTTTTTTTTTTTTTTTTCTGACAACAGGGGAAAAAAAAAATAAATTCAATCTAAATAATAAATTCAACTGTTTGTTTGTGCTTTTAGCCAGGCTGCGTTCTCACCTCGTTTAAGGCTCATTTTCTGTTCCCCTCTATTTCTTTTTGCTTTCCTCGCCCCACCCCCCCTCATATCTATGTTGTAATAACAGATGCAGAGAACTCTCTCTGCTGCCTGGGTCTCAGATGTCTGTTTTGGGTGAAAGCAGCTCTCCTTTCAGACCTCTGTTGCCATTAAGGAGCTTAATTATTTATTACACTTCTTCCCGTGCACAGGCAGACTCCACCGCCAGGTTTAACCCAGCTCATTTTATTATACCTGCTCAGCTGA
>VWZI01014940.1:35506-53277 GCA_013396835.1 Psilopogon haemacephalus
AGTAACAAAAATATAACTTTTTTTTTTTTTTTTTTTTTTTGTCTTTCTCCCAGGTTTTTTACACACAGAAACACGCTGCTGAGAAAGGAACCTCAGATTATGCACACATGAAGGAGCCTCCAGATATTAAGCATGCCATGGAAGTCACTAAACACCAGAGTGATGTGAGTAGCTCCCCATCTGAAAGGAGTTTGCTTCTTCTGTATGGGTACATCCATTAGAGCAAAGTGAACTGGGCTGGGCAGGGAATATTTTCATATTTCCTCAGCTGCTGTTGTGTGGTTTTTTTTTTGTTGTTTTTTTTTTTTAATGCAGTAATTTGGGACATGAGGTGAGTGTGAAATAAAAGTAACGGAGTGTGACTTTCACTCTAAATTGCAGTGGAAAGCAGTTGCTGCTGCTGCTGCTGCTGGGTGACAAGCAATGCCTGTTTCTGTTGTTGATGAGTAGGAAATGTTCTGATGCCAGTAAATGTTAATAAGTGCTGCCACTTGGAAAGCAAATGACAAAGGCAGGTTCTCTCAATTCACGTGCACTTACCTCTGCTTTAGAAGTGAATGAAGCTCTCTGTGTGCATGGAAAAAAAACAAAAAAAAACAAACCAAAAAACAACTGAAGATAATTTTTCATGCTGGAAAGCAACTTCCTGGAGGAAGAGCTTGGAGTCCTAGTGGACAGGATGTTCTCCACATGCCTTTGTGGCCAAGAGGGCCAATGGCATCCTGGGGTGCATCAAGAGAAATGTGTCCAGCAGGGCTAAGGAGGTTCTTCTCCCTCTCTACTCTGCCCTGCTGAAACCACACCTGGAATACTGTGTCAAATTTTGGGCTCCCCAATTCAAGAGAGACAGGCACCTGCTGGAGAGAGTGCAGTGGAGAGCTACTAGGATCACGAAGGAACTTGAACATCTCTACTCTGAATGCCCTGGGGCTGTTTAGTCTGAAGAAGAGGAGGCTGAGAGGGGATCTTATGAATGCCTCTGGGGGGTAGGTGTCAGGATGAATGGGCCAAGATTCTTTCAGTGGTGTCCTGTGAGTCAATAAATACAACCTGGAACCCAGGAGATTCCACCTCAACATGAGGAGAAACTTGTTTGGTGTGAGGGTGCTGGAGGCCTGGAGCAGGCTGCTCAGAGAGGTTGTGGAGTCTCCTTCTCTGGATTCTTTCCAAACCAACCTGGATGCATCCCTTTGTGATCCTGCTTTCGTAAGGGGGTTGGACTGGATGATCTCTCCAAACCCTAATATTAAAAGTCTGTGATTCTGTGTTTCTGTGAACACCAGCATGGTGTCAGTGTCTTCCACTTAGTTGCTCACAAGTGTTGTGTGTGGGGGAGAGAGAAGGAGACTGCTTGTGCTTGCTCCTGTCTGATGAATACACATCCATTGAGTTTCAAAGGGCAGATTATGCATTACTTGAGAGAATCTGAGCAATAGAGATTCAGTTTATTGCCTGGAATTGGTTTATGTTATCAATTACTTGAGAGAATCTGAGCTATAGAGTTCAGTTTATTGCCTGGAATTGGTTTCTGGTACTGACCAAAGGATTTTAGTTTTACTTACATTTAGTAAGCTGGTTGCTTATTTATTTAGTTTTCTTTATTTAGTTTTACAGCTGCTTCTTAAGGTCTTAAGTTTTGTACATTCTTACATGCAGCACTGCTGGGTGTAAAGGATGCTGCCAAGATGAGTGTCTTGAATGGTCCAAACACTACTTGGAATTAAAATGTACTTTAGGATTAAGTTCTGTAAAGAGCTGGTTATAAGAGGAGTGAATTTCAGGAGGATGTCTAAAACGATGTTCTTGTTTTGAAGGCTACACGAAGCCCAGTAAGAACCAGTAAAGGCAAACACCTTCCAAGTTACTATCCACTCCTATTCTTCTTAGGTAGCCAAGTCCATTCAGATAGGTCTTGTTTCTGAGACAGCCCAGTGATTTTATAGCCCTCCTTTCTTCTTTCTGCTGAAGAATCATCATAGAATGGTTTAGGTTGGAAGGGACCTCAAAGCTCATCCAGTTCCAACCCCCCTGTGCCATAGGCAGGGACACCTCCCACTAGAACAGGTCACTCAAGGCCTCATCCAACCTGGCCTTGAACACCTCCAGGGAGGAAACAGCCACAACCTCCCTGGGCAACCTGTTCCAGTGTCTCACCACCCTCACTGCAAACATCCCATTCAAATCTCCCCTCTGCCAGTTTGAACCCATTCCCCCTCGTCCTGTCATTACAAGACCTTGTGAACAGTCCCTCCCCAGCCTTCCTGTAGCCCCCTTCAGATACTGGAAGGTTGCTGTAAGGTCTCCTGGCAGCCTTCTCTTCTCCAGGCTGAAAAGCCCCAACTCTCTCAGCCTGTCCTCATAGCAGAGCTGCTGCAGCCCTCTCAGCATCTTGGTGGCCTCCTCTGGATTGGCTCCAACAGTTCCATGTCCTGCTTGTGTTGGCTTTTTTTAAGTGCAGGTTTACCACGAAGAGTCCAGCCAGTGTCTCTGAGTCAGAGCCTGGTAGGGCAAACACCTCAAACCTGGAGCATTTAATCTTTGTCTGCTCTGTTTCGGGCTGTTTGTAGGTGTGCTGGTTTGAACTAACTAGAGGATTCAAATGAGAAATTAGGCTATAGGCTGAGAAAGGAAAACACTAATGATGATACTTCGCTCAGGTTTACTGAGAAAGAAAAAAAAAAATGTTTCAGAGTTGTAACCCAAACATAGACCCCACCTGCAGTACTGTGTGCAGTTCTGGAGCCCCCAGCACAGGAAGGACATGGAACTGCTGGAGAGAGTCCAGAGGAGTGCCACAAAGATGCTCAGAGGGCTGCAGCAGCTCTGCTATGAGGACAGGCTGAGAGAGTTGGAGCTTTTCAGCCTGGAGAAGAGAAGGCTTCAAGTAGACCTCATAGCAACCTTCCAGTATCTGAAGAGGGCTACAGGAGGGCTGGGGAGGGACTGTTCACAAGGTCTTGTAATGACAGAACGAGGGGGAATGGGTTCAAATTGGTGGAGGGGAGATGTGAACGGGATGTTAGGAGGAAGTTCTTCACAGTGAGGGTGGTGAGACACTGGAACAGGTTGCCCGGGGAGGTTGTGGCGGCTCCCTCCCTGGATGTATTCAAGGCCAGGCTTGAGCATCCTGATCTAGTGGGAGGTGTCCCTGCCTATGGCACAGGGGGGTTGGAACTGGATGGTCTTTGAGGTCTCTTCCAACCTAAACCATTCTATGATTCTATAAGTCAGAGCACTTTGGGCTATGGCTCTTGCATGGCTCTTTTCTCCCTGCCTTTCCTAGCTGGATCTGAACAATCTGACTGACTTCTTTCCTGCTTCTAATCCCCCTGGCCCATCTACCTTCAACTATCTGCTGCATGAAATAGATGGTGAGATATGATTGAGGAAAGAGGGGAAGGTGGTAGGGGTGTTAGAAACCCCCCTTAGGGACTCTGATCTCTGGGAGGGCTGTGGTGTTTTCCGTATTACCTTTTTCCTGTAAATATCTGTTATCCATTGTAAATATCTGCCTGTATATTGTGCAAAGCTGTAAATACAAAGTTTCATTTATTAACTTCCAGCCCACTGAGTCCTAGTCTGGGTTATGTCAGTGTGAGAGGGGCAGGTAACTGCCTAACCACCACAGTAGGATCACAGCTTGGGGGGGAAAAGGAGGGAAATTCCTGGGGGGAATAGAAAGACAAAGCTCTTTTCTCCACCTCTCACTACAGCAGAGCTATGAGAGCAGAATGCCTGTTTGCCTGCAATGCTCTGCCAGCCTAACTCAACCTTTCCATTGCAAGGGTTTGCACCCAATAGGATTAGAATGCGTTTAACACTATTTACTCAGCCTTAAAATATGGCTGAGATTGATACCCAGCCCTGTGAAATGTGCAATTTCCTTTAATAAAAAAACTTAAAAAAAAAAAAAAATTAAGCCTGTATTCAACTTACAGTAGGATGGTGCTGGCATTTGGAGTCTGTTAGGAGCTGCAGACCCTCACATGGCTTTGAACATTGTTATCGTGCTCCGCGCACGTGGGCTGAAGCTGCGCAGTGGGGAGATGCTGCAAAGCCTCCTGCACAACGTGATGGCGTAGAGGGAAAACATCTTCCTATTCTCTGCACTTAGACTGAGGGAAATGACTCTTGAAAGAAGGGAGCTGACGTCTGTAATGATAGGGAATTTGCTCAGCAGGTAATTGAGGTGCTGCATACGATGCTTGTTTAGCCTGCCCAGAGTGCTGTTCTCTGGAAAGGGTGTTTGTGTTCCCTTGAAGGCAGTGTTTAATGATAGGGCTTTGGCAAACACAAAGGCTTTTGGAGAAAAGTGAAGTAGGGATCGTGGAGTGCTAGGGGTTGGAAGGGAACACCACAGATCATAGAGTCCAGAGCTCCGCTCTGCCAAAGCTGGATCGTCTAGAGGAGATTGCACAGGAACACATCCAGGTAGGGTTTGAAATTCTTCAGAGAAGGAGACTTCATAAGCTCTCTGGTCAGCCTGCTCCAGGGCTCCAGCACCCTCACAGCAGTGAAGTTTCTCTTCATATTGAAGTAGAACTTCCTTTGTTCTAGTTTGTTTCCGTTGCCCCTTATCTCCCTGGGCAAAAGAGCCCAGCTCCATCATCTGGACTCCCATCCTTTAGATCATAGAATCATAGAATGGCTTAGGTTGGAAGAGACCTTCAAACTCATCCAGTCCAACTTATCACCCACCCCTAGCCAATGGCACTAAGTGCCCCATCCAGTCCTTTCTTGAACACCTCCAGGGATGGGGACTCCACCACCTCCCTGGGCAGCCCATTCCAATGCCAATCACTCTCTCTGCCAACAACTTCCTCCTAACATCCAGCCTCAACCTGCCCCAACACAACTGGAGATTGTGTCCCCTCATTCTGTTGCTGGTTGCCTGGGAGAAGAGACTGACCTCTGCCTGGCTACAACCTCCCTTTAGGTAGTTGTAGAGAGCAATGAGGTCACCTCTGAGCCTCCTCTTCTCTGGGAGCTGCACACCCCCAGCTCCCTCAGCCTCTTCTCATATTGATAAACATTGCAAAGATCCCTTCTCACTCTGCTCTCCTCTAGGCTAAAGAGCCCCAAGTCTCTCAGTCTCTCCTCACAAGAGATGCCCCAATCCCCTGGGCATGTTTGCAGCAGCCTACCTTAGTTCTGTGCTGTGCTGATGCTGTTTAGCTCCTGTAGAGGTTTCCAGCCTTGGCACCAAAATTAGGGTGGCCCTTAGAAAGCCATCTGGTCACAAAGCAGTAAATTTGCCTTGCCTTGATCTGATGGATCACGTGGATGGAGGGAATAGTTGAACAGTAAAATGGCAGAAAAGGTTTCTGAAGCAAAAGTAATCAATCCTTGCCACACTGTGCTGGGTGGAAGCTGCATGCAGCATTTGGTGAAGATACTCAAAGCTGTGGATCACAGTTTTGCCGGTTCTGTGACCTGGCCCATCATTATGGATAGCAAACCAACATTATCAGCCACATTATCCTAGGAGTAAAGAGTGTTTTCTCTGATTTTCCTGATATTGTGAAGTCACAGTTCTCACACACGGAGTTTGCCTTCTTTCTAACCTGACCACATTGGCAGATCTTAAACCTGGTGCCCTCAAACAACCATCAGTAGCACACCCAAACATTGCTGTTTGTTTTGATGCAGATCATGTGCAGGTTGAGCTTCTCCTGGCTCTCTCATTCAACATCTGCAGTAGAAAAAAATTGCCTTCTTTCTAACCCGATCACATTGGCAGATCTTAAACCTGATGTCCTCAAACACCATCAGTAGCACACCCAAACGCTGCTGTTTGCTTTGATTCAGATCATGTTCATGTTGAGCTTCTCTTGGCTCTCTCATTCAACGTGTCCATTAGAAAAAAATTACCTTTCTCTGCCTAACCCGATCACATTGGCAGATCTTAAACCTGGTGCCCTCAAACCACCATCAGTAGCACACCCAAAGGTTGCTGCTTCTTTTGATGTAGATCATATTCATGTAGAGCTTCTCCTGGCTCTCTCATCCAACATCTGCTTTAGGAAAAAAACTACCTGTCTCTCCCTAACCTGACCACGTTGGCAGATCTTCAACCTGATGTCCTCAAACCATGATCCATAGCACAGCAAAATGTTGCTGTTTCTTTTGATGCAGATCATGTTCAGGTCAAGCTTCTCCTGGCTCTCTGATTCAACATCTGCAGTAGAAAATAATTGCCTGTCTCTGCCTGACCTGACCATGTTGGCAGATCTCAAACACCATCAGTAGCATACCCAACTGTTACTGTTTCTTTTGATGCAGATCATGTGCAGGTCAAGCTTCTCTTGGCTCTCTCATTCAACATGTCCATTAGAAAAAAAAAAAAAATCACCTTTCTCTGCCTAACCTGATCACATTGGCAGATCTTAAACCTGATGCCCTCAAACCACCATCCATAGCACACCCAAATGTCGCTGTTTGCTTTGATTCAGATCATGTTCATGTAGAGCTTCTCTTGGCTCTCTCATTCAACACCTGCATTGGAAAAAAATTACCTGTCTCTGCCTAACCTGACCACGTTGGCAGATCTTAAACCTGATGCCCTCAAACCACCATCCATAGCACACCCAAATGCTGCTGTTTGCTTTGATTCAGATCATGTTCATGTCGAGCTTCTCCTGGCTCTCTCATTCAACATCTGCATTGGAAAAAAATTACCTGTCTCTGCCTAACCTGACCACGTTGGCAGATCTTAAACCTGATGTCCTCAAACCACCATCCGTAGCACACCTAAACGCTGCTGTTTCTTTTGATGCAGATGATGTTCAGGTTGAGCTTCTCCTGGCTCTCTCATTCAACATCTGCATTAGAAAAAAATTACCTTTCTCTGCCTGACCTGACCACGTTGGCAGATCTTAAACATGTTGCACTCAAACAACCATCTGTAGGATTCCCCAGAATCACTGTTTGTTTTTATGCAGATCATGTTCAGGTCGAGCTCCTCCTGGCTCTCTCATTCAACATCTGCATTAGAAAAAAAAAAAAAATTACCTTTCTCTGCCTAACTTTCTGCTGACAGTGGTTGTCAACAGGAGGTCCCCCTGGACCACTTCCAGCTGGTTCTGCAAATGATGTGTTTACTCCTGATGTAATTGGGACCAGTGAATTTTCAAGCCTACCTTACGGGAAAGGATGACTACATCAGTCTGCAGTGGGCCAGAAGTGTGCTTGTCTCTTCTACACGAGCTGGGAAACAGTTTTCAACACCATGTGAGTGGGGATCAAAAAAAGCTGTTGCCAGTGATGATTGCCACCAGCAAGTCATTTCCTTAGTGTTGATGGAGCCTGAAGTGCAGATGAGAGAAGAGGGGGCAGAGACACAGCTGACAGGCAATTAGTTAGTGGACTTGTGGCTCTTGGGAAATGTTAAGCAGGGACAAACAGCAGGAAACAAATTCCCTTGCAGAGAGATTCTCCTTGCTGACTTCTGTGGATCACTGGAGCGTGTCCAGAGAAGGGCCATGAGGATGCTCAGAGGGCTGCAGCTCCTCTGCTCTGAACATAGACTGAAAGAGTTGGGGCTGTGCAGGCTGGAGAAGAGGAGGCTCCCAGGTGACCTTCTGGTGGCCTTCCAGCATCTGAAGGGACCTACAGAAAAGCTGGGGAGGGACTTTTTTTTAGGCTATCAGGTAGTGACAGGACGAGGGAGAACGGAGCAAAGCTGGAGGTGGGGAAATTCAGACTGGATGTGAGGAGGAAGTTGTTGAGTGGTGAGAGGCTGGAATGGGTTGCCCAGGGTGATGGTTGGGGTCAGATCCCTGGAGGTGTTTTTGGCCAGGCTGGCAGAGGCTGTGGGCAGCCTGCTCTAGGGTAGGGTGTCCCTGGGTATGGCAGGGGGTTTGGAACTAGAAGATCCTTGTGGTCCCTTCCAACCCTGACTGATTCTATGAAATGGCAGCACTGCCAATGTCCTCCCCTTCCTCCTGCCCCCACCTCTATCAGTGATTGGGAGGCTTCAGCATCTCCTCTATGGCTGTTTAGCTTGGAGAAGTGAAGGCTGGGAGGAGATCTGATCAATGTGTATAAATATCTGAGGGGTGGTTTTGTGATCAGCAGCAGTAAGCTAAGGAGCAACATATACAAAGTGGAACAGAGAAGTTTACAGCTCAACTTGAGGAGAAACTTGTTTGGTATGAGGATGCTGGAGCAGGCTGCCCAGAGAGGTTGTGAAGTCTTCTCTGGAGACTTTCCAAACCTTCCTGGATGCATTCCTGTGTGGACTACCCTGGGCGATGCTGTTTGGCAGGAGATGTTAGCCTGGATGATCCCTTCCAGCCTCTAGGGGTCTGTGATTCTGTGATCTCAAGAGGTAAAAGGTGTTTGTAGCTGCTTTTGCCTATTTTAGTAATTTATTACTTGGAATAGATTTGGAATTGGAATTGGAGGGGAAGACAAAAGATTGCAGGAAGGGTCTGTGTCCTTTAACTTTAGGTGTGCTTGAGCCTATAGAAATTTCTGCTTGTTGATGGACAACCTGAGATGCTTTACAGCATGGGAAGAAATCTGTTTACCTTGCAGCCTTGTAGTGCATTGCAATGCATTGGCACCACCAGGAAAGGTGAAGCATCTTCAGAACCCTCAGCTGGAAGCAAACAGACCAGCATCTTTACCATCAGTGAACCTTGTGCCTTATGCCATAAGAACTGGGAGCTTTGGCCCTGTGAAAATTGGTCACAGGCTTGTAGAATCAGTTTAGTTGGAATAGACCTCCCAAGTTCACCAGCTCTAACCATCCTCTAACTCTTTGAAGTCTGATGCTAAGCCATGCCCCTCAGCATCACATCTCTGTGCCTTTCAGACCCTTCCAGGGCTGGCGAGCAAGCCCTGTGTAGGTTTTCCATGCTTTGCAAAAGCAAGTGGCAATTGAGAGTACCTTGGCATGTTTGGAGTTAAAGAGGAGGAAAGGCTTTTGGTCAGGTTGTCATTGGGCTTTAAAATTATTCAACAATCTAATCATGTGGGTTTTTTTTTTTTTTTAAACTGGTATTCCAGATTGGGATAGAAAACCACTTCAAATATGGTTAGTAATCAGTAATGCACTGTTTGTAGCCTCAAAATTAGAGATGATAGAATCAAGTTTTGTTTTTTCCCTTCTTAATCCCTGCTTCTTTCTTGCTTGCATTTCCCACTGATCTGCTGTAACTAGAGTCAGAAAGGTTGGTAAAGAGCTCTAAGATCATCTATTCCAACAGTTAACAAAACACCACCATGCCCACTCTCCACATTGAGGTCTTTCACTGCTGCTCTTCAACTGTCAGTATCTCAGTCACTTTGTCCTGTGCAGAGGTCAGTTTGTGCAGATCTTTCTAGACCTGTGCTTTTCAGGAGAATCGTAGAATGGTCTAGGTTGGAAGTGAGCTCAAAGCTCATCCAGTTCCAACGCTTCTGTGCCATAGGCAGGGACACCTCCCAATAGAACAGGTGGCTCAAGGCCTCATCCAACCTGGTCCTGAGCACCTCCAGGGAGGTTGTAGAGCACAGGAGCACAGAATGTTGTCACATTCAAAGATGACATTCTGTGCCCCACAGCCTCCCTGGACAACAGGTGACAGTGTCTCACCACCCTCACTGCGAAGAACTTTCTCCTAACATCCCATTTAAATCTCCCCTCTGGGAACTGTGTGTCAAGTTTTGAGCCTGTTGAGAATGGGCTTAGAAGAAAACACATCCCCAACAGGAACCCAGGAGGAAACACACCTCCAGCACCAACCCAGGAGGAAACACATCCCCAACTTCCACGAGGAAACACATCTCCAGCAACAACTCAGGAGGAAACACATCTCCAACAACAACCTAGGACAAAACATATCTCCAGCAAGAACCCAGGAGGAAACACACCAACACCAACCCAGGAGGAAAAACATCTCCAACAAGAACCTGGGAGGAAACAGATCCTGAACAAGAACCCAAGAGGAAAAACATCTCCAGCACAAAAACACATGAGGAAACATCCCCAGCTCCCAGGAGAAAACACATCTCCAACAGCAAGCCAGGGGAAAACACATCTCCAACAGCAAGCCAGGGGAAAACACATCTCCAACAACAGCACAGGGGAAAACACATCTCCAACAGCAGCATAGGGGAAAACACATCTCCTTCAGTGGATTAATTTCTTCTGCCACTTAACCAAGATTTATTTTCCTTTCTCCTTTCTTGTAGTCTTCCTCTGCTTTCCATCTTCTCAGTGCCCATGGGTGCAGAGGCTAAGCTGGTTCCTTTTCCCTGTCCACATCTGTTTCCCTGCTCTCTGGGATCGGCTCTGGTTTTACTGTTCTAACACAGCACTATTAAAAGAAAAAAAAAAAGCCCAACCCAACAACCCCCAAAAATGCCTGGGTGGAACGGAATAGCAGCTGTGTAATAGAGGCCAGCACACTGTCCCGATGGGAAAGGGTCAGCATCCAGGGATTGAGGTTACTCAGGAAATGGGAAACATATTTTTGCTTTCTTTGGCCTGCCCCTGACAAACTACTGTTCTGCTGCATAACGTTTTTATTCTCGCTGGAGTATGACAAGCTGCGGAATGGAGCAAATATATATTGCAGGCGTTTGTAAAACGCTGGATGACTTTCCCTCGGACATAAGTAATAGGCAGCCTGGTTTGAGGGTGCAGGAAGAATAATAATTCACCCAGGGAAAGCCGCAGCAATTGGCCTTGCATCTAATATAATTGGAAATGGTGAAACAGAAAGGACGCTCACTGTCTTCTTCCCCCCTCCACACCCCCTCTTCTCCCTCCCTGAAATTAACCACAATCCATTATCCCACGTCCTATATGATCGTGTCATTTGGGAGCAATAAGTGACCACATTTCCTCAACTTTATCACCACGCTGTTCTCCAGTCCTCTGTTGTTAACTCCCCTCCCTTCCTGATTTCTATTTGGAGCACATATGCTGGCCTTTAATAATGCAATTTACATGGACGATAGGGCGCTATTCAGAAACCTGTTCCTGCTGCCTTTGTGGCTTCCACCTCACCTCATGTGGTCATTAGGACAAGCAGCATATAATTAACTGGATTTGTGGAGAGCCCTGATTTGCAAATGCTTGTCTGTGCACAGAGTTTCTGGAAGGAAAAGAACAGAGGGAATCTAAACCTAACCAAAAGCAAACTTTGAGCAAGCTGTGGGGATCCATTTCTGTTTGCTTGCCTGGAGGAGGATGCTCTGGGCCTCTGTAATGATCCAACTTCTTTCTTTCTTTCTTTCTTTCTTTCTTTCTTTCTTTCTTTCTTTCTTTCTTTCTTTCTTTCTTTCTTTCTTTCTTTCTTTCTTTCTTTCTTTCTTTCTTTCTTTCTTTCTCTCTTTCTCTCTTTCTCTCTTTCTCTCTTTCTCTCTTTCTCTCTTTCTCTCTTTCTCTCTTTCTCTCTTTCTCTCTTTCTCTCTCTCTCTCTTTCTCTCTCTCTCTCTTTCTCTCTCTCTCTCTTTCTCTCTCTCTCTCTTTCTCTCTCTCTCTCTTTCTCTCTNGTTGTTCAGCATGAGAGTGGTGAGAGCCTGGAATGGGTTGTCCAGGGAGGTGGTTGGGGCCACATCCCTGGACCTGTTTAAGGGCAGTCTTCATGAAGCTGTGGGCAGCCTGATGTAGGGTAGGGTGTCCCTGGGCATGGCAGGGGGGTTGGAACTGGCTGATCCTTGTGGTCCCTTCCAACCCTGACTGATTCTATGATTCTAAAGTGTATGTGTGTGTGTGTGCCATAGAGAAAGACAGAGGAAATCATCCAGAATGAAGTGCACAGACTCGTTTTGCCTCTAGTTTGGCTGCGCGATGCTAAAACAGAGGAATCAGCCTGCAAATCCAGCAGTCTCCCAGTTGTCATCACCTTCCAATTAGCCGCATTTGATTTCACTGGGTGCTGATGGATTGTGTCAGCAGGTGAGGTAGGATGTCTGAAAGGTGCTCTGGCTGCCACGGGCAGGAGAGGCCTTCGTGCATGCATGTTTTTTAATCCCTGGTTGCTGGAACGATGCTTGGCCTGCCAAAATAAAAGCACTGCTGTCACTCACTGGTCAGAGGAACTGATTCACACCTCGATTAGCCTACATTTCTGCAAATGTTGGTGTAAGCGCTGAAGCCAGGTAGACTGCTCCACCAGTTTGTCAAGATCAACATGTTAATTTCTCCAATACATGCTTTGGAGCAGTGCTTCTGCTTACTATCCCATTCTGTTCCCCTGCAGCTCTTTCAAAGCCCTTTTGCAATTCGTATTATTTATTACCAGCATTCCAGGTGGCATCTCACCGTTCCCCCTTCCCTTCCCTTCCCTTCCCTTCCCTTCCCTTCCCTTCCCTTCCCTTCCCATTTTTAATTTTTTTTGTTGATTACACTGGTGTGTCACTTGCCATAGATTAAAAGTGATCAGATCCATTAGTGGGCAAGCAGCCAGCAATGAAGCCTATTTAAATTTGTTTACTTAGCTGAAACCGTGTGGAGGCAAAATTGCTTTCCTGCTGCCTGTAACATATTTGCCCCAGTAAGTAAATTTCAATTTTTCTTTTTCTTTTTAATTTTTTCTTTTAAATTTTTTTTCTTTTTACTTAGCTGAAGCCATGTGGAAGCAAAATTGCTTTCCTGCTGCCTGCAACATATTTGCCCCATAAGTAAATTTTTAGTTTTTCTTTTTCTTTTTAATTTTTTCTTTTAAATTTTTTTCTTTTTACTTAACTGAAGCCGTGTGGAGGCAAAATTGCTTTCCTGTTGCCTGTAACATATTTGCCCCAATAAGTAATTTTTTTTTTCTTTTAATTTTTTTCTTTTTACCTTCTCCCAACAAGGTTTGTACAAACTGTATTGGTGATTGGGTCCAGGAATTTATTGCTTTGTACCTAGAGTGAAACCTTACATTGGAAATGAGAACTAGCAGCAGAGGTTGTTAAGTGAAGCTTGAAGCTGATGGTGAAATGTTCTACCAAGAGGCTGAATAACTTTGGCCAACAGTAGAAGTAAAATCTAGAAGGTTGTCCAGTAGATCAGAGATTATTCTGATACTTTCTATATAATTGTGGTGGTTCGGCAATTATCTGCCCTACCACACTTTGAAATAACCCAGGGTAGGACTCAGTCAGCTGGAAGTTAAGGAATGAAGCTTTATATTTACAGCTTTCCACAATATACAAGCAGATATTTACAATGTATAACAGATATTTACAGATATATGCAGGAGAAAAAGGTAATACAGAAACACCACAGACCTCCCAGAGATCAAAATCCCTAAGAGGGGTAACCAACCACCCCTACCACATTCCCCTTCCCCAATCTTATCTCACCATCTGTTTCATGCAGCAGACAGGCAAAGGTAGATGGGCCAGGGGGGATTAGCAGCAGGAAATAGGTTAGTGAAATTATTCAAATCCGGCTAGGAAGAGCCATGCAGGAGCAGCCACAGCCCAAAACACTCTGACTTATCTATATTTGGGTTACAACTCTTAAAACATTTTTTTTTCTTTCTCAGTAAAGCTATGAGTGAAGTAACATCATCAGTGTTTTCCTTTCTCAGCCTATAGCCTAATTTCTCATTCAAATCCAATTAGTTCAAACAAGCACAATAATGCAGACATTTGGTGGTTTCTCTTTGTCCCAAACTGTGTTTTGTCACTCACTTAAGTAGCAAGAACAGATTTTTTTAACCGTGTAACATAATTCAGCGAGTCAGCTCTTGGAAATTGCCTTAGGTTGGCACAAGTGCTACAGCAAGGGAAGGCAAAATATCCACAGCTGCTGAAGAGTGAGAAGAACCAGAAGAAGTTGTGATCTCAGAGCTCTGCAACATCCCTGAGGTCTGTGCTTGCTAACTGGAGAATGTTTGGACTCTCCTCCCTGTGGTTTAGCCTTCTGGCCAAAGCTTTCTGAGCCATTCATTAGGGCCGTGGCTTTTGCACAAACAGCAAGATTCAGTCTTGTACTCCATGTGCTGGAACACTCATCCTGCTTGTTCCCATGAGGGTATAAAGGAGCAGATGAGTGGAGCTGTGGGGAGTTGGGGGATGCTGAAGTGTAGCTGCATCATTAAATGATGGTACCTGCTCCACCTCTGCCTGTTACTGAGAGAGACTTCCCCTGTGTTGGGATGAGAGTTTCTGCTCAGTGCAGCTGCAGTCTGCAAGGCTGCAGGGAGGTACATTTGTGTTAGAATCAGATGGAGCACAGGAAAACAAAACAAAACAAAACAAAACAAAACAAAACAAAACAAAACAAAACAAAACAAAACAAAACAAAACAAAACAAAACAAAACAAAACAAAACAAAACAAAACAAAACAAAACAAAACAAAACAAAACAAAACAAAAAAAAAAAAAACCAAACAAAAAAACTCTACAGTTTGTGATGGTTTGAACCAATTGGAGGGTTTTAATAAGAAATTAGACTATAGGCTGAGAAAGGAAAACACTGGTGATGCTACTTCACTCATAGCTTTACTGAAAAAGGAAAAAAAAATGTTTAAGAGTTGTAACCCAAACATAGATAAGGCAGAGTTGCTTGAGCTACTCTGACTGCCACATCTCTCTGCTTTCTTAGCTGGATCTGAATAACTTCTAACTACTTTCCTGCTGCTAATCCCCCTGGCCAATCTTGCTTTCCTGTCATGTAAGACAGGATAAGTGGGATAAGATTGGGAAGTGGGGGGAAGGTGGTAGGGTGCTTGGAAAAGCCTTCTTGGGGACTCTGATCTCTGGGAGGGCTGTGCTGTTTCTGCATTACCTTCTCACTGTAAATATCTGTTATATATTGTAAATATCTGCTTGTATATTGTGCAAAGCTGTAAATATAAAGCTTCATTCCTTACCTTCCAGCCAGCTGAGTCTAGCCTGGGTTATTTCAAAATGTGTGGGGGGTGGGGAACTGCTGAACCAGCACATTCTTTGTAATTGGCGCCCAACGTGGGGCATCCTTTGAAACGTAAAGATAAAACCTACTATTTGTGTCTTTTGCAATGAATTTAATTTTCTGCTACGCTTCTAAGCAAAACCACTTCATAGAATCTTAGAATGTTAAGGGTTTGGAAGGGGTCTCTGGAGATCATCCTGTCCAACCCCTCTGCCAAAGCAGGATCAGCCAGGGCAGGTCACATGGGAATGCATCCAGGTGGATCTTGAAAGTCTGCAGAGAAGGAGACTCCACAACCTCTCTGGGCAGCCTGCTCCAGGGCTCCATCACCCTCATGTTGGGGTGCAACTTTCTGTGTCCCAGTTTGTATCTATTGCCCCTTGTCCCATCACAGGACACTTGTGGCCATTGGAGCTGTATTTCTAGCTCAGACACAGGATGGGAACAGAGACACTTAGAAGTGTAAGCTCTGAGTGGAGAGGTGAACATTCTAGAGATAGGCCATATGATAGCAACAATGGATAAGTTCATATAACTTATAAGTTTATATAACTTTTAAACTTATAAGTTATATAAATTACTAACTTATAAGTTATATGACTTATAAATTATGTCTGGAAGCACAACTTGTCCCTTCCCCTTGCTGGCTCTTGCTGCTATCTTCCTCCAGCCACTGTTGTGGCTGCTGAAGTTCAGGTAGTGATAGGACTAGGGAGAATGGAACAATGCTGGAGGTGAGGAGATTCAGCCTGGAGGTGAGGAGGAAGTTGTCAAGCATGAGAGTGGTGAGAGGCTGGAATGGGTTGCCCCTGCAGGGAGGTGTTTGAGGCCAGATCGCTGGAGGTGTTTGCAGCCAGGCTGGCAGAGGCTGTGGGCAGCCTGCTCTAGGGTAGGGTGTCCCTGGGCATGGCAGGGGGTTAGAACTGGCTGATCCTTGTGGTCCCTTCCAACCTTGACTGATTCTATGATTCTAACTTCAGACAAATTTTTTTGTTGTTGTTGCTTAAGAGTGAGGGTTTTTTCAATTTTTTTTTGTTTGTTTGGCAGGTGTCCTACAAGAAGGATGTGCAGGAGACCCACAGATACACTGAAGTGCTGAACAGGCCAGACATAAGGATAGCAACTGAGACAACAAAGCTCATCAGTGATGTATGTTCTCCTGTTACTCTTTTTTTTTGTTTGTTTGTTTTTTGGTGTTTTTTTTTTTTCCATACTTGCCTTTTTATTTATTCTAATGTAAATCAGATTATTTGAAAATGCAGCAGAAATGTCACAGCCAGAAAAGCCCTGATAGAAAGGTTATAGCTTGAAAGGATCTAACCTTGCAAATCTGATGTAAAGGTTTGATTTAAAAGGAAAAAAAAAAAAAAAAAAAAAAACANNNNAAAAGAAAAAAAAAAAAAAAGAAAAAAAAAAAAAGAGAGAAAACTCAAGAGAAAAACATAAAAGCTGCAAACTTGCCTGGTGGGTAAGGAAGTTAGGGGGCTGCCTCTGTTGCTTCATAGTGCTGCTGTCAGTATGACCTTTGCAGTCATTGGGCATTGGTCTCAAGACAACCTAAAGCTTGCTGAGATTGGGTTTGCCTCTGATAAGCCTTCTCAAGATAAGTCAAGCACAAATCCAGGCTGGGCAGTGCCTGGCTGGAGAGCAGCCCTGAGGAGAGGGACTTGGGGGTGCTGGTGGAGGAGAAGCTGAAGCTGAGGCAGCAGTGTGCACTTGCAGGGCAGAAAGGCAAGCAGAGGCTGGGCTGCAGCAGGAGCAGTGTGGGCAGCAGGGCCAGGGAGGGGATTCTGCCCCTCTGCTGTGCTCTGCTGAGAGCCCACCTGGAGTAGTGCATCCAGTGCTGGAGCCCCTGGGACAAGAGGGATGTGGAGATGCTGGAGGTGTGCAGA
Organism: Psilopogon haemacephalus; assembly: GCA_013396835.1. NCBI lineage: Eukaryota > Metazoa > Chordata > Aves > Piciformes > Megalaimidae > Psilopogon > Psilopogon haemacephalus. Next base: position 52,241 of record VWZI01014940.1, read on the forward strand.
GCAGGGCCAAGAGGACGCTCAGAGGGCTTGCAGCACCTCTGGCTATGAGGACAGACTGAAAGAGTTGGGGCTGTTGAGTCTGGAAAAGAGGAGGCTCCCAGCTGACCTTCTTGTGGCATTCCAGTATGAGGAGGGGGCTACAAGAAAGCTGTGGAGGGACTTTTTAGGCTGTCAGGGAGTGGCAGAACTAGGGGGAGTGGAGAAAAGCTGGAGGTGGGGAGATTGAAGCTGGAGGTGAGGATGAAGTTGTTGAGCATGAGAGTGGTGAGGGGCTGGAATGGGTTGCCCAGGGAGGTGGCACTGACTGATTCTATGATTTAGGATTTTCTGAAAGCCAAGAACTTAGCTTTATATCCAAATTCACTAAACGGCTGTTCAAGCCCACTTTGAGTTGGAGTGGTTCTGGGCCTTGGAGTTTGTTGTTATGACACATCCTTGCTGATTCACAGTGCCTGAGTATTGCAAGCAGCCTATTTCAGGCAGCAGGTAATTTTTGTTTGTGATAGCACAGAGCACCTTGCATAGATTCATCCAAGCAGGTCTCTAAAGCACTAGCTAGGGGGAAGGTGAAAAACGGCAGCAGTTTGCACGGGAGGCAGTCAAGCTGGAAAGATCATAGAATCACAGAATCTGTCAGGGTTGGAAGGGACCACAAGGATCAGCCAGCTCCAACCCCCCTGCCATGCCCAGGGACACCCTACCCTAGAGCAGGCTGCCCACAGCCTCTGCCAGCCTGGCTGCAAACACCTCCAGGGATCTGGCCCCAAACACCTCCCTGCAGGGGCAACCCATTCCAGCCTCTCACCACTCTCATGCTGAGGAACTTCCTCCTCACCTCCAGTCTGAATCTCCCCACCTCCAGCTTTGCTCCATTCTCCCTAGTCCTCACTACTTGAGAGCCTCAAAAGTCCCTCCCCAGCTTTCTTGTAGCCCACTTCACATACATCCCAACAGAAGTGCTGGTTTTTGGTGGTTTTTTTTTTTTCCATAGCTGTGTTGGGGCAGATCACTAAATGATTTTTTTTTTTTTTAAATGC
>VWZI01014940.1:65281-85981 GCA_013396835.1 Psilopogon haemacephalus
GTGGGAGGTGTCCCTGCCTGTGGCACAGGGGGGTTGGAACTGGATGAGCTTTGAGGTCTCTTCCAACCTAAACCATTCTCTGATTCTATACAGGGTATGGAGCATGAGGGGAATTACAGATGGTAAAGGGGGAACAGGGAGCAAAGTACCCAAAATAAAAACACAACCCGTGGAGAGGGAGTTGAGTCATAATGCTGGGATGGATGATTTGATGGTAGGTGAAGCAGGATGCAGCATTTTGGTGATGAAAAGCACTTAGAGCTCCAAAGAAAATGGTTGCTATCCCCACGTGTTGGCTGGAGAGCAGGTGGTGGTCTGGCAGCAGAACAGCGAGGAGTTGGCCAGGAAGGCAGGAGCAGAGAAAGACAGAAGACAAGATGTCCCTCTCTTTTATTGCAATCCTCAGCAGGAAGTGGGAGAGGGCTAAACATGACACCTGGGGAAGGTCAGATCACCCCCAGGGGGGAGTCAGGAGGCTCCAGGTGGGCTTAACCCTTTTAGGTTTTCTGCCTGATGCTGCTTTTTCCCCTTGTACTTCACTGCACTTCTGCAAACAGGCTCAGCTAAGGCAACCATGCATTGATTTATTCAATTATTAGTTAAGGGGGAGTTTAATTCTGACTTTACACTTTCGAGTGGTTGAAGATATGGCAAGGAAAAAAAAAAAAAAAGGTTTTTTTTACAATCTATGAATCTTACGCAGTATTTTGTAAGATTGTGAAAATAAAATTATAAGGATCTTATAAAAATAAGATTATAGAAAAAAAAAATGTTTATCTTAACCATGAATTGAATTCTTTCACAGCGAGGTTATTATTGCTATCCCAACAGTTCTGGCTGATATGATTACTCAGGTGAGTCATATGCTTTTGTTTCTGTTTCCAGCTGCATAAAACTTTCAGCACCAGGAATTGGCATCTGACAGTCTTCTATTAGGGTTCTTTTCTTTTTTTGGTATCTTAGTCAAACTCAGACACACGAAAATCACTTTGAAGCCAGCACGAGACGGTCACAGGTGTGGCTAAACTGAGCTTCTTCAAGCAATCTCAGTTGTTTGGAGATTTGTGGCTGAGGCTTTTAGTGAGCTCCTTTGTAGCCTGAGTCCTCTGTGCCCCCTTCCAGTGCTACCTGCTAATATCAAATGTGTTTGTTCTGGTGGAAGGTGAAATACAAGGAGCAGTTCAGCAAGGAAATGAAGAGCCACCAGTACAATCCTCTTGACAGCGCTTCCTTCAAGCAGGCACAGCTTGCAGCCACCTTGGCAAGTGATGTGAGTGAGTTTGCTTTGACATTTGCATGCTTTTACATTCTGAGAAACCTCAGTGTTTGTTCTGGAGCAGATACGCTTCAGTCGGCGATGCCCAGGGACAGCACAAGGGGCACTGGTGGAAGTTGAGGCATATGAAGGTCCATGGAAACATGAGGAGGGATTTTTTTTTTCCCCTGTGAGGGTGACAGAACACTGGAACAGTCTGCCCAGGGTGGATTGTGGAGTCTTCCTCTCTGGAGATAATCCAGATCTGCCTGGATGTGTGTAGTGGGTTTGCTCATCCAGCTCAGACAGAGGCAGATTGGCTAATCTGGATGTTTTGAGAACATTTCTCAAAACAAGTTTTTTTTTTTCTTTCTCAGTGAAACTTGGTGAAGTGCCACACTGTGTTTAACTCTCTCTCAGCCAATAGTCTAATTTCTCACTCAAATTCTCCAATTAGCTCAAACCAACACAATGTGTTCCTGTGTGATCTGCTCTAGGTGATGCTGCTCTGGCAGGGGGTTGGACTGGATGAGCTTTAGAGAATCATAGAATGGTTTAGGTTGGAAGAGACCTTAAAGATCATCCAGTTCCAACCCCCCTGTGCCATAGGCAGGGACACCTCCCACTAGATCAGGATGCTCAAGACCTCATCCAGCCTGGCCTTGAACACCTCCAGGGAGGGAGCAGCCACAACCTCCCTGGGCAACCTGTTCCAGTGTCTCACCACTCTCACTGTGAAGAATTTCTTCCTAACATCCCATTCAAATCTCCCCTCCACAAGAAGGTCCCTTCCAGCCCCTGACATTCTGTGAGTCTGTCTCCCCCTGTTTAACTCAGTATGTTGAAAAGTCTGACTGCTTACTCTGACCTGATTGTTTTGTTCTTAACTGTTCTTCTTCAAGCCATGCCAGTTAAAATCTCAGTAGGCTTCCCACAGGTTGTCTCTGGGCTGTGCATCAAAGAGGTTTTTTCCCTTTCTTGTGCTCTTGTATCCTGTGAGATGGTTTGATGGCCATGGTGGTTTTGGGTTGCTGGTTGGACTTGATAATCTTAGAGGTCTTTTCCAATCTAAAAAAATCCTGTGATCCTGTTTGACTTCTTTGTATCTGAGGAAGAAATAAACAGAGGACAATTCTTTTGACCTGTTGTAGGTGGCTTTCTTTAGAGGAGTGAAGTGATAGAATGAGAGGAAATGGCCTCAGGTTGCACCAAGGAAGATTTAGATTGGACATTGGAAGAAAATTCTTTCCTGGAAGGGTTCTCAACCACTTGAACAGGCTCCTTGGGGTGATGATTAAATCCCCATCCCTGGAGGTGTTTCGATGAGGCTGAGATGTGCTGAGGGACAAGGCTTAGCCCCCACCTTGTCAGAGTTAGAGAATGCTTGGACTCAACAATCTTGAAGGTCTTTTCCAACCCAAATGTTTCTATGCTTCTACGAAGTTCTGACATCTCTGCAGTGACACTAGAAAGAGGTTGCCTGAGCAGCTCAGAATTTAGCATCTTTTAGCCTTCATTCTGCCAGCTGATCTTGGAGTGGTAGTAGAGCAGTCAGGGGCTTCAGCAGTCCCTGCTGCTGGAGCCAGCTGGGAGACAACATCTTTATCCAGTGGTAATCCTGTTGGTATGTTTGACAGCATGTCTGGCACTGTGTGTTAGGTTTAAGCTAGCCTCCCTGAGCTCAAGAGCTCAAGAAATACTTAATTCAATTGAGAAGTAAAAAAACCAAAAAGGTAAATTTTAACAATAAATAGAAGGTAAGGGCATTACAGAGGATGGGGGGAAAAAGGGGACCAAAATACAGGGTATAGAAATGAGGGGAATTACGGAGGGTAGGGGGGGAAAGGGGACAAAATATACAATATAAAATACAACCTGTGAATGGAAGTTGAGTTCAAGTGCTGAAATCGATGATTTTGTGGTGGATGCAGAGGGATGCAGGATTGATGGTGAAATGCAGTGAGTCAGAGTTCCAAGGAATGGTTGCTCTCCTCATGTGTTTTTTGGGGAGCAGGTGGTGAGCAGCAGGGCAGCAAAGTGCTGGGCAGGCAGGAGAGGAGATGGCAAAGAGAGGAAGAGAAAAGATCTCCATCCCCTTTTAGAGTAGTCTTGGCAGGAAGTGGGAGTGGGCTAAACATGACACCTGGGGGGAGCTCAGAACACCCCCAGGGAGGAGTCAGGATACAGCTCCAGGTAGACTTAACCCTTTACACACTGAAAATATAAGCTTTTTTTGGAGGCCAAAAGACAAGCCTTGGTTCAGTAATCTGGTGTTTCCAAAGGGTTGGACACCAACGAAGTTTACAGGGTTGGGGAAGGTAGAAAGGAAAAAAAAAAACCACCACCCTGAATAATTCCTTCCTAGTCTGTAAATTCATACAAAGTTTGATTTTAAGTGTCCTTTTTGAGGAAAAGTTTCAGTAGTTCCCAAGGATTTTCTCAGCAGGTGTGCTGGTTTGAACTAATTGGAGAATTTGAGTGAGAAATTAGACTATTGGCTGAGAGAGGCAAACACAGGATGGCACTGCACCCCAGAGCTTTACTGAGAAAGAAAGGAAAATAAAAGTTTTTAAGTATTGTACCCAAAACACTAGGTATGAGACAGTTTCTGACCGCTCTGGCTGTGGCTGCCTCTTTTGCATGGTCTCCTTTGCCTTGGTAGGTAATTCTCAGTAATTCTACTACTTTTCTGCTACTAACACCCCATGCTGATCTACTTCAGCTTATCTGCAGCATCAACAGGTGGTGAGATCATAGAATCATAGAATGGTTTAGGTTGGAAGAGACCTCAAAGATCATCCAGTTCCAACCCCCCTGTGCCATAGGCAGGGACACCTCCCACTAGATCAGGATGCTCAAGACCTCATCCAGCCTGGCCTTGAACACCTCCAGGGAGGGAGCAGCCACAACCTCCCTGGGCAACCTGTTCCAGTGCCTCACCACCCTCACTGTGATTGCTTCCTAACATCCCGTTCAAATCTCCCCTCTGCCAGTTTGAACCCATTCCCCCTCGTCCTGTCATTACAAGATCTTGTGAACAGTCCCTCCCCAGCCCTCCTGTAGCCCCCTTCAGATATTGGAAGGTTGCTCTAAGGTCTCCTCGAAGCCTTTTCTTCTCCAGGCTGAAAAGCCCCAACTCTCTCAGCCTGTCCTCATAGCATAGATAAGATTGGGAAAGGGGAGAAAGGTGGTAGGGGGTGGTTGGTTACCCCTCTTGGGGATTTGGGTCTCTGGCAGGGCTGTGGTGTTTCTGTATTACCTTTTCACTGTATATATCTGTAAATATCTGTTATACCTTGTAAATATCTGCTTGTATATTGTGCATTGCTGTAAATATAAAGCTTCATTTCTCAACTTCCAGTGTTGTGAGTCCTAGTCGGGGTTTATTTCAAATGGTGGGGGGGCAGGGAACTGCTAAACCACTACAGCAGGACGAATCCTTCAGGGACTGTTGCTGCTCCTCCATGTAGTAGTGAGTGACTCCCATCTAGTGGCTGGTAGAGATTCTTCAGCCAAGCATTTCCTACCTCTTTCTGCACATCCACACTGTAATAGCAATCACAGAGTCACAGAATGTCAGGGGTTGGAAGGGACCTTGAAAGCTCATTCGGTCCCCCCCTCCTGCCAGAGCAGGTTCCTTCAGCGAGGTGTTTGAATCCCTCTCCTTGGGAGTGTTACAACGAGCAGAAAACTGTGAATTATTTTGCTCATATTTTCTTTTACATGCTCTAAATTCTTTTTTTTCCAGGTGAGCTACAAGAAAGATCTGGAAAGTCTACACGATCCAGCTTCAGATCTACCAAACCTGCTGTATTTAAACCATGCTTTAAATATCAGCAAAACACAGAGTGATGTAAGTAACCCTTATAAGACTGGTCTGAAATACAAAGGTGGTGAGGAATGTGGTGTGTGTAGGCACTGTGGAAAAGAGAAGTACGTGGCGCTGGCTTCTTGGTCTCATTTATACAGCACTGTAGTGCTGTAACATGAGCAGCTGGGGGCATGTGGTGAAGAAAAAAAGAGCATTTAGGAGAGAGATGTCAGTTATTAGAGCAAGCAGAGTTAGATGATGGTTGGGCTCGATGATCTTAGCATCACAGAATGTCAGGGGCTGGAATGGACCTTGAAAGATCATCTGGTCCAGCCCCCCTGCCAGAGCAGCATCACCTAGACTAGATCACACTGGAACATCAGCATCCTTGTAGCCCTCTGCTGGACCCTCTCCAGCAGATCCCTGTCCCTCTGAAACTGGGGAGCCCAAAGCTCAAGGCAGTACTCAAGATGAGGTCTCAGCAGGGCAGAGTAGAGGGCAAGGAGAACCTCCCTTGATCTGCTGGACACACTCTTCTTAAACGGATGAAGCAGATTGTCAAGGTTTTATCAGCAGTGGGTATGGTCGATTTAGTACCAAGTAGTTCTCTTTGCTGTTCTCCTCCTCAGTTCTTCCTTCAGATTTGTTTTTGTCTCAGTAGGCCACTGGTGTTAACAGTGGATGAAAATTCCATCATTGAATGGAGAAGGAGCTCAGGAGGTCAGATGGATCATAGAATCATAGAATGTCAGGGGCTGGAAGGGAGCTCAAAAGATCATCTGGTCCAGCTGCCCTGCCAGAGCAGGATCACTCAGAGCAGATCACACAGGAATGCATCCAGATGGTTCTTGAATATCTCTGGAGAGGGAGACTCCACAATCCCCCTGGGCAGCCTGTTCCAGTGCTCTGTCACCCTCACAGGGAAAAACATCTTCCTGAGGTTCATATGGAACTTCCTATGCCTCAACTGCCACCCATTGCCCCTTGTCCTGTCAGTGGGCATCACTGAGAAGAGCCTGGCTCCATTCTCCTGGTGTTCACCTGCACATCTTTATAACCATTGCTGAGGTGACCCTTTAGTTTCCTCCTCTCCAAGCAGCACAGCCTCAGCTCTCTTTTATCCATGCAGCCTGAGTCTGATTGGCCTTTGGGTACAGATCTGCCAATCAGAATGGCACTTTGCCAAGCATGACCCTTTCAGGTGAAGCCAGAGCTTTGGTTTGCCTTTCCCACGGTTGCTTCCCCTAGCACAGAAGGAGTGGGAGCAAGGGTACGTGTCTGGGCAAGCCAAGACATGCTCAGGTCTATTTTCCTCCTGACAGCAACCCTTCAGATATTTGGAGACACTGATAAGGTCCTCTCTTGGCCCTTTCTTCTCCAGACTAAACAGCCCCAGGTCTCTCAGCCTTTCCTCCTAAGAGAGATGCTCCAGTCCCTTCGTCATCCTCATAGCTCCCTGTTGGACTGTCTCTCTTGAACTGAGGAACCCAGAACCGAACACAATACTCCAAATGTGGTCTAACTAGGGCTGAGTAGAGGAGGAGGAGAAGCAGCTCCCTTGACCTGCTGACCACACTCCTCTCAGTGCACCCCAGTATACAGTCGACCTCCTTTAGCACAAGGGCACGTTGCTGTCCCATGGATAACCTATTATCAAGCAAGACTTCAAGTTCCTTCCCTGTGGAGCCTTTCTCCAGCTGGTCAACCCCTAACATGTACTGGTGCAGTGCATTAAAAAACCTGTGTTTGGTGTAGCAAAAGGTTTTATGATTTAACTCACTGGATTTTATAGATATTATTTATTTATTTCTGAAATGCTATTCCAATACATGAGAAATGGAGCAAAAGACTCTGCTAGAGAGAGTCCAGCAGAGAGCTGTGAGGATGAGTGGGGGACTTGAACATCTCCCCTGTGGAGAGAGACTGAGAGCCCTGGAGCTGTTTAGTCTGGAGAAGAGAAGGCTGAGAAGAGATCTGATCAATGTCTATCGATATCTGAGGGGTGGGTGTCAGTGGCTGGGGCAAATTTGTTTTTGGTGGTGCACAGCAATAAGGCAAGATGCAAACTGGAACAGGGAAGGTTTCAACTCAACATGAGGGGAAACTTCTTTAGAGTGAGGGTGATGGAGGCCTGGAGAAGGCTGCCCAGAGAGGTTGTGGAGTCTCCTTCTCTGGAGACTTTCAAACTTCACCTGGATGCATTCCTGTGTGCTTTACCCTAGGTGATGCTGCTTGGCAGGGAGGTTGGACTGGATGATCTCTGGAGGTCCCTCCCAACTTCTAACATTCTGTGATTCTGTGAAAAGTGTGGAGTCAGGATCTGTAGGTGGAGAGAAGTTCTGTTTGTTTCTGCAGCCAAAATGATTTTATTGTGTGACATTTACAGTTATTTCCACTAGGAGGCAAACCCAGACCATCCTACTTGTTCCTTTGCATCTCAGATGTAAATAGCAGTATTTAATTTATAGCAAACACAAACATTTGTTTTTTTACCATGATCAAGGCAAGAATTTTCTCTAAGAAATTACAAAAGGTATTTTTTTACTATACTCTTTTTTTTTTTTTCTTTTCCCTTTCCCATCAAAATATTTTAAACTCAAATTAAGCCAGAGAGCTCCTGAGTTACAATCGTAGAATTATTTTTGGTTGGAAAACACTCTAAGGTCTTTGAGTCTAACCATCAACCCAACACCACCATGGCCATTAATCCATGTCCCAAAGTACCATATCCACACATTTCTTCAACATCTCCTGGAATGGTGACTCCACCACCTCCCTGGGCAATGCATTCCATGCACAGCTAAAGTATAATGCATTTTTATTCTGTTTCTCCCTGAGTTATCTAAATGCGGTTCTCTTCTCCCAGGCAACCAGCAACAGAACGAAGGGACAAGAGTCTCAAGTGGTGCCAGGGCAGGTTGAGGTTGGATGATATTAGGAGGAAGTTGTTGGCAGAGAGAGTGATTGGCATTGGAATGGGCTGCCCAGGGAGGTGGTGGAGTCCCCATCCCTGGAGATGTTCAAGCAAAGCCTGGATGGGCACTGAGTGCCATTGGCTAGGGCTGGGTGATAGGTTGGATAGCTCATCCATGAGCTTGGAGGTCTCTTCCAACCTGGCTTCTTCTCTTTCATCCTGGCCTCCCCTCCCACCTATTCATGAAAATGGAGACCAAAATCCCATCATATAGTGTATTGATTGGGGGTGATTGAAGAGGCTGAAATTTTAAGTTATGTAGCTTTTATAATTTCCCAAAGCCCCACCCACAATCTGTGTGTAGATTAGTTTAAGTTTGGGTTCTAATATGGTCGGGAAAAGTCTTCACGAGGATGCCTTTCCCTGTAATTCAGGAAAAATCAGTAAAAATGGAAAGGTTTGGGCATGAAACAGCTTTGCCCTACTTACAGATGGGAGACTGTCTCGAAGTCCGTGCGAGGTTCGTGTCTCCAGGTCCGTGTAGGTCCCAGTGCAGGTCTGTGCAAGTCCCAGTGCAGGTCCAAGCAAGTCCTTGCAAGTCCTGCTCCAATCTGTCCAGCTGCCATATATATACTGAGGTGATTTGTTGCCTCCCTGTTCAAGCCCATGGAGGGTGGGAGAAGGCACTTCACACCTATTGTACTAAGCCTCCAGTGACAGAGGTGGGGAGGCAGGAAGATCGTTTCCTGCCCCATTCACACCTCTGGTGGGGCAGTGGACTGGGTGTGCCCTGCCACAGTTCACACCTCATTCAAACCTCCGGTGGGGCAGTGCCCTGCTCTGCCACATATAGCTGTGATGTTACATAGCCTGCATAGCTGTGATGTTACATAGCCTGCTATAAGCAAATTTATTCTTTATTTTTTAGGAGGGGAAAGGTTTTCTGTATGCCTGCTGGTAAAGATTTATCCAATGTCCTTCAGTTCTATGTTGCATTATAATTTCTATAAATTCTTTTTTTTTTTTCCTTCCTCTCATAATAACTGAGAACCCTCCAACCTGAAGCCTTTTTATATTGGTATTCAAAACTGTTGTTTGGGGTTTTTTTTTATGTTAGGTTTTGAGTATTGGTTGGATCTTGCTTAAGTTGCTTAGTATTTGACCAAATTTAGAAATAAATATGGTCACAAAGTCCATAGTTAGAAGTATCAGAGCTGCTAGGTAGCCTTCATTTGAATTTGGGAGCCAACAGGAGCCTTGATTATATTTACTGTATTAGGAATTGGTGCTTTTGCTCTGTGGCCCAGATTGACAACTGGCTGAAGGTGAGCCAGCAGTGTGCTGAGGCAGGTGAGAAGGCCACCAGCATCCTGACCAGGATCAGGAATAGTGTGACCAGCACCACCAAGGCATTGATTGTCCTTTGATATTCAGCACTGGTGAGGCCATACCTTGAGTATTGGGTTCTGGTTTAGGCATTTCACTTCAAGAAAGACATTGAAGTGCTGAGAGTGCCCAGAGAAGGGCAATGAACTTACTGAAGGGTCTGGAGAAGAAGGTCTTGTGAGGAGCAGCTGAGGGAACTGGGGAGGTTTAGTCTGGAGTAAAGGAGGCTGAGGGGAGACCTCATTGCTCTCTACAGCTCCCTGAAAAGAGGTTGGAGTAAGGTGGGGCTTGGTTTCTTGTGCCTGGTAACAAATGATAGGATGAAAGGAAATGGCCTCAAATTATCCCATGGCACCTTTAGTTTGGAGATGAGAAGAAAATTCTTCTCTGAAAGGTTTCTCAAGCATTGGCACAGGCTGCCCAGGGAGGTAGCTGAATCCCCATCCCTGGAGGGGTTTCCAAGAGGCAGAGCTGTGGTGCTGAGGGCCATGGTTTAGCCTCAGCCTTGGCAGAGTTAGAGAACAGTTGGACTGGATGATCTCAAAGGTCCCTTCCAACCAAAATGACTCTCTGATTTTTCAAGAGACAGAATTAGAATGGCATTACTCATCCTGAGTATAATATCCTGGTTTGGAGCCATTTGATTTCCTTTGCAGCTTGTCTAGAATATTCCATCATACCCTGTAGTGACTGATTGAGAGAAGTGTTGCCTTTGCCCATCTTAATCAAAAGAGTGTAAGTGAGTGAGTGAGCTCAAATGGCTTCTCCAGGTTTTCAAACCAAGCCTATTTGCTTTTGGAGCTAACATGTTGGTCTATGTTGGTGTCTCAACCCTGCATCCTTCAGTGGGATTTTGCTGCCAGCTTTAAGGTCACAGTTAATAGTAGGAGTGAGGGGACTATTGGTGGAGGACCAAGCCCTACCAAGGTAGTGGTTTTCCTTCACTTTTCTCTCTCACAGGTACCAACTAAAGCGTATTTCAGAATCATAGAATGGTTTAGGTTGGAAGAGACCTCGAAGATTATCTAATTCCAACCACAGTGGTGCATCAAAGAGAGACCCTCTGGGGCCTGTCTGTGAAACAGAAGCTGTATTTGTCAGAATAAATCTACTGCTCAGTGGGAAAATCATAGAATCAGTCAGGGTTGGAAGGGAGTACAAGGATCAGCCAGTCCCAACCCCCTGCCATGCCCAGGGACACCCTACCCTAGAGCAGGCTGCCCACAGCCTCTGCCAGCCTGGCCAAAAACACCTCCAGGGATCTGGCCCCAAACACCTCCCTGGGCAACCCATTCCAGGCTCTTACCGCTCTCAAGAACAACAACTTCCTCCTCACCTCCAGCTTTGGTCCTTTCCCCCTAGTCCTCTTACTTTATTAAAGTGCCTCCCCAGCTTTCTTGTAGCTCATGAGCTCTCATGCTCAACAACTTCCTCCTCACCTCCAGCCTCAATCTCCCCACCTCCAGCTTTGCTCCATTGCCCTTAGTGCTGTCACACCCTGAGAGCCCAAAAAAGTCCCTCCTCAGCTTTTCTGTAGCCCCCTTCAGATCCTGGAAGGTCACAAGAAGGTCCCCTGGGAGCCTCCTCTTCTCCAGCCTGCACAGCCCCAACTCTTTCAGGCTGTGCTCACAGCAGAGCTGCTGCAGCCCTCTCAGCATCCTTGGGGCTGTTCTCTGCACACCTCCAGCATCTCCACATCCCTTTTGTAATAGGGGCTCCAGCACTGGATGCACTACTCCAGGTGGGGGGTCTCACCAGAGAGGAGGAATGACAGAGGACACCACTGAAAAGCTGCCAACTCTTCAGAGTTAGACCACCTGGGACATGGCTTTATGGCCGTGGTGGTCCTAGCTTGAAGGTTGGACTCTGTGATCTTAAAGGTCACTTCCAACTGAAGCAATTCTCCGGTTTGCCCAAAATCATGCAACTGGTTTAAGGATTGGGATTGATGCTCCTCACTCTTGCTGTCTCAAAAGATCAGTGTCTTTATGTGTGACATCTTGAAGCAAAGGAACCCATTACTCCAGAAAATATTTCCCTGTGTAGTTACCCTGCTTCTCCAACAGGTCTAATGTGAGGAGTCGTCCAAGTCAAGACCTCTGAGGAGCGTGGCCAGGGGCCAGGAATCGCATCTCACATTCTGCCAGCTGTTAACAGCTTTCTTTTTTTCTTTATTTCCATTTCCTTAGGTCAAGTACAAGGAGAGCTATGAAAAATCTAAAGGCAGATCAATGCTGGAGTTTGTGGATACGCCAATGTATCAGGTTTCAAAGGAGGCTCAAAAGATGCAAAGCGAGGTCAGTAAAGCTGTGTGCTGGAACTGGCAAGGTGCAGAGCAGCAGGGGAAGCTATCAGAACATCTTGTCCTCAGCTTCACAAGCTTACAGGATGTTAGGGGTTGGAATAGACTCAAAGAAGCCATCAAGTCCAACCCCTCTGCCAGAGCAGGACCATCCAATCTAGCACAGATCATGGAGGAGCACATCCAGACAGTCTGGAAAGGCTCCAGAGAAGGAGACTTCACAACCTCTCTGGGCAGCCTGTGCCAGTGCTCTGGGACCCTTCCAGTCAAGATATTCCCCCTTGCATTGAGCTGCAACCTCCTGTGCTGCAGATTCCATCCATTGCTCCTTGGCCTATGCCAGGGAGCAAGAGAGCAGAGCCTGTTCCCACCTCCACCCCGACCCCCAGCCCTCTATGATTTATAAACATTGATTCAGTCCCCTCTCAGTCTTCTCTTCTCCAGACTAAGCAGCCCCAGGTCCCTCAGCCTCTCCTCCCCAGGCAGTGCTGCAGTCTCCTCAGCATCCTCACAGTTCTCTGCTGGACCCTCTCCAGCAGATCCCTGTCCCTCTGAAACTGGGGAGCTCANGAACCTGGGGCGCTCAAAGCTCAAGGCAGTGCTCAAGGTGAGGTCTCAGCAAGGCAGAGTAGAGGGGCAGGAGAATCTCCCTTGATCTGCTGGACACACTCTTCTTAAATGGATGAAGCAGATTGTCAAGGTTTTATCAGCAATGGGTATGGTCAATTTAGTACCAAGTAGTTCTCTTTGCTGTTCTCCTCCTCAGTTCTTGCTTCTTGGTCTCATTTATACAACACTGTAGTGCTGTAACATGAGCAGCTGGGGGCATGTGGTGAAGAAAAAAAGAGCATTTAGGAGAGAGATGTCAGTTATTAGAGCAAGCAGAGTTAGATGATGGTTGGGCTCGATGATCTTAGCATCACAGAATGTCAGGGGCTGGAATGGACCTTGAAAGATCATCTGGTCCAGCCCCCCTGCCAGAGCAGCATCACCTAGACTAGATCACACTGGAACATCAGCATCCTTGTAGCCCTCTGCTGGACCCTCTCCAGCAGATCCCTGTCCCTCTGAAACTGGGGAGCCCAAAGCTCAAGGCAGTGCTCAAGATGAGGTCTCAGCAGGGCAGAGTAGAGGGCAAGGAGAACCTCCCTTGATCTGCTGGACACACTCTTCTTAAACGGATGAAGCAGATTGTCAAGGTTTTATCAGCAGTGGGTATGGTCAATTTAGTACCAAGTAGTTCTCTTTGCTGTTCTCCTCCTCAGTTCTTCCTTCAGATTTGTTTTTGTCTCAGTAGGCCNCATCCAGATGGATCTTGAATATCTCTGGAGAGGGAGACTCCACAATCCCCCTGGGCAGCCTGTTCCAGTGCTCTGTCACCCTTACAGGGAAAAAAAATCTTAGGTTCTCATGGAACTTCCTATGCCTCAACTTCCACCCATTGCCCCTTGTCCTGTCAGTGGGCATCACTGAGAAGAGCCTGGCTCCATTCTCCTGGCACTCACCCCTTACATATTTATGAACATGAATGTGGTCACTCCTTAATCCCCTCCTCTCCAAGCTAACAAGCCCCAGCTCCTTCAGGCTCTCCTCATAAGGAAGATATTCAACTTCCTTAATAATTTTTGTGGCTCTGCACTGGACTCTCTCTAACTGTTCCCTGTCCTTCTTGAGCTTGGGCCCCAGAACTTGGACACGATGCTCCAGATGTGACCTCATCAGGGCAAAGTAGAGGGGCAGGAGAACCTCCCTTGGCCTGCTAACCACAGCCCTTCTAATACACACCAGAATGGCATTGACCCTCCTGGCCACCAGAGCAAACTGCTGGCTCATGGCCATCCCTCTGTCCACCAGGACTCCCAGGTTCTTCTCCCCTTCGCTGCTCTCCAGCAGGTCAGTCTCCAGCCTACAGTGCTCCCTGGGGTTGTTCTTTACCAGGTGCACAATTCTACACTTGCCCCTGTTGAACCTCGTTCAGCTTCTCCCTGCCCAACTCTCAGCCTGTCCAAGTCTCTCTGAATGGCATCACAAGTCTCTGGTGTGGCAGCCACTCCACCCAGCTTGGTGTCACCAGCAAACTCGCTGACAGTGCCCTCTGTGCCCTCAGCCAGGTCATTAATGAATACATTGAATAATTGTATGGCTGGAGAGGGCGCAGAGAAGGGCAAGGAGGCTGCTGAGAGGTCTGGAAAACATCACCCATGAGAAGCAGCTGAGGGAGCTGGGGTTGTTTAATCTGGAGAAGAGGAGGCTGAGAGGGGACCTTATGACCCTCTACAGCTACCTAAAAGGAGGTTGTAATGAGGCTGGTGCTGGTCTCTTCTCCCCAGTTACTAATGATAGGACAAGAGGAAATGGCCTCGAGTCAGGGGAGATTTAGGTTGGATGTTGGGAGGAAGTTCTTTACTGAGCAGGTGGTCAGGCACTGGAAAGGGCTGCTCAGGTTGCTAGTGGAGTCACCATCCCTGGAGGTGTTTAAAAGAAGTGTGGATGTGGCACTTGAGGCTGTGGTCTAGTGATTAAGGCTGCTGGGATGAAGGTTGGACTGGATGATCCTGGTGGTGCTTTCCAACCATAGCCACTCCTAGTGCTGAGGGATTTGGGTTAGTCAAGGCCTTGTCAGTGTGAAACTAATGATTGGACTCCGTGACCTTGAAGGTCTTTTCCAGTCTAAGAGATTCTGTGATTCTGTAATAATACTGGTCCCAGTACTGATCCCTGAGGGACTCCACTAGTTACAGGCCTCCAGCTAGACTCCATCCCATTGACCAAAACTCTCTGACCTCTTTCCTTTAACCAGTTCCCAATCCACCTCAGTGCCCCAGCACCCAGAGCACACCTCCTCAGCTTAGTTATGAGGATGCTGTGGATCAGAGATTAATGACAGCTCCACCTTTTGCCTTTTGTTCCATCTTTAGTGGAGGAGAGCTTTGAGGTGGGAGTGAGTGAGGCCACAAAGCCTTGTATAGATGATCTAAATAATGAAATGAGTCATAAAGTTGCTTATAATAGAATTAGCCAGGTTGGAAGAGACTTCTAAACTCATCCAGCCCAACCTATCACCCGGCCCTATCCAATCAACTAGACCATGGCATTAAGTGTCCCATCCAGGCTTTTCTTGAACCCGTCCAGGGATGGTGACTCTACCACCTCCCTGGGCAGCTCTGGCTCATTTCTGGGTCTGTTTACAGGGTTCTTGCTGAAATGTGCTTGGAAATGCACTGCAGGCAATCACTAACTGTTGGGTTTTGCTTCAACAGAAAATGTACCGCCGAGATTTTGAAGAGGGGATCAAGGGAAGACCTTCCATGGACTTGGACAAGACCCCAGGGTTCTTGCACCTAAAAGAAGTCACCAACCTCCTCAAAGAGGTAGAGGATTTTTTATTGGCTTGGTTTTCTTTGCTTCGTTTTTGAATTGTAAATCACAGGCTCACAGGATGCCAGGGGTTGGAAGGGAACCAAAGAGATCATCCAGTCCAACCCCCCTGCCAGAACAGGACCAGACAATCTAGCTCAGGGCACACAGGAACACATCCAGACAGGCCTGGAAAGGTGCCAGACAAGGAGACTCCACAACCTCTCTGGGCAGCCTGTGCCAGTACTCTGGGACCCTTACACTCAAGAAGAAGTTGCCTCTGGTGTTGAGCTGCAACCTTCTGTGCTGCAGCTTCCATCCATTGCTCCTTGACCTATCCCAGGGAGCAGTGAGCAGAGCCTGTCACCCCCCCACCCCATCTCCTGACCCACAGCTTTCAGATATTTATAAACATTGATTCAATCCCCTCTCAGTCTTCTCTTCTCCAGCCTAAGCAGCCCCAGGTCCCTCAGCCTCTCTTCCCCAGGCAGTGCTCCAGTCCCTTCAGCATCCTTGTAGCTCTCACTTGGACCCTCTCCAGCAGATCCCTGTCCCTTTTCAACCAGGGAGTACGAAACTGAAGGCAGTGCTCAAGATGAGGTCTCAGCAGGGCAGAGTAAAGGGCAAGGAGAACCTCCCTTGATCTGCTGGACACACTCTGCCTAATACACCCCAGGATCCCATTGGTCTTCTTGGCCACCAGGGCACATTGCTGTGCCATGGATGTTCTCCAGCAGCACTCCCAGCTCCCTCTCCACAGGGCTGCTCTCCAGCAAAAGAGCAAGAAGCAGCAGCAGCACTGCAAGCTACTGAGTGCTGAACAACTGCAGCTGGCAGGGAAATACAGAAGGGACTTCCCAAGGAATAGTTGCCATGTGGAATTTCTGCTCCGAACGCCCCTGGAGTGGCAATCAGAACTCTCTGAAGCTTCCTTAGTGAACACGAGGAAATGCTCAGCACACCTGAACAAATCAGATTACTCCATCAAAAAAAGTGGAGCTGGCAGAACATTGCCAGGACAACCCCTTGGGTGGGGACCTCACTTTTGGAATTTGTTCCTCCCCTGGGCTCAAATAACCCAAATTTTGTGCTTAAAAAAAACCAAAAAAACCAAAAAAAACCCCAACAACCACACAACCACCCACCCCAAACCTAAACCTNAACCAACAAAAATACCCCCACATCTGTTTGATAGGGTTTTGGAGAGGGCCTGGAGTTTTCTTTCCGGCTTGAAATGAATCCTCCTGCCAGGGGTGGGAAGGAGGATTCCTGTCAGTCTCCAGATGGCAGTTTAAGCCTTTTGAGCAGTGATTTCAGCTCCATTGTGGTTATTGTGGATGCCTCAAGCTGTGTGTAGTCCCTTTGAAATAATTTAATTGAAATTGTAGAATGGGTTTAGGTTGGAAGAGACCTCGAAGATCATCCAGTTCCAACCCCCTTGTGCCATAGGCAGGGACACCTCCCACTAGAACAGGTCCCTCAAGGACTCATCCAACCTGGTCCTGAACTCCTCCAGGCAAGTGAGCACAGAAACATAAATTGTGATCAAAGATCCCATTCTGTGCTTCTGTGCTCCACAACCTCCCTGGGCAACCTGTGCCAGTGTCTCACCACCCTCACTGCAAACAACTTCCTCCTAACATCCAGTTTCAGTCTCCCCTCTGACACTAAACTCATTCCTCTTCCTCCTGTCATTACCAGACCATCCAGTCAATAGTCCCTCCCCAGCTCTCCTGCAGCCCCCTTCAGATCCTGCAAGGCCACTCCAAGGTCTCCTGGCAGCCTTCTCCTCTGCAGGCTGCAGAGCCCCAACTCTCTGTGCCTGTGCTCAGAGCAGAGCTGCTGCAGCCCTCTCAGCTGCATCTTGGTGGCCTCCTCTGCACTGGCTCCACCACTTGCATGTGCTGCTTGTGCTGGGGGCTGCAGAGCTGCAGACAGTGCTGCAGGTGGGGTGTGAGGAGAGCAGAGCCAAGGGGCACAATCCCCTCCCTTGCCCTGCTGCCCACAGCTGCTCTTGCTGCAGCCCAGCACACAGTTGCTGTCTGGGCTGCACTCACACTGCAGCCTCATCTTCAGCTTTGCATCACCCCAGACCCCCAGGTCCTGTTCCTCATGGCTGCTCTCAGCTATTCCCCACCCAGCCTGGAGCTGTGCTTGGGATTGCTCTGATCCAGGTGCAGGACCTTACCCTTGGCCTTGTTGAATGCCCTGAGGTTGGCCTGGGCACAGCTCTGCAGCCTGTGCAGGTCCCTCTGGATGGATCCTGCCCTCTGGCAAGTCTCCTGTGCCACACAGCTTGGTGCCAGCTGCACACTTGCTGAGGGTGCAGCATGTATCTGTCATCCATGATCTGTTTGTATATGTCTATCAGCATGAATATGAAGGAGACCAAAACCCCATCATATAGCTGTGATGTTACATAGCCTGCTGTATGCAAATGCATTCTTTTTTTTTTTTTTGAGGAGAGGAGAGGTTTTCTGTATGCCTGCTGGTAAGGATTTGTCCAATGTTCATCAGTTCTGTGTTGCATTACAAATTCTCAATTCTTTTTTTTTTTTTTTCCCCTTCCCCTCATAATAACTGAGAATTCTCCAATCTTTTTATATTGGTATTCAAAACTGTTTGGTTTTTTTGTTTGTTTTGGGTTTTTTTGTTTGTTTGTTTGTTTTTTATGTTATGTTTTGAGTATTGGTTGGTTCTTGCTTATCTTACTTAGTATTTGACCAAGTTTAGAAATGAATGTAGCAGCAAAGTCCATAGTTAGAAATATCAGAGGTTCTAGGTAGCCTGCAGTTGAATTTGGGAGCCAAGAGTAGCTTTGTTGGTATTTACTGTATTAGGAATTGGTGGGTTTGCTCTGTGGCCCAGAGGAAGGAATTCAGAATGCTAGAATTAAAAATCCTTCAACCTCAATCACAGGATGTCAGGGGGTGGAAGGGACCTCTGCAGATCTTTAAATTCAACCCCCCTGCCAGAGCAGGACCATAGATTCTAATGTAGGATCCTGCAGGAATGCAGGAACACATCCAGACAGGCCTGGGAAGGCTCCGGACAAGGAGACTCCACAACCTCTTTGGGCAGCCTGTGCCAGGGCTCTGGGACCTTTGCACTCCTCATGTTGAGCTGCAACTTCCTGTGCTGCACTTTCCATCCCTTGCCCCTTGTGCTATCCCAGGGCACAAGTGAGCAGAGGCTGTCCCTGTGCCTTCCTTGCTGACCCCCAGCCCTCAGACATTTATAGACATTGATTAGATCCTCTCTCAGTCTTCTGCCCAGGATTAGATCCTCTTTTCATTCTTCTGCTCAGATAATCCCAATTTATGCTGGGTATCATAAGGGTTAAGATTTTCTTTTCAGCCATTTTTATTTGTCCTGTAACAAGGAATTTATCACAGTCAAGCAGTTCTTCCTTGTGCTGCAGGTTCCATCCCTTGCCCCTTGGGCAGAGTCTGTCCCTGTCCCTTCCTTCCTGACCTCCAGCCCTCAGACATTTATAGACATTGATTAGATCCCCTCTCAGTCTTCTGCTCAGACAATCCCAGTTTATGCTGTGGATGTCATCTGGGTAAAGCTTTTCTTTTCAGCCATTATTGTTTGTCCTGTAACAAAGGATTCATTCCAATAAACTTGGCTCTTAGGTAGACAATTCTCAAACTAGGTCTGTTTTGTGAAATTCCATTGTGTGTAGATGTCTCCAAGAAATCACAGAATCGTGGAATCAGACAGGGTTGGAAGGGACCACAAGGATCATCCCACAGCCTGGCCTTAAACATCTCCAGGAATGAGACTTCCACCACCTCCCTGGGCAACCCCTTCCAGGCTCTCACCAGCCTCATGTCGAAGAACTTCCTAGCATCCAATCTGACTCTACCCATTTCTAGCTTTGTTCCATTCTCCCCAGTCCTATAGTGACTGACAGCCTAAAAAGTCTCTCCCCAGCTTTCTTGTACCCCCTTCAGACACTGAAAGGTCACAATAAGGTCACCTCAAAGTCTTCTGCTCTCCAGACTGCACAGCCCCACCAGGCTCTGCTGGGTGATGCCCAGGGACAGCACAAGAGGCAATGGTGGAAGCTGAGGCAGCGGAAGCTCCATGGAAACATGAGGAGGAATTTTTTTCCCTGTGAGGGTACCAGAACCC
Source organism: Psilopogon haemacephalus (assembly GCA_013396835.1). Taxonomy (NCBI): domain Eukaryota; kingdom Metazoa; phylum Chordata; class Aves; order Piciformes; family Megalaimidae; genus Psilopogon; species Psilopogon haemacephalus. The sequence continues at coordinate 84,447 of VWZI01014940.1, forward strand.
TGGAACAGGCTGCCCAGGGGAGTTGTGGAGTCTCCCTCTCTGGAGATATTCCAGACCTGCCTGGATGTGTTCCTGTATGATCTGCTCTAGGTGAGAAGCTAGGTGAGAAATTATATTAGAGGTTTTCTCTTACTAAAATATTCCAATTAGCTTCAAACCAGCACAAGAACCTTTTGATTTCCTTCTTGCCAAGTCTATTTTGACTTTGGGACATGCACTTAATGCCATTGGATAGGGCTGAGTGCTAAGTTAGACTGAATGATCTTGGAGGTCTCTTCCAACCTGGCTTTTTTTTTTTCTTTCCTTTCCTCTTTGCCCTTTCCCCTATCCCCTTTTCCCTTTTTCCCCTTTTCCCTTTTCCCCCTTTTCCCTTTTCCCCCTTTTTGCTTTTCCCTTTTCCCTTTTCCCTTTTCCCTTTTCCCTTTTCCCTTTCCCCTTTCCCCTTCCCCTTTTCCCCTTTTCCCCTTTTCCCCTTTTCCCCTTTTCCCCTTTTCCCCTTTTTTCCCCCTTTTTCCCCCTTTTTCCCCTTTCCTCTTTTCCCCGTTCCCCTTTCCCCTCTTCCCCTCTCCCCTCTCCTCCCCTCCCCTCCAATTCTATTCTACTAATTCATATTTCAAAGAGACCCTTTCAGACATTTACTAAGTGGCATTTCTTTTCAAGATCTTGCTCACGATATTAAGTGGAGAACTCTCTCTCTCTCTCTCTCTCTCTCTCTCTCTCTTTTTTTTCTTCTATTTTAAATCCTTAGAAAGAGTACAGAAAAGATTTGGAAGAGGGGGTGAAAGGAAAAGGCATGACAGTGTTTGAAGATACACCTGACTTGATCCGAGTGAGAAACGCAGCTCAGATCCTCAATGAGGTATGTTCTGCTAGCCAAGGTCGTTGATGGCACACAAAGTTGACTCTCTATGGCACATTGGACTGCAAATATTCCTTCTTCCCCCCTAAATCCGGGATTGTGGCACTCCGAGGAGGCTGGGTGGTGCTTTTAAGGACCACAAAGTTGTAGACCCCCCCCAGGAGGAGGTCTACTGGAGAATGCAATCTTTGTATTTGCGATGGTTTGGGAGTTGCACAACCCTCACACAATGGATTCACCCAGACTAGACTCAGCTGGCTGGAAGTTAAGGACTGAAGCTTTATATTCACAGCTGAGCAGAATGTGCATGCAGATGTTTACAATATGTTACAAATATTTACAGCTGTAGACATTCAGGAACAAGTTCAAAGTAATACAGAAACACAATACCCCTCCCAACAATCAGAGTGCCCAGGAGGGGCTCCAAACCATTCTTCCACCTTCTTTCCACTGCCTTCCCTTATCCCAGTGGCTGCTTATGTGCAAGGTGAGTTGGAGGAATCAGCAAGGGGGGTTAGGAGGAAATTACTATTTGGGTTATGTGCAGGGGCAGGGATCCCCCTTTGTCCCCCTTTCCCCCTCCCTTCCTCTCTCTTTTCCTGTCCCCTCCTATTCCCCTCTCTCCCTTCTCCCCCCCTTCCCTTTTCCCCCCTTCCCTTTTCCCCCCTTCCCTTTC
>VWZI01014940.1:106569-126366 GCA_013396835.1 Psilopogon haemacephalus
ACCACCTTTCCCCCCTTCCCCAGCTTTATCTCACCACCTGTTGATGCTGCAGATAAGCTGAAGATCAGAGAGATTAGTGGTAGGAGAAAAAGTTAGTTGTTTTAGTGATTTTACTCTGAATTTAGCCACCAAGACCGAGAGGCAAAGGAGAAAGCAGCCGCAGTGCCCAACGGACAGAAGCCCTCTGCTAATCTCCTTTGTTTTGGGAACATCTCTTAAAACAACTTTTTTTTTTCCTTTCTCAGTGAAACTGGGTGAAGTGCCACACTGTGTTTAACTCTCTCTCAGCCAACAGTCTAATTTCTCCCTCAAATTCTCCAGTTAGCTCAAACCAACACACCATCTAAAGAGAGAGAGAGAGAGAGAGAGCACAAAATGTTTGTTGTGTTTGAAAGCCTGTGTCTTAAAATTGCTGATGCTCTGTGATGTTTGATGGCGCAGATCAAATACAAGGAAGAAGTTCGTCAAGCCACAGCAATTTCTGATCCGCCCGAGCTAAGGAGAGTCAAGGAGAACCAGAAGAACATCAGCAATGTGTGCCTCCTTTTACCCTGCTCACACACTTCTCTCTGCCGTGCTCCACCTGTTTGTTCCTCACTGGATGTGGCCCCTGGTGGTTTGTGCTAGCTCCTGCTTGTCCACAAAGACTAACAAATGATAGCTCCTTAGCCTTGCACTTCGACTAACATAACGAGGGTGAAGTATTCCTGTTGAGGTATGAGATGTCCTTGTCTGACGTAGAAGACCTGCAGGAAGGTGAGTATGAAGCACGGTGTGGAAGGGTGTTTAGGAAGGTGTAGAATCATGGAATGGGCTGGGCTAGAATGAACCTCCAAAGATCATCTAGTCCAACTCCCACCCCACAGTCATCAGGGACATTCTCAACTGGACCAGGTTGCTCGCAGCCTTGAATATCTCCAGGGAAGAGGCCTCAGCCACCTTCCTGGGTAACCTGTTCCAGTGCTCCACCACCCTCATAGTAAAGAATTTGTTCCTCTCAATCTGCTCTGCTCTGGTTTGCAGCCATTGCCCTCATCCTATCCCTGCAGGCCTTTGCAAACAGTCTCTCTGCAGCCTTCTTGTAGCCCCTTCAGGCTGCTGTTAGGTGTCCCTGGAGCCTCCTCTTTTCCAGGTTGCACACCCCCAGCTCCCTCAGCCTGTCCTCGTAGCAGAGCTTTTCCAACCCCCTGAGCATTTTCATGGCCCTCCTCTGGACTTGCTCCATCAGGTCCATGTCCTTCCTATATTGAGGGCTCCAGAGCTGGACGCTGCACTCCAGGTGAGGTCTCAGCACAGTACTCCAGGTGAGGTCTCAGCAGAGCAGAGCAAAATGTCAGGATCCCCTCCCTCCATCTGCAGGCAATGCATCTTTGGGTGCAGCCCAGGCTGCCTTTGGCCTTCTGTGCTTCAAGCTCACACTGCCTGCTCCTGTCCAGCTTCTCACCCACCAGCACCTCCAAGTCATTTTTCCCCAGGGCTGCTTCTGCATGTTTTTTTTTTCTGTCCCAGTGCACTGACTCTTTCATGATGTCTAACACACTGTCAGATTTCTGCTCCTGGGGAGCCTGTGTGTGATGCCTTCTGCCACTGTTTGCTAGGTTCAGTACAAAGAACAGCTCTGCAAAGCCACACCCATGAGCATCACCCCAGAGATTGAGAGAGTCAAGAGGAATCAAGAGAATGTCAGCATGGGAAGTTGCTCTCGTTTCATCCTTTGTGGAGTGTTTGGGTGTTAGAGGATGAGTACAAAGCTCTCTTCTTTAGTTGGGTGCTGCCTGAGCGGTGGAATTATTTGGATGCCCTCTTTTAGCTGTGAAAAGGCATTTGCTTGGCTTGGGAAGGGGCACAGGGGTATTGAAGGTAGGGCTGCAGTGTTTGCAAATAGTTCTCTCTGTCTGGAGTAACTGCAGGAAATGCTGGCATTTATTCATACATGTGTTCTTCTTTATGATCAGAGTAGCCCACTCAAACTTTACTTTGTAAAATAATGTCTGCAGTTGTACTCAGATCCCAGCTCTTCTTTCCCATCTCTTTCTGGTTCCTTCAGCATTTTACAGAACTACTGAGGCTGGAAAAGACCTCTGAAGCCATCAAGTCCAGCTTGTTTGCTGGCTGGCATAACCATTAGAAAGCCATACCCCTGGAGGAGCACAGGGAAGAAGGTGAAGGCTTTTAGGGGGCACATTGCTGCCTTCCTGCAGTGCTGAAGCTGTGTCCCCGTTCATGAGCCTGTCAGAGCCCAACCACTGGGAGCCAGCAGCAGCAGCAGCAGCTGCATTTCACAGCGCTACAAAGAGCTGCAGGTGGCCTTGGGGAGCTTTCTGCCACCTGATTTAGAGTTACCATTTGCCTTCTAACTTAGAATCATAGAATCAGTCAGGGTTGGATGGGACCGCAAGGATCATCTGGTTCCAACCCCCCTGCCATGCCCAGGGACACCCTACCCTAGATCAGGCTGGACAGAACTTCAGTGGGTGCTGTTGATTGCTGGATTTAGGTTGATGTATCTCCTAGGTGCAAGCTGTCCAAACCAGCTGCGTTAGTTTAAGCCAGTCCCCCTGAGCTCAAAAGCTCAATAAATACTTAATTCGATCTGGAAGTAAAAAAAATAAACTTTAACAATAAGTAGAAGGTATTTTAGGTAAGGGAAATCACAGAGGATAGGGGGAGAGGGAACAAAATGCGAGATATAGGTATAAGGTAAGGGGAATTACAGAGGATAGGGAACAAAATACAAGATACAGCTATAAGGTAAGGGGAATTATAGAGGATATGGGGAGAGGGAACAAAATGCAAGATACAGGTATAAGGTAAGGAGAATTACAGAAGATAGGGGAAGAGGGAACAAAATGCAAGATACAGGTATAAGGTAAAGGGAATTACAGAGGATAGGGGGGAGGAAAAAAAGGAAAGTACAAAAATTAAATAAAAAAAAAAAAGAACCCATAGATGGGAGGTGATGGAAGTTGAATCCAAGCAGTGAAGATGGGAATTGGTGGTAGATGCAGATGGATGCTGGAGGGATGCAGCGAGTTAGAGTTCCAAATATGGTTGCTCTCCCCATGTGTTTGTTGGAGAGCAGGTGGTGAAATAGCAGCAGGGAGGCAAGATGCTGAGCTGGTGAGGAAGCAGGGACCCAAGAGGAAGAAACAAGAAGTTCATCCCCCCTTTGTAGGGGGTCTCAGCTGGAAATGGGAGGGGCTAAACACAACACCTGGGGGCAGGCCAGACCATCCCCAGGGAGGAGTCAGGAGCCAGTCACAGGTAAGCGCCTCCAGGAGGGCTTAACCCTTTATACCACCTTATAATAGGGGCTCCAGGACTGGATGCACTACTCCAGGTGGGCTCTCAGCAGAGCACAGCAGAGGGGCAGAATCCCCTCCCTGGCCCTGCTGCCCACACTGCTCCTGCTGCAGCCCAGCCTCTGCTTGCCTTTCTGCCCTGCAAGTGCACACTGCTGCCTCATCTTCAGCTTCTCCTCCACCAGCACCCCCAAGTCCCTCTCCTCAGGGCTGCTCTCCAGCCAGTGCCCAGCTTGGATTTGTACTTGGCATTGCCTCAGCCCAGCTGCAGGACCTTGTACTTGGCCTTGTTGAACCTCCTGAGGTTGGCTTGTGCCCACCTCTGCAGCCTGCCCAGGTCCCTCTGGATGCCATCCCTGCCCTCCAGCCTGGCTGCTGCACCACACAGCTTGGGGTGCTCAGCAAACTTGTGCCTCTTCATTCCAAAATGGAGCATAGTCCAGCATCAGGCTGGATTCTTTGTTTCAAGAATGCCAAGCTCTTAACTCCACAACCTCCACATGCAATGAAATGGCTCTATTCAGCATCAGTCACAGGTGATGCACCCCCAGAAAGAAGTTTGATGTTGAGCTTCTCCTCCACCAGCACTCCCAAGTCCCTCTCCTCAGGGTCATCCATCATTTCTATAGTTTTGGAGTTTTTTTCAGCTGAAATACGTTGATGTGGACAGAGCAAAGCTGTGCTGGGTGGGAAGAGAACTGCTTGAACAATATATATGTTAATACCACAGTGCTCTGCAGAATTGCCAGCATAGTGTATCAGCAGAGTTATCCTTATCACATAAACCCAAGGGTTTATTTAAATAAATAGATAAAAGAAAGATTTGTATGGAAATGTTTTAATATAAAACTGTATGGGTTGGCATAAATACAGGTGTTGTGTGTCCCTGCCTATGGCAGGGGCTTGAAACTAGGTTGCACGGGGAGGTTGTGGCTGCTCCCTCCCTGGAGGTGTTCAAGGCCAAGTTGGATGAAGCCTTGAGCACCCTGATCTAGTGGGAGGTGTCCCTGCCTATGGCACAGGGGGGTTGGAACTGGATGATCTTTGAGGTCTCGTCCAACCCAGACCATTCTATGATTCTATGATTCTAATTAATAATCAAAATAATAAGAAAAGAAGGAATAGGATTGGACACTCAGCTGTGGAAATCTACAGGGTAGACATCTACAGCCAGGTAAAAGAAAGTTCCTCCTTGATCTTCATTGGTAATTCCCTTTGCCTTCCAAATATCCACATTTCCTGGGACACAGACTTACTGCTGATCCACCACCCTACTATCAAAAAAAAGCACTTCTGGAACTCAGCAGTAACAATCAGGATGTTTTTCAGCTGTTGGAACTAGGTTGCTCGGGGAGGTTGTGGCTGCTCCCTCCCTGGAGGTGTTCAAGGCCAGGTTGGATGAAGCCTTGAGTGACCTGTTCTAGTGGGAGGTGTCCCTGCCTATGGCACAGGGGGGTTGGGACTGGCTGAGCTTTGAGATCCCTTTCAAACTAAACCATTCTATGATTCTATGATCTTTGAGACCCCTTCCAACCCAAAGCATTCTATGATTCTATGATTTTTGAGGCCACTTCTAAGCTAAACCACTCTATGATTCTGTAATACTGTAGTTCTAATACTGTGAGGAGAAGCTGAGGGAACTGTGGTTGTTTAGCCTGGGGAAAAGGAGGTTGAGGGGAGACCTTCTGGCTTCCTACAAGTGCCTGAAAGTTTTCAGGCACTGGGATGAGCTGCCCAGGGAGGTGGTGGAGTCACCGCCCCTAGATATGTTTAAGAGTCATTTGGATGTGGTGCTTGGGGCTATGGTTTTAGGTGAATCTTGTAGAGTAGAGTTCTAGGTTGGACTTGTGATCCTGAGGGGCTTTGCCAACCTGCCTGTTTCTGTGATTCTGTTAGAGCCAGGTGGGTGTTGGTCTTTACCCCTAGTAACAAGTCATAGGATGAGACAAAATGGTCTCACGTTGCCCCAGGGAAGGTTGAGGTTGGATATCAGAAGAAACTTCTTGCCTGAAATGGTTCTCAATCACTGGAACAGGCTGCCCAGGGAGGTGTTTGAATCTCCCTGTGTTTTATCACCTTTGAATATGTCTTTGGCTCTGCTGAGGCTACACCTTGAATACTTGGTTCAGTTTTGCCCCCCTCACTCCAAGAAGGACATGGAGGTGCTGAGAGTGTGTCCAGAGAAGGATGATAAAGGATCTGGAGAACAGGGCTGGTGAGGAGCAGCTGAGGGAGCTGGGGGTGTTAGGTCTGGAGGAGACCTAGGGGAGACCTCATTGCTCTCTGCAACTGCCTGAAAGGAGGTTGGAGTGAAGTGGAGCTTGTATCAAGTGATAGAATGAGAGGAAATGGCCTGAGAGAGAGGTTTAGGTTGGAGATTAGGGAAAATTGTTGCTGCAGGAGTGGTCAAGGATTGGCACAGGCTGCCCAGGGAGGTGGTGGAGCCACTAACCCTGGAGGTGTTCAGGAAAGGTGTGGCCATGGCACTTTGGGACAAAGTTTCATGGCCGTGGTGGTGCTGGGTTGATGGTTGGACACAGTGATCTTAGAGGTCTTTTAGAACTGAAACAATTCTGTGCTTCTGCAAAGTATAGAAGTTAGAATGTGGAGAAGCATCCTTATGGAACCAGGACAAATCCACATTTAACAGTGGGCATTGCTGAAATGATTTCTGTTTCTTTTGCTTGCCTGTGGCTTCCCCTATTCCAAACACATTTTTACTCTACTGCCACAGAGCAGTGTGAGAACTGCCAAGATGCTGGATGCATCTGTCTTTGTATATCCACACAGCTGCATTAAGAAGAGAAAGAATTCAAGGTTGTGGTACAAACATGAAGCTTTACTAAATTTCAGATGCATTTGAGCTTTCCAGTGGTTCCTTGGATCACCTTTCCAATCATACCTTTTAATGTAATAGGGTGTGCTACTGCTTTAATGGAAAAGTCTGTACCCTTTCATTCTGTTCAACAACAGGTTCACTACAGAGAGCAGCTTGGCAAAGCTACTGCAGTGAGCAGCACCCCTGAGATGGAAAGAGTCAAGAAGAATCAAGACAACATCAGTTCGGCAAGTGCTTCGGGTCTTTGGGTCGTTCAGGTTTGCAGCCTTGGTAGGGCTGGAGCAAGGATGAGCTTTTCCATTTACATCTGAGGGAGTCAAATGAATCCAACACCATCATCCACTCGGTGCATTTCATCCTTTTCATCACAGAAGCACCCAGGTTGGAAGAGATCTCTGAAGGTCATCCAGTCCAACCCCTTCTGCAGTCAGCAGGGACATCCTCAACTACACCAGGTCATCCATAGTCCTGTTGAGCCTCACCTTGAATAGCCTTTTTAGGCTATCAGGTAGTGACAAGATTAGGGGGAATGGAGTAAATCTGGAGCTGGGGAGATTCAGATTGGATGTGAGGAGGAAGTTCTTCACCATGAGAATGGTGAGGCCCTGGAATGGGTTGCCCAGAGGGGTGGTTGAGGCCACTTCCCTGGAGGTGTTTGCAGCCAGGCTGGATGAGGCTCTGTCCAAACTAATCTAGGGTAGGGTGTCCCTGCCTATGGCAGGGGGGTTGGAACTAAATGATCCTTGTGGTCCCTTCCAACTTCAACTGATTCTATGATCTCCAGTGATGGGGCCTCAACCACCTCTCTGGGCATCCTGTTCCAGTCCTCATCCACCCACATGGTTAAGAACTTATTCCTAACGTCCAGTCTAAATCTGCTCCCCTCTCATTTCAAACCACTGCCTCTTGTCCTGTCACTGCAGGCCTTTGGAAATAGTTCTTCTGCAGCCTTCTTCATAGGATGATAGAATCAGATAGGTTTGGAAGGGACCACAAGGATCAGGCAGTTCCAACCCCCCTGCCATGCCCAGGGACACCCTACCCTAGATCAGGCTGCCCACAGCCTCTGCCAGCTTGGCTGCAAACACCTCCAGGGATCTAGCCCCAACCACCTCCCTGGGCAACCCATTCCAGCCTCTCACCACTCTCATGCTGAACAACTCTGGGCAGCCTGATCTAGGGTACGGTGTCCCTGCCCATGGCAGGGGAGTTGGAGCTAGATGATCCTTGTAGTCCCTTCCAACCCTGACTGATTCTGTGATTCTATGACATGGCTTAGTGTTCAGCTTTCAGTGCTGGGTCAAAGGTTGGACTGGATGAGCTTGAAGGTCTCTTCCAACCAGGTAGAATCTGTGATTCTATAATCCCAGCATGGAAGCAGACTGGGGCAGGGTCTAGATGTTTCCTGGGTGGTAAGAAGGTACTGTCTCATCAGCCCATCAAATATGTCTTAGAGATGTTTATGTCACAGTGGTGTTTTCTTATTAGTTGTCTTCTTTTTCAGTTGATTAATTATTTCACTTATGTGACTTAAACAGGCAAAAGGCTCAGCTTTCAGGTATATACTGTGTTTTGAGTATGTGATTGATGGAGCAATCTATCAATATGCTAGGTCATCTGTGTGAGTTCAAAGAATCACAGAACCACAGAACATTAGGAGTTGAAAGGGACCTCCAAATATCATCCAGTCCAACCCCATCCCTGATAGGTCAGACTCACCTAAAGTAGGTTGCAAAGGAACATGTCCAGGTGGGTTTTGAATGTCTCCAGAGTTGACTCCACAACTCTCTGGGCAACCTGCTCCAGGTCAGGCTCACCTAAAGTAGGTTGCAAAGGAACATGTCCAGGTGGGTTTTGAATGGCTCCAGAGTTGACTCCACAACTCTCTGGGCAGCCGGCTCCAGTGTTTTGTCACCCCCTGCAGGGAAAAACTTGTTTCTGATGTTGACGTGGAACCTTCCATGCTCCACCTTGCACCCACTGCTCCATGTCCTGTCATTGGGCATCTCTGAGCAGAACCTGGCTCTGTCCTCCTTCCAATCACCCTTTACATCTTTATAAACATCAGTAAGGTCACCTCTCGGTCTCCTCTTCTCCAAGCTAAAGAGGCCCTGCTCCCTTAGCCTTTCCTCATACAGGAGATGCTCCATGCTGGGCTGCATTAAGAGCAGTGTGGCCAGCAGGGCAAGGGAGGGGATTCTGCCCCTTTGCTCTGCTCTCCTCACACCCCACCTGCAGCACTGTGTGCAGTTCTGGAGCCCCCAACACAAGAAGGACATGGAACTGCTGGAGAGAGTCCAGAGGAGGGCCACAAAGATGATCAGAGGACTGCAGCAGCTCTGCTATGAGGACAGGCTGAGAGAGTTGGGGCTTTTCAGCCTGGAGAAGAGAAGGCTGCCAGGAGACCTTAGAGTATCTGAAGGGGGCTACAGGAGGGCTGGGGAGGGACTGTTCACAAGGTCTTGTAATGACAGGATGAGGGGGAATGGGTTCAAACTGGCAGAGGGGAGATTTGAAGGGGATGTTAGGAGGAAGTTCTTCACAGTGAGGGTGGTGAGGCACTGGAACAGGTTGCCCAGGGAGGTTGTGGCTGCTCCCTCCCTGGATGTGTTCAAGGCCAGGCTGGATGAGGTCTTGAGCGCCCTGATCTAGTGGGAGGGGTCCCTGCCTATGGCACAGGAGGATTGGAACTGGATGAGCTTTGAGGTCTCTTCCAAGCTAAACCATTCTATGATTCAATGATTCCCTTAACCACCTTCGTGGCTCTGTGCTGGCCTCTCTCAACCCGTTGGACAGTGTGATCTGGGAAGGCTCCAGCTGCCTGGTGTGATCTGCACTGTGTGATTCCTGCTGTGACCAAGCCCCGTGTGCTCTTGTTGCTGTTTTGCAGGTTAAGTACAGCAGAGACCAGAGGCAGCTGAAAGGTAGACGCAGTGTGCTCCTCGACACACCTGAGCTCAGGCATGTCAGAGAGACCCAAAACAACATCTCAATGGTAGGATACTTTCTCCCTGTGTCTAGAGTGCACTAAGGAATGGCACTTGACTTCCACTGGAGTTTGGCTCCCATTAACATAGGTCACTGAAGAAACTCTCTGCTCAAGTACGGAAGGAGCTCTTTTCTTCTGTGGAGGGAGCGTTTGCTAACGGCACCTGGCTGTGATGAACACGTTCAAAATACTAACAAAGCATTTCCCAAGAGTTTAATGCCTGTTCCTTTTGTTTTGATGGCTTTTTTTTTGCTGCTGTTCCTTTGCTCCCCAAAAAGCAGTGGTCCCCCTCCCTCGAGCATCGCGCCCTTTGCCTAGATCAGGTCGACACACTGCGCCTTGTGCTGTGCAGGCCCTTGGTTTCCTGAGTGACTTTTTGTGCTCTTGCAGTGAGTTGGTTTGTGTGCAGCTGGCTTGTGTGTGTGAGAAGGTTTGGCAATTTGACTCTTTGGTGGTTGCAACTGGAAATAAAAAATAAATAAATAAATGGGTAGAGTCGGGGGCACCGCTCCTAATAACTCTTGCTACTACTGGGTTTGCTCCAGCACTTGGTTATGTGACTTTTTTTAACCCTCACAATCCTTTCAGGTTAATGAATTGGTGTTTTGAAGTCAGGCTGCTCAAGGCAACTGCAGCCCGTTCGGCAATCCTGCGTTTAAAGCCAGCTGGCAGGTGATAAAAGAGCCAAAGGATAGCTTTTGTGTTGAACTGAGCACATCAGTGGAGTGAAATGCTTGAGTTCTTTAGATCTGTTTGCTGCTGGGAGATTTTTATCCAGACAGATATAGTTGTCTGCATCAGTAGAGATGTAGACAGGAAGATGTAAGCAAGTAGAGAAGAAGGAGATGGACCAGATCACTTTTCTTGTTCTGTGCGACTGCGAGATGATGCTTTGCTGCTTGACTTAATGCCTGACTCAGCAGCAATGGAGAACAAATGGGGGAAAAAAAATGAGAAGAAAACATCAAGAAATCAAGGCAGGGAGATAGAAAAGGCCTAGCTGGGCTGGGCAGGCAGCTTGTCTCACGGGTGTGCCAGTTCTGCTCTGGTGCCAACCCCAAAGGGCATACGTGCCTCAGAGACCAAGCACAGAATAACAGCTTGAGTCAGAAAGAAAATGTGCTTTCTCTCGTCTTTCCAGGTCAAATACCATGAGGATTTTGAGAAGACAAGGGGCAGAGGCTTCACCCCAGTGGTGGATGATCCCATCACAGAGCGAGTGAGGAAGAACACCCAGATTGTGAGCGACGCCGTGTACAAAGGGGTGCACCCGCACATCGTGGAGATGGACAGGAGACCTGGGATCATTGTGGGTAAGTTGGGTAAGGCTGCTGCCCTTGAGGACAACTGCTCTGTACGAGGCAGAGTCCTCCATTGTACTCCCTGGCTCCATTTTCACCCTGTTGTCAGTCTGGAGCCTGTGGTGAGCTGCTTGTTCAGTGCCAGCTCCTAAGGAAATGATGATGGGAGTGAATAGGAGACAGCTCCTAAGGGAATAATGATGGGAATGAATAGGAGATACATTGTCCTTTGCTCTCTCATTCATTTTTTCCCCTCCCCCCCCAAAATATGAGTAGTGATTGCTATGGTGTAGTGGGTTTGCAGTTCCCTTCCCCCCCCCACCTTTATAAACCCCAGCTAAAACTCAGAAAAACACTGGAAGTTAATGAATGAAGCTTTATATTTACAGCAATGCAAATATACAAGCAAATATTTACAAGATATAACAGATATTTACGGATATATACAGTGAAAAGGTAATACAGAAACACCACAGCCCTCCCAGAGACCAAAATCCCCAAGAGAGGGTAACCAAACTCCCCCTACCACCTTTCCCCCCCTTCCCCAGCCTTATCTCACCACCTCTTGATGCTGCAGATAAGCTGAAGATTGGCCAGGGGGGATTAATGATAGGAAGGAGTTAGTGGTTTTACTGCTTTTACTCTGAATTAGCTAAAAGACAGAGAGACAAAGAGGGATCATGCCAGAGAAGCAGCTGCTGCCAGACACAGACAGAAGCCCTCTGCTAATCAGGTTGTTTTGAGAACAGCTCTTAAAACAACTTTTTTTTTCTTCTCAGCAAAACTGGGTGAAGTGCCACACACTGTGTTTGCCTCTCTCAGCCAATAGTCTAATTTCTCACTCGAATTCTCCAATTAGCTCAAACCAACACATATGGTAATGATGGATAAGTCAGTCTTTAACTATGAATTCTGACTCTACAAGAAGGGCCAAAAATAACTGCAGTGATAGAATGGTTTAGGTCAGAAGGGCCTTGCCCATGTTTGTGTTCTTACTTTTGTATCAGTTAGCAAAACTGAGTGAAGGAGACATCATCAATGTTTGGCTTCCTCAGAGAATCATAGAATGGTTTAGTTTGAAAGGGACCTCAAAGCTCATCCAGTTCCAACCCCCCTGTGCCACAGGCAGGGACACCTCCCACTAGATCAGGTCACTCAAGGCCTCATCCAGCCTGGCCTTGGACACCTTCAGGGAGGAAGCAGCCACAACCTCCCTGGGCAACCTGTGCCAGTGTCTCACCACCCTCACTGCAAACAACTTCCTCCTAACATCCAATTTCAGTCTCCCCTCTGACATTTTAAACCCATTCCTCCTCTTCCTGTCATTACAAGACCTTGTGAATAGTCACTCCCCAGCCTTCCTGTAGCCCCCTTCAGTTATTGGAAGGCCACTCAAAGGTCTCCTGGCAGCCTTCTCTTCTCCAGGCTGCAAAGCCCCAACTCTCTCAGCCTGTCCTCATAGCAGAGCTGCTGCAGCCCTCTGATCATCTTTGTGGCCCTCCTCTGGACTCTCTCCAACAGTTCCATGTCATTTTGCAGAGAAGAGAGATTATGATAGCTCTGATCTCTGAGATTCCAATGTTTAAATGCTGCAGACTGCTTGGACATTTCCCTTTCCATCAGTCAGCAATTTCTCCACAGCTGCACATGTTCCATGTGTCTCTTGTTTTAGAATTTCACACAGGTTTCCAAGTATCTCAGGCTTTCATTCATAACTCAGTAGATTTCTGGCAAGCCATTAATTCACAGCATCACATGATGTTAGGAGTTGGAAGAGATCATCAAATCCAACCCCCCTGCCAGAGCAGGACCAGAGAAGCTAGAGCAGGACACACAGGAATGCATCCAGATGGATCTTGAAAGTCTCCAGAGAAGGAGACTCCACACTCTCTTTGAACAGCCTGTTCCAGTGCTCTGTGACCCTTACAGTCAAGAAGTTCTTCTTCATGCTGAGGTGGAACTTTCTGTGCTGTAGTTCATACCCATTGCCCCTTGTCCTTTCCCAAATTTTTCTCAGTTGTCCCCTTCCTCTTGGCCCCCAGCCCTCAGGTATTTATACACATTGATTAGATTCCCCTCTAACTCTTCCCAAGAAAGAGCCCCAGGTCCTTCAGCCTCTCCTCACAGGGCAGTGCTCCAGCCCCTTCAGCATCTTTGTAGCCTTCCCTTGGACTCCTTCAAGTATAGATTCCTGCACCTCCTGAACAGGGGAGCACAAAACTGGATGGAGTACTCCAGGCAAGGCCCTCACCAGGGCAGAGTAGAGGTGCAGGAGAACCATTTTTCATCTGCTGGCCACATTCCTCTTAATGCCCCCCAGGATCCCATTGGCCTTCTTGGCCACCAGGGCACATTGCTGCCCCATGCAGAACATGCTGGCCACCAGCACTCCCAGGTCCTTCTCCATAGGGCTGCTCTCCAGCAGATCACCTCCCAGCCCGTACTGGTGCAGTTTATTGTTCCTTCCTAGGTGCAGAACTCTGCACTTATCCCTGTTGACCCTCATTAGGGTCCTCTGTGCACAGCTCTCAGCCTGAATGGCTGCACAGCCTTCAGGTGTCTCAGCCAAGCCTCCAGTTTGGTATCACCAGCAAACTTGCTGAGGAAACTCTGTCCCCTTGACAATTCATAACCCATCCAATCTCTGACAAGCCAAGAATTTAGAACTCATTAGACTTCTGTTAAGCCAACTACCAGCATCCAGAAGTGATGTTCTCAAAAGTAATCCAAGATAAGCCCAAGTGTTCAGAAGGTAGAACACAGGTTGGTTTCGTGTGTCGAGGCAGAGCAATACATCGAGATGTCACTTGGGGGTATTTGCAGTAAACACTATTTCAAAACCAAAATGGGTGTTGGGAATCTCTTGTAAGTTTGCAAGTCAGCTAATGGTGAAGGAAATGGGAACCTGATAGTTGCTGGTAGTGGATTTTTTTATCCCTTGATGTGCTGCTATTCAGCGAGACTGAGGCTGGAGAGAAGTTTAATGGAGTTCACCAAGTGCAAGGGTAGAGTCTTGCACCTGGGGAAGAACAACCTCATGGACTCAGGTTGGGGACTGACCTGTTGGAGAGCAGTGAAGGGCAAAAGGTGGGAAGTTCCTAGTGGTGGGAAGGTTGACCCTGAGCCAGCAATATGCTCTCGTGGCCAGGAGGGCCAATGCAATTCTGGGGTGTATTAGAAGGGCTGTGGCTAGTAGGTGAGAGAGAGTTTCTCCTTCCCCTCTACTCTGCCCTACTGTGGCCACAGCTGCAGTACTGTGTCCAGTTCTGGGCCTCTCAGTTCAAGAAGGACCTTAGGGAACTGCTTGAGAGAGTCCAGCAGAGAGGCACAAAGATGCTGAAGGGAATGGAAGAGCTCTGTTAGGAGGAGAGCCTGAGGGAGCTGGGGCTGTGCTGCTGGCACAGGAGGAGCCTGAAAGGTAACCTCAGCAGTGCTGCTAAAGATGCAAAGGTGAGTGGCAGGAGGCTGGAGCCAGGCTCTGCTGGGTGATGCCCAGGGACAGCCCAAGGGCAGGGGGGGGAGCTGAGGCAGAGGAAGTTCCATGGAAACATGAGGAGGATTTTTTTCCCTGTGAGTGTGACAGAGCCCTGGAACAGGCTGCCCAGGGAGGTTGTGGAGTCTTCCTCTCTGGAGATATTCCAGACATGCCTGGATGTGTTCCTGTGTGTTCTGCTCTGGGTGATCCTGCAGGGGCTTGGACTGGATGAGCTTTTGAGATCTCTTCCAGCCCCTGACATTCTGTGATTCTGTGATGATTTTGGTCTGTCCTTTTCCTGTTTTCCTGTCCTTCATAACAATGTAGAGGTTCTGCATAGGGCACAACAAGCTGAGGCAACACTCTCAAATCCTTCATAGTAGTAGTAGCAGCAATAGGAAGGGCTGACTTGAAGTCTGCCTCTCAGCTATCAGAGAAATTGCAGGTCAGATGAACTTACCAGGGGGTCATGCATGTCATGCCCCTGCCTAAAGCAAGGTTAACAATATTTCTGTCATTCCTGGCAGATTGTTCTTCTCTCTTTGCCTTTAAGGCTCTGAATGAGTTCTCCAGCACTTGAAGAAGTCCATGTCTTTCCTTTTCTATAGCCACCTTTGCTATGCCTACAGCTTTGTGTCGCTCAGAGGTGGGTGGGGAAGGCACAGATGGAGGCTTTTAAGCCCAGGGAAGTCTCAGAGGGTCACAGCTTCTGAATCAAGGGCAGCAGCTCCTTCAGAAGTTCATTGTCTGTCGGAACCCAAGCACTTGACCTCACTGGCAGGTGGTGCAGCCAAAGAAGGAGAGAGAGAAAAGCTGCAAAGCTGCAGTTTAATAGTTTGCAGTGTGCTGTAGACTTCAAAGCTCCCCCTGTATGGCAGGGCCAGAGCCCTGTGTGAGGGTCATGAGGGCAAGTCTGTGCTCAGCAGCTGAAGGCTTGCTGGCAGGAGCAACATTAACACAGAATCATAAAATCATAGAATGGTTTAGGTTGGAAGAGACCTCAAAGATCATCCAGTTCCAACCCCCCTGTGCCACAGGCAGGGACACCTCCCACTAGATCAGGGCACTCAAGACCTCATCCAGCCTGGCCTTCAACACATCCAGGGAGGGAGCAGACACAACCTCCCTGGGCAACCTGTTCCAGTGTCTCACCCCCCTCACTGTGAAGAACTTCCTCCTAACATCCTGTTCAAATCTCCCCTCTGCCAGTTTGAACCCATTCCCCCTTGTCCTGTTATTACAAGACCTTGTGAACAGTCCCTCCCCAGCCCTCCTGTAGCCCCCTTCAGATACTGGAAGGTTGCTCTAAGGTCTCCTGGCAGCCTTCTCTTCTCCAGGCTGAAAAGCCCCAACTCTCTCAGCCTGTCCTCATAGCAGAGCTGCTGCAACCCTCTGAGCATCTTTGTGGCCTCCTCTGCACTCTCTCCAGCAGTTCCATGTCCTTCCTGTGCTGGGGGCTGCAGAGCTGCAGGAGATAAGCCATGGGCAATCTGTGAGCCTAATACCCTGGAATATTCCAGCTGATGCTTTTATAATGCTGCTATAATATCTGCTTTTTTAAAAGGGAAGTAGAAAGCTTTCTGCTCATGGAATGGCCTTGGCAGCTAGAAACAAAATAAAATTCCAGACTGATAAAACAACTCATAGGGTGTTAGGGGTCAGAAGGGACCTCCATAGATCATAGAATCTTAGAATCAGTCAGGGTTGGAAGGGACCACAAGGATCAGGCAGTCCCAACCCCCCTGCCATGCCCAGGGACACCCTACCCTAGAGCAGGCTGCCCACAGCCTCTGCCAGCCTGGACAAAAACACCTCCAGGGATCTGGCCCCAAACACCTCCCTGCAGGGGCAACCCATTCCAGCCTCTCACCACTCTCATGCTGAGGAACTTCCTCCTCACCTCCAGGCTGAATCTCCCTACCTCCAGCTTTGCTCCATCCCTCTCTAGTCCTGTCATTTCCTGGTAAATCTGTATTCTGTGTGCCCCAAACTTGGCTATGAATTCAATTGCATTTTGGGAGCTCTTTTTCCTTCCCCTTTCAATATCCAGTTCAGACATGTCGATTCAAGAGGTATCAATAACCTTGTGTGAATTACAGCTGAAAAACATCCTGATTGTTACTGCTGAGTTCCAGAAGTGCTTTTTTGATAGTAGGGTGGTGGATCAGCAGTAAGTCTGTGTCCCAGGAAATGTGGATATTTGGAAGACAAAGGGAATTACCAATGAAGATCAAGGAGGAACTTTCTTTTACCTGGCTGTAGATGTCTACCCTGTAGATTTCCACAACTGAATGTCCACTCCTATTCCTTTTTTTATTATTATTTTGGCTATTAGTTAGAATCATAGAATCATAGAATGGTTTAGGTTGGAAGAGACCTCAAAGATCAGCCAGTTCCAACCCCCCTGTGCCATAGGCAGGGACACCTCCCACTAGATCAGGTCACTCAAGACCTCATCCAGCCTGGCCTTGAACACCTCCAGGGAGGGAGCAGCCACAACCTCCCTGGGCAACCTGTTCCAGTGTCTCACCACCCTCACTGTGAAGAACTTCCTCCTAACATCCTATTCAAATCTCCCCTATGCCAGTTTGAACCCATTCCCCCTCGTCCTGTCATTACAAGACTTTGTGAACAGTCCCTCCCCATCCTTTCTGTAGCCCCCTTCAGATACTGGAAGGTTGCTCTAAGGTCTCCTGGAAGCCTTCTCTTCTCCACTTTGTAGCTTTTATGAATTGAGCAACAGGTGGAAGGTTCTTTTGGAAAGGATGAACTGCTTCTCAGGCTGATTTAAGCTCTACTGCAGTGCCTTTGTCACCTGCAGAGATGTAAGCTTCCAGCTATAAGGATGTAGACTGCAGCATCTCCGTGGAGTGAGGATGCTACTGGTGGAGGTGGTGGGGAGGAGGGAAATAATCTTGTGGCTCTTCTGCTTTGGGTTCTGCTAGAGGAGAAGAGCTCTGGTATGCGGTTATTTAATTTGTTGCCATTTGTTTAGGCTCAAGAGAAGGTCATGATCATATTTAGGGAAGGAAAGCAGAAACTGGGAGAGAAAAAAAAAAAGGGTCCTGAAAATGAGGTCAGTGCTTAAAAACAATGGGCTGGGTTGTTGTAAGCAGGAAATTAGTGCTTTTGGGCGAGCATCTACATCCTTTAGTTAATGTCTAGCCGAAGGAAATTGGTTGCTGATCGTTCAAACTCATCCCTTTCATGCTTTTTCCTCCCTTTGTTGTTTGTCTTGTCTCATCATTTCTGTGCTTTGGGGGAAAAAAAAAAAAAAATAAAAAAAAAAAGACCTTAAAGTTTGGCGCACAGATCCTGGCTCCATCTTCGACATTGATCCTCTGGAGGACAATATTCAGTCTAGGAGTCTGCATATGCTTTCTGGTACTGCTTATATCCTGATTTTATTTCCCCTCTCCCCCCCAGTTCAGCTTTTCATCTGTGTGAAACTAAATTGAGGCCGTAAATTTTCAGGTCAATGTGCCAGCCACATGCTTTATAAGTATGTTTTTATATATTTCTATATATCTCCAGATCAGTGCAGTGTTTTAATAGGAAACTCCAGCTGCAGTCACAGGCACAGATAAGGGGGCAACAGAATAAACCTTGCCCCAGGCAACAGCTAATTCACAGCAACTTCCCAAGTTGCCACTGAGATTGTCACTTTGACCTACCTGATCCTCACTGGAAGTAGAATTGTCAAAGTAGCTGCACCTTGCTGAGGTTTCAAAGCTACAAAAAAAAAGAGATTTGTGAAACTGATTTTTTTTTTTTTTTTTTCCCTGCCATACACACAGCTTCCTCCCGTGGCACTTGTTGCTGTTTGCAGCTCCACGGAGTGGATAATTCAAGGGTAGATGGGAAAAAGTCCCTCCTGAGCTAACAGGCAGCAGTGTTTTGGCTCTGTAAGATTTTGGGTTGTTTTTTTGCTCCCCACCACACAGTTCTTTATTTTGAATTTTGCACTTGCGTTTTCTTTGCTGCTAACAGTGCAGCTTTAAATATTCTTTTGGGTGCCATATATATATATATATACATAATTTTTAAAAGTTTTTTGGGATGGAATCATAGAATGGCTCAGGTTGGAAGGGACCTCAGAGATCATTTACTCCCAACCTCCCTGCCATGGGCAAGGACACCTCTCAAGTAGACTTGGCTGCTCAAGTCATCCAACCTCATCCAACCTGACCTTGCACACCCACTCAGGGAGGAGGCATCCACAACCAAGCCAGGTTGGAACTAGATGATCCTTGTGGTCCCTTCCAACCCTGACTGATTCTATGATTCCTCGGGCAGCCTGTTCCAGGGTCTCTGGAACTAGATGATCCCTGTGGTCCATTCCAACCCTATCTGATTCTATGATTCCCTGAGCAGCCTATTCCAGGGTCTCCCCAGTCTGGAATAGGGTGAAGCAACGTTTTGTTTTATCACTGGAAATTTCCAGCTGCTTTTTACATTTGTCCCATTTTTTCCCCCCTCAGCATCTCAATCCTCCATCCCCTTTCTGCTGCTCTTTTCAAGCAGGGCTTGCATCTCCCTTGGGAGCAAGCCTTTGAACCCACAGTGCCCTAGATGGACACAAAAGTGGGAGCAGTTCACTTTGCCCTGGTTTTGATGCTAGCAGCATAGGAAGCTCAGTTAGCAGCACTTGGGGTCTTTTAACTGTTGCTCCTCTTTGGCTCTTCTGTCATCTATTTACTGTGACATTTCCTTCCCTACCTTTGTAGAGAGAGCAAGCCGCTACAGCAAGCAGTATTTGCAATCCACCAGTCTGGGAGACTATAAATCAGATGGCTCTGACACCAACCCAACCTTTTCTTACTGCAGTGAGGTAACCAGGCCATCTGATGAAGCAGGTATCCCCCTTTCCCCTCCTTTTCACTAATGACACCGTTGCAGTGTGCTGAGAACCTCACAGGCCTCCCTTAACTCCATAACCCCTGGAGAGTCACAAAGCAGTAGAACCTCTGCAAGTGATTGCCTGGATGCTTAGAGCAGCAAACCTCACCAGTGCAGAGTTTCTTGCATGCCATGTGGCTTTTTAGCCTGTATTCCCTTTCACCATAGAATCAGTCAGGGTTGGAAGGGACCACAAAGGTCATCTAGTTCCAACTCCCCTGCCATGCCCAGGGACACCCTACCCTAGAGCAGGCTGCCCACAGCCTCTGCCAGCCTGGCCAAAAACACCTCCAGAGATGTGGCTCCAAACACCTCCCTGCAGGGGCAACCCATTCCAGCCTCTCACCACTCTCATGCTCAACAATTTTCTCCCCACCTCCAGCTTTGCTCCATTCCCCCTAGTCCTGTCACTCCCTGATAGCCTAAAAAGTCCCTCCCCAGCTGTTTTGTAGCCCCCTTCAGATCCTGGAAGGCCACAAGAAAGTCACCTGGGAGCCTCCTCTTCTCCAGACTGAACAGCTCCAACTCTTTCAGCCTGTCCTCATGGCAGAGGCTATGCTTGCTGACCCTGGCAGTCCAAAGCTCTGCTAACTCCCAAAGTGTACTCTGTGTGTGGGGAGGTTGACCATGAGCCAGCAATGTGCTCTGGTGGCCAGGTAGACCAAAGGCATCCTGGGGTGGATTAGAAAGGCTGTGGTTAGTAGGTTAAGAGAGGTTCTCCTGCCTGTTTACTCTGCCCTGGTGAGGCCACATCTGGAGTATTGTGTCCAGTTCTGGGCTGCTCAGGTCAAGAAGGACCTTAGGGAACCTTCTGAGAGAATCCAGCCTTTCAGACTGTGCCTCTTCTGCCTTTCAGACTGTGCCTCTTCTGCCTTTCAGACTGTGCCTCTTCTGCCTTCTAAACTGTGCCTCTTTTCTGCCTTCTAAACTGTGCCTCTTCTGCCTTTCAGACTGTGCCTCTTCTGCCTTTCAGACTGTGCCTCTTCTGCCTT